>OX941096.1:610000-1155000 GCA_954870635.1 Arctium minus | reverse complement strand
TCAAAAATCGGTTTCGGGACCAGAACCGATTACGGTTCGGACCGGACCTAGTTAAAGGTCAAAGATTCCATGGTACTTTATTAACCCGTTGTTGAGAGGAAACTTATATGAAGAGAGTACCGATCGTTTCTAGAAAGAAATGAAATAAGACACTTGGTATGTTGTTTTTCTTTCTATTTTTGCTACTTTGTAAAAATCATTACAAAATGAACTTTAAGTAATACAACTACTGGGTTTCACTTATTATAAGTATTTACTGCATGAAAACACAAAAAGGAAGCCACCTGCTTTTGTATGAATCCATTAACACTACAGCAAATGTGATTTTGTATAATTCCATACAAAATTTTAACTGTTAATTTAGATACAACAGGTAAACTTAATTTCATCAATTAGCAATTAATTAACCTATATATTATCGTATGTATACTCGAGATCATGAAGGAAGGCTGCCTACATTCATGCTTCCTCGATCCATTGTTAAGTGTTGTCAATTAAAACAACTGAAAGAATAAAGTAGTTGATCCATCAGCAAATGATTGAAGATCATCTGAATGTTTCACCACCGCTCTGCACAACGGACATGTCTTTTCCCTTTCCAACCTGCATGCATGCATCCACCCACCATATATACATACATATATATACTCTCATTCATTTTCATATAATTCTAGCTAATTTATAAATAGGGTTGGGTTATGGTGAGAATGGAAGCTACGTTGAGAAGGGTAAGAACGGATCTCTACCCTTTGATGAAAATTACGACGAGATGCAACCGGATAGATCCCCGTATCAAGCATAATTCATGGGTGAGTTTGAGATTAAAAGTGATTAAGGGTCCAGATCCCTTCTTACCTTCTCATCTTAACTTTTTTTCTCACACGAACCTTCGTCCTTGTAAAGAAACATCAATTAACTAACCACTCTGATACACAGTCATCACAAAATATGTGTCTGCAACACAGCATCATTGGAGCATGCATTTTGTCTTGGCAAATAGCACAAATCTCACCACCTTCATCCACCTGCATCCATTTACCACACACACACACGCACACACACATATACATATATATGCATTTTTCAGTACATTTATTGTTACTATTATACAATAAAAAGAAGATGAACAGACAAAACATAGGGATGCATGAGGCCTGCCTGCTCAGTTGTTGCATAAGTTCCATAATGAATCTCCTCATGAGACAATGCCTTGAGAGCACAAGACAAGGATTGGACCTACAGATATATATATGATCATTTAGAAAGTGAATAATCAAGGAGCAAACTCCACGAAACCCACCCATAAAAATATATGTTTGGAAAAAATTGCACCTTTTCAACCAAAGAGGTGATTTTGAATGTCAAATACAATCCAGTTAGTAGCGCAGAAAATAGGCTGCCATATTCTTCGTTCAAAAAGAACCGACACCACACAGGAACAGGCAGCAACGCACGATACACCAGTAATAAATACTCCACCAATCTTAGCATTTGACCCTGTCAAATCAGAAAGAAGAAAAAATATGTCACTGCAACTCAAATATTGTGTAGAACTTTTTTTTTTCTTCAAGTTGAACAAACAGAATGCAGATAGTATCTCACCTGCTTTCGGTAATTTTGTCCTTTGCTATTCTTGTAATACATCAGGAGCAAACACTTTACCACCATGGCTGCTTGCCTCACCAAAATATCTGAAATACGTGGAAAATTTAAGGTATTATTTTAACAAAAAAGAAAAGCAAAAAACATAAACAACCAAGATATCAAATGTCATACCAACAGCCCTTAGTTTAAAAGCATATGGAAAATGGATGAGAATAACTCACCATTCACCACTATTATAAAAATTGCATGCCAAAAAGGTGGTATATTTGTGGGAGGGAGCATGAGCAATGGAGAAAGGAGATCATCCTTGCGAAACCACCAATAAACCCCAGCCACATAAAGTGTGAAGACGAGAGAAGCACTCGTTAAAACTGATATCTTCCTCTCTCCCTGCATACCAACAAGATTTAACGGAGCTTAACACCCATCCTTTTCTAAAAAGGTGAAAAGGAATTGAAACGATTGGTGAAGTTCCTTAGCTAATTGAATAAATCCCATAAACTTATACAAACTGCTTGCACCTTAAGAGCTGTCTGTTTCCTTAGAATGTCATTTGATTTGAACATGAAAGCAGCAATCAAGATCGTGACAAGAAGACCTGTAATCAATTGCAAAAACAGTAGTCGGGAAAATTGGATATTCGTTATTTAATAACTAAAGTTACATCCAATCTTGAAATGGCACATCAAATGAAATCGAGAACCAGAAAAGCAATAACAAACAGAAAAATTATGGCTTTAACCCGTTTTATAAAAGTATTAATTAAAGATGCCGATTGTGCATATCATAAATACGAGGAAGGGAGAAGAGATGAACCAAATTTTGTTAAAAAATATATTGCATCCAATATATCGTACAGTTTAAGTAAGAAAATACAAGAAAAAAGAGCCACAAAATCATTCAACGTACAATGCTAGCCATTAAGCCCCCCTGCTTCACTAAAGGAGTCCATACTTATAGAAGGTTGCAGATAAAAGCTAATCCCTCCATCTCAAAATAAACGTCCACAATGAAAAAAGACATAGTTTTAGAAATGTATAATTATTACACATTTTAATTAACTAAATGACAAGTTTACCTCCACAATAGAGGGGGTAATTAATCCTCCATCCTATAATTAAGGGTATAATTAGAAAGTATGTTCTCGCTTTTGAAGAAGACACTTATTTTGGGATAAACTAAAACTAAAAAGGGTGGACACTTATTATGGGATGATGGGAGTACTATATATATATAAGAACCCACTCACCATTTGAAATAGATGGTGACTTTGCAAACGAAGAAGATCATAAGTTGTTTGTTCAAGTTTTAAAATTTCCAACGAGCATAATCATACTAAACAATCAGCAGTTTAGGCCAAACAATTAACAAGCAAATGAAAATGAGATTATAGTACCTTGCAAATGTTGGCGAATGAAGACGGCCAACAGTAGCAAAACGAAAGGAAGAACCTGCTCAATCCACGTGGTAGCCTGATCAACCCCGTATCTCTGGCTAGAAGAATTTCTGGTGTTGTTGTTAACCCCAGCACCACCATTTGCAGCCTCCACATCAACACTCTCATTCCCAGAAGCATAATTACCTTCAACATTTGCACCACTATCACTCCGAGAATCCACCTCAGCATCTAATAAAACCCCGGAATGCGGTCTAGAAATAGATGCCTCATTCTGTGTAGTTATTATCCCTTGATCAACCCCATCATCATCCCTGTGTTCTTCTTCTCCACCACCAATGATTCTAATGGATATTTCCCCATTGTTATCAGAAAAATTATTCTGAGTGTACCTACGAGCTGATGATTCGGAATTCCTAGAAGATCTTGTTCTCGATATGCCCGCGTATTCGAAGAATGTTGATAAAGGTGAGTTAAAGAAATTGGAAGCAGAAAATTGGTTGTGGTTGTTTCCATTATTATTGTTATTATGATATCTTCTGGAGTGATGATGTTGATTTCTGGTAGTGGTACTAGTACTAGTACTTGCCCAAGAACCTCTAGGTGCATCCATTTGGCTTGAAGACCTAACCCTAATCCTATTTTAGTTTTTGAAATAACAAACAGCATAACAACAAGAATAATGAAAAAATTCACATTATCAGTTAAAGAATCAACATATTACAAATTAAACAAACAAAATGAATGTTGAATTATGATTAAAAGAAATTGAAACATAACAACAGGGATTATATGATTAATCGTCGATTGTTGTTACCTTTGATATGGAAATTCCGTGGCGTGATGAATTGCAAAATGTTATTAAAAGGAAATGCCTAAAAGAAAGAAAAAAACAATGGTGGATGAATGAGGGGTGGCGGAGGAAGAATGAGAAGGAAATGGTGGCGGTAGACGGTGGTGGTGACGATGATCTCTGTCTTCCTCTCTCCCTCTCAAATCGCAGGCGCGAGAAGAGACCAGAGAGAGAGAGAGAGAGAGAGGCGAGAAGACAAATGATTTGTATAATTTATTATAGTTATATTGTGTTTTGGCAGGACAAAAACTCCATATTTTTTAACCACAAGTCCGGTTGTTTTTTTTAAGTAGTGTGGTACACAAAGTAGAGTTGTTCAAAAACTATGTTCGCCCGTTCAAATTGGTCCAACTAAGTTAAACAAGATCGTTTTTGACGATTTAAGCGTTCTGGCGGTCTGGTTCGCTTGAAAATAGCCATGGTCTGAACTGTGGTTTGACCCTTTTTTGAGCGGTCTCGACCGAAACGACCGCCAAAAATACGCATATTGTAATCATATTTAGTTTTCATGTTATGGGTTCAACTTTTATGACTCAATTAAAAAAAGTCCGTCAAAGAATTATGTCTTTAGTTTTCATTTTTCTAATTAATTGTGTTATCTAAATTGGTAAAGTTATAAGATCCATTAAAAATTCAAATCTAAAATCAAATCGTCATTCGACTTTCTTAATATTTGTCAAACTGCTCAGTCATTTTGTGGTTTGGTTTAACCGGTTTGGTCACTTGCTACCAAACTGCTCAGTTTGAAAAATTCTTAAACCGACATTTTGTGGTTTGGTTTGTGGTTTTGGGGTTAAACTGTCCAAACCGGACCGCAAACACCCCTACATATATGATTGAGCGAGAGGCTAGGATTGAACAAGATAAATGTTTATCTTTTGTTTTGTACGATTAGAACTAGATAGGACATGACTAATTTTCATAAAAGTTGTTTGGTGATTTTATATGTTATATAATAATTATAGGTAACACAAACAATGGATATATTTAAATAATTTAATTGTTGAAGAATTATTTTAACCGCAAGCGTACGGGTTGTGTAACATACGGGTCGATCACAGGGAGCAGTGGTTTAAGTACTAATCCTGCTATAAATTATGAACTAGCTATGGGAATACGAATTGATTTGGGTTTTTTCTGAACTAGAGATTTAATCTATAAACCAAAATACAAATATAAAACATAAACACATACAAGAGGTCTAGACTATCTATAACATTGATGTACAAATTTACAATAAATGAATAAATGGAATATATACTGAACTAAAACATAAAGATGAGATGGAAGTGGTGATATCCAACAGTTATATCGAGGTAGGGGTTTATCTTTCTAAAACGTTTAAGACCCTCTTCCGAGGTGAAGTAAACCTTCCTAGTTAAGCGGTTGACTACTTCCGTGACATCCGACTTAACTAGAAGCAGTGAGTTTTGATAAAATGATTTCCCCGATTCTTACTTTCATCTATTTCCATGATAATTTTAGAATCCAAAAGCCAAATTCAAACTTCCGTTTATAATTTGGGTTGTTGAATAAAGGTTATCGAATAGTCGGTCTCCGATCGCAGCCCAACTTCCGTTGGTGATGGAACGTAAAACCAACTTTCGACAACCGTATCGTTTAACCTCGAGTTAGCCAATTTCTCGACATAACTGCAGATTATCACCACACGATCTTATATACGAAAAGAACTAAAAACGACTCTTATTGATTAGGAATCTAAACAATATATATATATATATATATATATATATATATATATATATATGTTAGATACTAATATATAACAGAAAATATATAAAAGATAATTAAACAACATTTCTACATATACTTGTTAGAAGATCAAAGAAGTATAGTAAGAGAATTGATTCTTGTTATCATTTGTGATCTAAAAGAAGTCATATTAGATGTTAGTTAAATTATAGAAACAAAAGTAAATGATCATATTAGATGTTAGTATGTTAGTTGAAATATAGAAACAAAAGTAAATGATCATATTAGATGTTCGTATGTTAGTTGAATTATAGAAACAAAAGTACATAAATATATGTATAAGATAGTAAACACAAGAAGAATAACATAATAATGAAAGAGATACAATACTATTATGAAGAACACAAGGTTGAACACTTCTAGGAGGAAAGTATGCTCAAGAAGATACAAGCTAGAGAGAATGTGTTTGTTGCAAACAAAGGATGATTCTAACAAGAGGATGATCACCCTATTTATACTACTCAATCAAAGCATAAGAAAACTTAAACAAATAAATTCAGATGGGATCAAGCTGTCTAAAGTAGATCTAGATCAAGGTTGTCCAACAAAGATGATGAAAACAAGCTGTCAAGTCACTTGCAGAAAGGAGAAAAGCCTCTGGACCATGTGCACGGGCCGTGCGTTTTGTAAGGCAAAGGTGTGCACGGGCCGTGCGCACCACACAGGGACGTATTCAGCTCCATTTTTCGGCTTGCTTCTTCCGTTTCGCTCCCCTTGCATTACTTGGCGTCCATTGCAACCGAACCGAGTGGTACCAAATCAACCTACAATGTGAATAAAGTCGTAAGCTTTACCGAAAATGACCCGAACACGGAATGAATGATGGATGCAATGGGATTTAGGCTAAAAATGCATGATTTAAGCTAAAACAAAATACAAAACATACTATATTAATAAAGAAAAAGAGCACAAAATAACTAGCTAACAAAATCCCCCAAGCTAAACTCTTCCTTGTCCTCAAGGAAGCATGTGTTCATTAAGATACATTGGGGTAAAACAACAAAGGAGACAAACCTTAAAAGCAACAAGATAATCTAACCATATTTCCAAAAGAGATAATCAACTATTTAAGTTCACTAATATACAAACACAACCAATACCCGCATGTTAATCACTAAACGTAAGAAAATACAACTGTTTTACACAAAGGTTAACACTAACACGACACTTGATTCACCAAATCACACACACGACCTTAAGGGAGATTGTAAAACATACCGTAATCACTAAGGGAGTGGGATTAGTGATCATGCTGGATGGATGCTCGTGGGATCCACTCAATTTCTCTCATGTGTATAAGGTAAGGTGTATACGCTCAAATAGCCTTCCTAACCAAGAATGTATTTCACTCTTAATGTTTTTGAAATGGTTCTCAAAGTCTAGAAGTTTCCACAAAACTACACATATAGAGGACTTTTTAGGCTCAAAGGGGTTTTTGGGCTAAAGGAAAGTCTTTGGTTAGATGGTGTCTTTGCATGCTCAATTTTATCCTTTTGCCTTTCTTTTGATCTTGGTTTATTAAACATAGCCTTGAAGGGCTAATCTGATTCAAGAATCTTTCGGTTCCCTTTGTAAACCTCTTTTACTGCATTTCCCCCAAACTATCTTCTTTTGTATTATTTTATTTATTTATTTTTAGATAGCTTTGTGGTGAAGGGGATGATAGGGGGTGCTTGAGTTCAGTCAAAAATGATGTCCTCAATGTAGTTTCATAGTTATTCTAAACGAGAATCAAGTCAAAAACCTAGAGTTACGTCTTGGTGGAAGGTACCTCACAAGAAAGAATAGATTGGGATTGATTATAGATGATTCAATCCAAAATGGCCCAAATTCTCACTGGGTGGGGTCCATCCAAGCAGTCACGTTTGTAATGTAGGGGGATTACGGCATGTTGACTACTTCTAAAGGTTACGTGTGGTGTTTTAGTGAAAAGTGTGTGTAAGTGTCCTCCTAATAGTGAAACAGTGCCTTTCTATACAGTTTAGATTTTAACTAGCAATGAATTGGGTGATGTACAAGTAGTGAACCTAAATGTTGATTATACCAGTTGTGAATAGGTTATCTATATCTTTAAAGCTAAAAAGGTTTATCAACAGAAAATATTTTTAAAGCTAAAAAGGTTTATCAACAGAAAATATTTTTGTATTTTTATATTTAGATACTAATAAACAATAAAGTAAAATGCATGAAAGAAACAAGAAGATAAAAAAATAAAAAAAAATGCATGAGATGAGATAGAATGACACCCCCCAAGCTAGAATTTAGCATTGACCTCAATGCTTAGAGGGATGTCTCGGTGTTCAGGGCCATGGGTCATCTCGGCGGTCGGTAAAATGGTCTTGGCTAATATGCCAATCATACATGTGCTCAGTCATCCGCCATAAATACCGGGGTTGTTCCATAATTTCCTGGTTTTGTTGCTCCATGGCATCCAGTCGGGTGAGGATTTGGGCATGGTGAGGGTCAGGCTGGTGGACTGGTGGGGCAGGAGGCTGCATTGGTCCTTGTTGGATCGGAAAGGACCAATCTGTGTTGCGAGACACTTCCGTTAAATTTTCGTCACGTAGTGTACAGAGTGCCTCGTGGTTCCTACCATGCAACCATGTGAAATTCCCTCCCCCCCCCCCCCCCCCCCCCCCGCAATCCTAAGCATGTTACTCCGCTCCATTGACTCTAGATCTAACCGGACCAACCCCTCGACCTTAGGAGTATCGTCGGGAATGTGGATTGACAGACAAGACTTTGTAATCAACCAAGTGATTATGCCATCGCAACAAATGTCACCCGACTTGTTCTCACTAATTCTAACCAATCTCCTAACAAGCCAAGCGGCTCAATTAAGGGGGATAATTGGACGGGGGTAATTAGGGTTGGCTGGAAACTTTGTCATAGCCCACAGAAAATAAAGCTCCTTTAGTGTCACAGTTCCCGTTTCTAGGCGGGAAAAAATAATACAAGCTATTATCTTGTGAGCTATGCGAAGGCATGGGTGGCAGATAGCGGAAGATTTGGCAGTACGTGCCTCCCATGACGTTTCGCCGGTGATATGCATCCAGAATCCTAGGGCACTGAAATCCGGATGATGGGCGTCATCGGGTCCTAGTGTACCATCACCATCAAACTCGAACGCCTCATTGATTTCAGTAAAATTTAGTTGGCGTTCTTGATTGAAAATTTGGAAGGTGATGGTGTTGCGTGTCGGATTCCTAAGAGTGCTTAGGAACTCAAGTGTGATCCTAGGGTATGTACTAGCTCTCTGAACAAGGATTTTTCCTAAGCCAATATTATTTAGGAGCTGTATTACACCATTTGCGACTCCTAAAGTGATCAAGTCGTTTGATTTAGGGAATCTCGTAGGTGAGATAACCATTTTCGCCAAGTCTTTGAACCTAGACTTGTCACTGGAGTTGGTCAAGACGATTCCCATGCTAGAGGATGTAGGCGGATTAGCATTCCTAGCTGATGCCTGTGGCTCGGAGGACTCACCTTGGGACCTCTTAGACCTACTTGACGATGCCATTGATTTCAGACACAAGTACGATTGACAAAATTAAAACAAAAACCAATCCTATGTCTGTCCCAACACAATTGACAACCCAGTCTAAAACAAATAATGTAACTAAACTAAAAATTAAATCACGAAAAATCTAAAGAAAGAAACGAATTTACCGCGTTTGCACTTGAAGGTGGTTTGAATTCCAATCCTTTCTACCAATGCAACCTGTAAACAAACTAAAAATTCCCAAAACTCTTTTTTTTTTTTAGATTTTGGTTCCAATTGGGTGAAATTGGAACAAAATCGATGAAAGTGGTAGAAATTTGTGAGGGTTAGTGGAAGAAATGGTAGAATGGAAGAAGAAATCACAAAAATTTGGGGTTAGAAGGTGAATTTCGGAGGTTTAGGGTGTGGAGAGGGAGTTTGAGAATTTCACCAAAAATGGAGGTTTTTGTGGTGAAATGGTGGAGAAGATGATGAAAGATTTGAAGAAAAGATGAAGTTTCTTGGAAGAAAATGGGTTGGGATGGAAGATTTATGGAGATTTGGAGAAGAAAAGAAAAGAGGGTTAGGGTTTTTGGGAGAGAAAATCGTGAGGTTGAAGAAGGGTAAGGAAGAAATAAGAAGAAAGGTAAAAAAAATCGACCTTACTGTGCCCTCTGACCCGGCGCACGGGTCGTGCGCAACGTAGGCTTGGAAAGCGCACGGGTCGTGCGCACCATCCAGAAGCACAAATTCCATGCGGCGCACGGGTCGTGCGTTTTTGCTCCTCGACCAGCGCACGGGTCATGCGTGAACAGTAAATATATATATATATATATATATATATTGGAAAATATATAAATATATATTCTCGTTATTTTTATGAAGTTTGACGGACGAGACGAACGAACACCTTACTTGTTACTGGGCCATGGTGGGTTGTGCAAACGTGTGTGATATGGGCCCGACGATTGGTTCACCCGCGATGTAATACTTTAAACGTTGCCCGTTGACTTTGAAAGTTCGGGACTCGAAGGACACTTCGACTGCGCCATATGGGAAGACATGAACTACAGTGAATGGACCAGACCAACGCGAACGGAGTTTTCCAGGGAAAAGTTTGAGTCTTGAATTGAATAAGAGTACTAGATCCCCTTCATTAAACTCCTTACGTTTGAGTCGTCGGTCGTGCCATTTTTTCGTTTTTTCTTTGTAGATACATGAACTTTCATATGCGTCGAGACGGATTTCATCCAACTCAGATAGCTGAAGAAGTCGTCGATCCTTGATATCTTTGAAATTGAAGTTTAGGCTTTTGACAGCCCAAAATGCTTTGTGTTCGAGTTCTACCGGAAGGTGACATGATTTCCCATAGACTAGTCGGTAGGGCGACATTCCTATAGGAGTTTTAAAAGCTGTCTGGTATGCCCAGAGTGCATCATCGAGTTTGATAGACCAATCCTTTCTTGAAATTGCTACAGTTTTTTCAAGGATTGTTTTTAACTCTCGGTTTGAGATTTCAACTTGCCCACTCGTTTGCGGGTGGTAAGCGAGTCCAACTCGATGATGTACTCCATACTTTTTAAGTAGGGCCTCAAACTTATTTTCGATAAAGTGTCGTACCCCATCGCTTATAACTACTCTCGGTACACCAAACCGAGGGAAGATTATTCGCTTGAAGAACTTGGAGACGACACGGGCATCATTGGTGGGGGAAGCTTTGGCTTCCACCCATTTGGACACATAATCTACTGCTACAAGATTGTACTTATTTGAATAGCTAGATGGAAACGGTCCCATGAAATCAATACCCCAGGCATCGAAAATTTCAACTT
Source organism: Arctium minus (assembly GCA_954870635.1). Classification (NCBI taxonomy): domain Eukaryota; kingdom Viridiplantae; phylum Streptophyta; class Magnoliopsida; order Asterales; family Asteraceae; genus Arctium; species Arctium minus. The sequence goes on along the minus strand of OX941096.1, from coordinate 1,144,060 downwards.
CAAGAATAGAATTTAAAGGCATTTCGTTTCTTCGCGAGATGTTACCAGTTCGTTGGCAACGATCACAACTTTTGACAAAGGCATCAATATCTTTGAACAAGGAAGGCTACCAGAAACCACTTTGAAGTACTTTTGCTGATGTTTTACTTGTTCCAGCATGGCCACCATAAGGTGAGGTATGGCAGTGAGAAACAACAGACTCAGTCTCGTTTTCAGGAATACATCGTCGGATGATGCCGTCAGAACAAGACTTGTACAAGAAAGGGTCATCCCAGAAGAAAAGTTATCGTGAAAGAATTTCTTACGCTGATAAGAAGAAAGGTTGTGTGATTTGATACCACAGGCTAAGAAATTCACGATATCTGCAAACCAAGGCGTGACACTAAGGGCTAAGGCGAACAACTGATCATCAGAAAACGAGTCATCAATGGGAAGAGAAGGAGTGTCATTCTCAACATAAAGACGCGAGAGATGATCAGCCACAGAGTTATCTACGCCCTTCTTATCTTTGATTTCAAGATCGAACTCTTGAAGCAACAGAATCCACCGAATCAGACGCGGTTTTGCATCTTTCTTGCTCATAAGGTATTTAAGAGCTGCGTGATCGGTGTGGACAATTACTTTTGAGCCTACAAGATACGATCTAAACTTTTCAATTGAAAATACTACCGCCAAGAGTTCTTTTTCGGTCGTGGTGTAGTTACATTGAGCTTGATCGAGGGTTTTACTAGCATAGTATATGGCGTGCAACTTTTTATCTCGCCTTTGACCAAGGACTGAGCCTACTGCAAAATCACTAGCATCACACATAAGTTTAAAAGGAAGAGACCAATCTGGCGGTTGAATGATCGGTGCCGAGATGAGGGCTCTTTTCAAAGCGTTAAATGCTTCGTGACGTGAGTTAGTGAAGACAAAAGGAGTGTCCTTTGCTAGTAACTCAGTCAAAGGTCTTGCGATTTTGGAAAAGTCTTTGATGAAACGCCTATAAAAGCCAGCATGACCCAGAAAACTACGGCCACCTTTGACGTTAACCGGAGGTGGTAATTCTTCAATTACTTCTATCTTAGCTTTATCTACCTCAATGCCTCGATTTGAAACTACATGTCCTAGTACAATCCCTTCGTTGACCATAAAATGACAATTTTCCCAATTTAAAACCAAATTTACTTCTTGACACCTATGGAGGAATTTTGTCAAATTTGAAAGGCAACTATCAAAGCTAGTGTCGTGGACCGAGAAATCGTCCATAAAAACCTCCATGGTGTTTTCAATAAAATCGGAAAAAATGGCCATCATACATCTTTGAAAGGTGGTCGGTGCGTTACACAAGCCAAAAGGCATGCGCCTATAAGCAAATGTTCCATAAGGGCATGTAAAGGTGGTTTTCTCTTGATCATCCGGATGAACGGGAATTTGGAAAAATCCCGAATATCCGTCAAGATAACAAAAGAATGCATGTTTAGCTAACCTTTCGAGCATCTGGTCAATAAAAGGAAGGGGAAAATGGTCCTTCCGGGTGGCGAGGTTAAGCTTACGATAATCAATACACATTCGCCAACCGGTGATTGTCCTAGATGGGATTAATTCATCTTTGTCATTTTTCACAACAGTCATGCCACCTTTCTTTGGTACAACTTGGAGTGGACTAACCCACGCGCTATCGGAGATAGGGTAGATTATTCCGGCCTTAAGTAGTTTCAAAACCTCTTTATGTAGTACTTCTTTCATGTTTGGATTCAACCTCCGTTGAGGTTCTATGGAAGTGGAACGCTCATCATCAAAAAGAATCTTATGAGTACAAGATGGGCTAATCCCCTTGATATCGTCAATTGAGTATGCCAACACACCACGATACTTCCTAAGTACATCTAACAACCTATCAAGTTCATCTTTAGATAAAGATGCATTAACAATGACAGGGTAGGTGTTATCAGCACATAGAAAAACATACTTCAAGTAAGAGGGAATGGGTTTGAGATCTACCTTAGGTGGTGCTGCAGCATTCAGTCTGTCATCAGCAACCGAAATCTTAACGATTGGCTCATTTTTCAGGAATGGGAGGCTTGCATCAAAAGCTTCCTCGACTGTCTTTGTATCCTTTTCAACACCAATCAGCTCCTTAGCTTTCAATTCGTCTTCTTCCAACAGGTTCTCAAGTAAGTCCACGACATAACAGTCATCCATTTGAGGTGGTAGCCCCATAGATTTCTTCAACTCGAATTCTACTTTGTCTGTGCCAACCGATAGAGAAAGCTTCCCATTCTTCACGTCAATCATGGCACCAGCGGTGGCCAAAAATGGACGACCAAGTATGATGGGAACATTTGCGTCCTCCGCCATATCCATGACTACAAAGTCACAAGGAATGAGAATACCACCAACTTGCAATGGTACATCTTCCAATATTCCAACCGGGTATTTGATTGATTGGTCGGCTACTTGCAGAGATACCTTGGTGGGTTTAATCTCACCCAATTCATCCTTGAGAACGATGGATAAAGGCATGATGCTCACGCTTGCTCCCAAGTCACACAAAGCTCGATGAATGGAGATATTTCCAATGGTGCAAGGAATTGAGAAACTACCTGGATCTTTCAACTTTTCAGGAAGTGGATTAGAGAAAAGTGCGCTACATTCTTCTGAGAGAACGACTGTCATCTTCTTCTTTTGGGAAAGTAGGTCCTTCAGAAACTTAGCGTATGATGGGATCTCAGATATTGCATCTAGAAATGGTATGTTGATATGCAATTGCTTTAGTGTCTCTAGTATCTTAGCATACTTTCCTTCCAACTTTGCTTTGGCTAAACGTTGAGGATATGGGACGTGAGGGAGATGGACGGGTGAAGAATTTATAAGGCTTCTGGTTCCTTCACCTTGGGGATTTCTTCAACAGCTACATCTTCTAATACCACCTGCTCTTTACTGCCTTCTTCCGATGATTTTTCTACCATGATCTCTCCAAGAGCCTTTCCGCTACGAAGTGTAACAACATTCATTTGGGCTCTTGGGTTTTGCTCTGGTTGGCTAGGGAGTTGAGTGCCAGGTTTGGATAGGTGTGCGACTTGTTGGGCGAGCTGGGAAATTTGGGTTTCGATCATTTTATTATGGGTTGTCAATGAATCGAACTTAGAATTCACCTGCTGAATGGAGTTGTGGAAATGATCATTCTTCTGCCCTTGAGTAGCAATGAAGTTCTCCATCAAAGTCTCGAGGTTAGACTTAAATGGATGATTCTGAGATAGCTGAGGGTTAGGAGGTTGGTTCTGAGGACGTTGCTGGAAACCGGGAGGTTGAAAACCTTGAGATGGTTACTGAGGAGGCTGTTGTCCGTTGTTCAAACGATAAGAGAAGTTTGGATGTTGCTTCCACCCAGGGTTGTAAGTTTGGGAAAATGGATTATTTCCCGAATTAAACCCTCCTTGTGGCCTTTGTTGATTGTATACGGCGTGTGCTTGCTCAAGTGTCATGCCTTGTGGCACCTGCATAAAAGATGGGCATCCTTCTGAGTCGTGGCCTTGTATACCACATGCTCCGCAGAAATTGACCGATGAGCTTGATCCGACTTGATTGACGTTCATCTTGGAGATCTGGTTCTTCAATGCTTCAACTTTATCAGAAATCATTGTTAAAACATCTGATTCAAATCTTACCGACTTGCTTGGCATGGCTCGATCGTTGCTCCAATGATAGTTGTTAGAAGCCATATCTTCTAACAGAGTCTTTGCTTCCTCGGGAGTCTTTGCCATGATAGCACCTCCAGCTGCTGCATCAATAGAGATCTTTACTTCATTCTTCAAACCATTGTAAAATGTTTGAATTAGAAGCCAATTTGGAACGGCATGATGTGGGCATTGACGCTGCAACTCTTTGAATCTTTCCCAAGCTTCGTATAAGGACTCTTGGTCAGCTTGGTAGAAAGAAGTGATTTCATTCCGAAGCTTTACCATCTTTCCTGGTGGGAAGAACTTGGTTAGGAAGGCTTTGGATAAGTCTTCCCAAGTGGTGAAGGTATTGGCATCGTGGCTAGTTAGCCATTTCTTTGCTTTATCTCTTAAAGAGAAACCAAATAGCCTTAGTCGGATGGCATCCTCAGAGACCCCATTCATCTTGATGGTGTCGCATTTTTCGTCGAAAGAGTTCAAATGGTCATTTGGGTTCTCCATTGGATTCCCTCCGAACTGGTCCTACTGAACGAATGAGACGAGGTTTGTTTTAATTTCGAAATTGGTTGCTTGAACAGCTGGTCGGGTGACACTTGATGTGGACTCATGCTTTGGTGTAGCAAAGTCCATCAAGGATTTGGGTGGCAGATTGTCTCCCATTGCTTCTCGTCTTAATCTTCTTCTCCTTTCTGCGTTTCGTCTTCGTGCAGTCGCTTCGATCTCCGAGTCGTAAAAGAATGACTCGTCTGCGCTACGCGCTCTCCGTCTCATGCACGAGAAGTACTTAACCTAAGGAGAAATTCAAGATTAAGCAAGATGAGAATATATTAAAAGTAAACCATGAAAAATAGAATAGATAGGGACATAATCTAGTAAATCTATAGCTTAATCCATATTAAACCGATTGCTCCCCGGCAACGGCGCCAAAAACTTGTTGAAGAATTATTTTAACCGCAAGCGTACAGGTTGTGTAGCATACGGGTCGATCACAGGGAGCAGTGGTTTAAGTACTAATCCTGCTATAAATTATGAACTAGCTATGGGAATACGAATTGATTTGGGTTTTTTCTGAACTAGAGATTTAATCTATAAACCAAAATACAAATATAAAACATAAACACATACAAGAGGTCTAGACTATCTATAACATTAATGTACAAATTTACAATAAATGAATAAATGGAATATATACTGAACTAAAACATAAAGATGAGATGAAAGTGGTGATATCCAACAGTTATATCGAGGTAGGGGTTTATCTTTCTAAAACGTTTAAGACCCTCTTCCGAGGTGAAGTAAACCTTCCTAGTTAAGCGGTTGACTACTTCCGTGACATCCGACTTAACTAGAAGCAGTGAGTTTTGATAAAATGATTTCCCCGATTCTTACTTTCATCTATTTCCATGATACTTTTAGAATCGTTGGTTAACCAACCAAAAGCCAAATTCAAACTTCAGTTTATAATTTGGGTTGTTGAATAAAGGTTATCGAATAGTCGGTCTCCGATTGCAGCCCAACTTCCGTTGGTGATGGAATGTAAAACCAACTTTCGACAACCGTATCGTTTAACCTCGAGTTAGCCAATTTCTCGACATAACTGCAGATTATCACCACACGATCTTATATATGAAAAGAACTAAAAACGACTCTTATTGATTAGGACTCTAAACAATATATATATATATATATATATGTTAGATACTAATATATAACAGAAAATATATAAAAGATAATTAAACAACATTTCTACATATACTTGTTAGAAGATCAAAGAAGTATAGTAAGAGAATTGATTCTTGTTATCATTTGTGATCTAAAAGAAGTCATATTAGATGTTAGTTAAATTATAGAAACAAAAGTAAATGATCATATTAGATGTTAGTATGTTAGTTGAAATATAGAAACAAAAGTAAATGATCATATTAGATGTTAGTATGTTAGTTGAATTATAGAAACAAAAGTATATAAATATATGTATAAGATAGTAAACACAAGAAGAATAACATAATAATGAAAGAGATACAATACTATTATGAAGAACACAAGGTTGAACACTTCTAGGAGGAGAGTATGCTCAAGAAGATACAAGCTAGAGAGAATGTGTTTGTTTCAAACAAAGGATGATTCTAACAAGAGGATGATCACCCTATTTATACTACTCAATCAAAGCATAAGAAAACTTAAACAAATAAATTCAGATGGGATCAAGCTGTCTAAAGTATATCTAGATCAAGGTTGTCCAACAAAGATGATGAAAACAAGCTGTCAAGTCACTTGCAGAAAGGAGAAAAGCCTCTGGACCATGCGCACGGGCCGTGCATTTTGTAAGGCAAAGGTGCGCACGGGCCGTGCGCACCACATAGGGACGTATTCAGCTCCATTTTTCGGCTTGGTTCTTCCGTTTTGCTCCCCTTGCATTACTTGGCGTCCATTGCAACCGAACCGAGTGGTACCAAATCAACCTACAATGTGAATAAAGTCGTAAGCTTTACCGAAAATGACCCGAACACGGAATGAATGATGGATGCAATGCGATTTAGGCTAAAAATGCATGATTTAAGCTAACACAAAATACAAAACATACTATATTAATAAAGAAAAAGAGCACAAAATAACTAGCTAACGTTAATTAAAAAAGATTTTTATTTTTTTACACAACTTTCATACATATAAATACATACAAAAACAATGGTATGAAACTTGAAGAAAGAATCTGAAATAATTGATGTTAGTTCAAAAAAACCTAATTCATACAAAGAAAATATAATATTTAATTCAATTTGAAGGATCTTTATGAATTGACGGAGAAATAGTTGCAGCAACAGGTAAAGATAAAAGCAATGGGTGCAGGTGAAGGACGATAGTTGTGAAGGACGTGAAATATAGTCGATAGTGGTGGTCCAAATTGTTTCCTTAGTTGCTACATGCCACAAGTAAAACACATTTAAAACTTGCCAAATATATATATATATATATATATATATATATATATATATATAATTTTTTTTAAATGGCATCAAAAGAGAATACAAATACCAAATCATACAATAAATGGTATTTTAAACATCTAACAAACACTAACTGTAGGGTAAATTTGACATAAAAATGTATATAAAAATGACACTTATCAAATTCCCCACATTTATATCATTGTCCGTCCCGGCAATGACTTAAGTTAACATGTAGTGATAAATAAAAAAATTGAATCAAACGAGAAGTCAACACGTATAGCATGTCATGAACTTGAGATTTGCAACTTGGCATCGAAAAGTGAGCACACACACAATCAAATAGATGCAAGCTAATTTCGAGAACTCTCACAAATGGGATAATTAAAACAACACGCTCAATTCACTCTTGGGTTAAAGTGTATCGCTCGAACCGTCAATACGCTAGTCTGTACTTAGCATAAGCTTGAAATATCTCTCACCCTCCACTACTTGGATAAATTACATGCTTATAAATCAAAAGGTCTTTTATGGGTGTAATGTAAAATAAGGCTTTGGGTAAGGCAGAAATACATTTGGGAAAGAGCGGTTAAATGCCTTACACCAATGGAGAAATCGGTTAACTAACTTGAAAATTTCTTTCTTCGAATGACCTTTTTATATCTCTTTGAAGTGCATTTCCCTTTGGATGATACGAAGAGAGATGAACGCTTAATTTTAACCTTGTTATCATTTCCGTCGTCTTACTTTTTTTATTTTTTTTTTCTTTTCTTGACGACTTATTTTCTCCTTTTTTTCCCCAACATATGAGTTCTACTTTCGAGCTTACGGGGATACCGAGACTACTCCATTGGTGATAGGTCGGGTGAGTCGTGTTTGGAACGGTTCATGATGTGGGTGACGAAAGACATAGGCTAAGGCTCAAAGTAGTGCGCAAAAAGGATAATAGTGACATAAAGGGTAGACTTAAGGCTAATGGGTTAATAAAATGAGCAAACGATGGCCTTTGTCATTTTTATTAACATGTAAATATTGTAACACCCCAATTTTCGAAAGGTATCATTTCAAGTTAATTCGGAAACCGATATATTAAGGAAAAATAAGATATTTGATTTTGGACTTTAATCCTAGATTTTATAGTCTTGATGGATAAATGATTCAATTACGAGTTCAACGGTTCTTTCCGGAGCAAAAACGGAGCTATAACGAAGAAGTTACGGCCGGAACAGTGAATGAGAAGAAAGCTGGGAGAACCAGCGACAATGACCTGTGACAATGCCCTGGGCATTGTCGCATGGCAAAGTCTCACAAAGGGCCCAGGTTGCTGTTAAGTCGCGAAATTCAGCCATTTTCTTCATTTTCTCATATCTCCTTTACCACAACTCCGATTTTGGCGATTCAAATTGCTATGGATTCGTATTTGAGAGATTTTCAAGGTTATATTATTAGTTTTGTGAATATCCAAGAGTATTTGGTGGTGGAGTGGAAGCAAGGATCAAGAGTTCATCATTATCACCTACATCTTCAAGAATTTTTGGGTTTTCTAGGTTTTCATCAAAACCTAAGTGGTAAGTGTATCCCTTTCATTTATAAACCATGAAATAAGTTATAAATGCTCCATTGATGGTTTCCTAGTGTTTGATTTCTCTAAATTTTGGTTTGGTTAATTTTGGGAGTTTTGGGTCAAAATTAGGGTTCTTGCCACATTTGGGGATTTTGGTATAAAATGTTTGGGGAATGATTCTAAGTGTTTGATTATGATTATTTATGGTTGAAACCTTGTGGATTTAGGTTTTTGAAGATTTGGTTTGAAGAGTCAAGTTCTTCAAGGAAAGCTCTAAGTGGGTAAAATCTAGATTTAGCCTAAATCTAGCAAGGTGAGTTCAAGTTGATTTGTGAAAACGGTGTACATGCCAAAATGTCCATTTTAAAGTGTTTATGTGTTTTACATGAAATTATCAAATGTGTTGGGTTAGTTGATAATCTTTGATTATTTGAAGTATTTCACTTTATAAACTTTGTGAAACACCCACATTTGGGATCTTTGGGTATTTTGATAAAGGTGTCATAAACGAATGTGTTTTGATGATTTCTTTGCATAAAACGATCTTTGGTCAAAGAAATACACTTGTGAATGATTGTCGGTTTTTATGCATCATTCATGAAATGGAAGTAACATAAAGTACTACATCTGCATTAAATTGTGAGGTACTTGTATGGAAGTAAAGTAAAGTACTACATGTGCATTAAATTGCGAGGTACTTGAAGGGAAATGCATATTTGAAAATAAATGAGTCTTTAGGACTTCGGTCCGAATTAATAGCCCGATTGTGAAATACCAAGTATGATGTCGGTTAATGCGCATCATTTCAAATTTACATGTTTTGAGTGCTTTAGGCATTCAATTTGAGTCATGTACTGTTTCGACTGTAATGCAGTAGATCCATAGGCATATGAGTCGGTCTTTATTATTTAAAAATAAAATGGGCTATTATTTATATGTTGGCCAGAATTAGTCTTGGGATCTCGAGGAGAATACGGTGAGAGCTCGTTGAGTCCAATACCCGGACCTGCATCCGCGAGTTAATCTCTAAGCCTGTTTTTATGGGATAGCCACTTCCCATTTGTAGCTAGTTGAGACATTGGATCCTCGGGGGCCTTTGGTACGGTTATGTGAGACCGGTTACTAGCCATGGATCGTAAATGTAATCCTAGCGAATGAGCATGATTAGGATCCTCGGGGGCCCTCCCTCACATCTTAGAACGAGTCGGCGTGCTCGTGGCCATGGGTCCTAGTATGGTGAGCTCAATAACTTGGAATGTGGCCTACTTTTGTGTTCCGCCACTAGCCTTGGAATTCAGGATTCCCCCGTCACCGTGAGGTGTCGTCTTGAGGTATTTGATTTTATACCCGTTTTCAGCGACGTTTGAGATTTGGGTTATCTTCTTATGCTATAATTTTGGAGACTTGAGTTTACTCATATTTTGGTCGTTTGTTTTTATAAAGCTTATTCAAATGTCAATAATTGAGCATTACCATTATTCTTGTTTTGAGTAATTGTTGGATTGCATTATTTCATGAAAAAATGTTTTGACGTTTAGACGTCCATCTATAAAATGCATATTGTTGGTAAATGATTTATTCCATTATCTTAAAGTAAATCATTTTTAAAGGATCATGATTATAAGTTATAATATTTCCATTTTACGTTTTCTTTATAATCATGATATAAACTCTTGAACTCACTAGGCGTTAGCCTAACCTTTTTATTTGTCGGCATGTGCATCAGGTTCCATTTTGGGATTAGTTCTAGCGACACTGTGAAGCGATGAGTGCTAGTTGTGTGCTCGAAGAGGTGATTAGCTTGATGAAGTCTTCCGCAGTTATAATTGGAGATAGCGATTGTTATTGGATTATAGTAACACTCGACTTTAGTTGGTTCTTATGTAAAACTTTAATTAATTGTTGATGGTTCAACCTATAAATGTATTTCAATTACAGACTATTAGTAAGGGATTTTATTACCCCTTTAAGGTATTTTGGAAGTTTTTAATTAGTCGCTCTTTCCAAATTTGAGGGTGTTACAAGTTGGTATCAGAGCTTAAGTTTGAGAGATTTAGGTTTTGATTTTGAATACGTAGACTCAAACTAGCATGATTTTAAGTGATTGAATGTGAGATTGCACAATTAGCACTTTAAGATTTGATGATTCGAGGTGAGTGGATTCACTAGGAACGGGAATCGCGCCGAAAATGGCAAGGATGATCATGTACAGTACGTTCATAATAGCACCTGGCCAGTGGTATGGTGAACCTACGAGTTACATGTGTATGCTTGAACTGCCTTGGTATGATAACCGTTGGAGTAGTGAAACAATTTCTATATGGGTGGCTAATAGAAGAAGTTGATGATTTTAGTATTCGTCACTTGAAGTGACGGTAGGCATGGTGATTGCGTTACGTGGACCGTGTCGGATCAAATCGATTGGTTGGATTAGAACCATAGACATTTGGAACCAATGTATTTCGAGGAGAAATTATGAAGTGAACCTAGGAAATCTTTGATCTTTGCCTTAAGATGTTTGAGCATCCGGTTGACGATAGTGTGACTAAGAAATCGAGGATCGTGGTTTCGAGTTCCGACCACATTCATGTACAAAATATGTTTCTAAAATAAATTGCATCGATTGATTCTCATGTTTCCAAAACCACCATGTGGATCATTCCATGAAATCTCGAAATGTTTAGCACGCACAAGTTTTAGACCATGATCTTAAACGTGTATAGAATTATTTTATTACATGTGGTTGCAGGCTTTGTCGAGACTTTGTTTATTCTCATTGCTGCCTAACGTTATTTTCGAATATGGTAATGTTCGTATTTTGACGCTGCTTAGAATCTTGGACAAGTAACTACGACTTATGATCTTAATATTGGATCTCCTCCACGTATGTTAAGGTTTTGGATGAAGAACTACCTTTCATTATTTTGATGTTTGAGTTTTATTGAGAATTTTAATCCATGCGATTTTGTGGAGTTAATGGGGTGACTTTAATGGCGTCAAGTGGTATCGTTTTCCTTGAGTTTTGTGTGAGTTGCATATAGTATGCATACATGTCTACTTGGAACTCCCGTCAATGAGTTTTAACAAACATTTTAGGACAATGAGAGCATATTTTATTTGGCTTTGGACTTGAAACCGACATAAATTATTTCATGTTTTAACCAAGTGCATACGCATATCACCCTACCTGTTTTGTGACATAAACGGTCGCATGCAAATTATGTTGTGAAATCTTATTTCGGGCTGTATTGAGGCTAAAAGAGAGAAAACTATGAGAGTTCGATATCATGAACGTGTTGTTTTGGGTTTTACAAATATTTTATTTGTACCGCCTAAAGTTTGGAACCAAACTAAATTACTCTTACAATTGCTCAAGTCGCATGCTTATGCCTTTACTAAATTTTGGGGAATAAACCGATGTATGCGATTCACGTCGGGAAGTTTTATCTCATGACATTTCATGGTTAAATGCAAAATTTTGGGATTCGATTTCGTGAATATTTTCCCTTCTGAAGTTTTGTACAAACGCTTCGTTATGCACTGTTTTAATATGTAAAATTACTTCTCATTAGTGACACCAATTTATACGTGTTGAGAACATAGCAGTTTCTTTGAAAAAGGTTGTTGATATATATTTCGTTGGTGTCAGAATTAACTTGATTATTAATCAAATGTTTTATGAAATGGTTTTATATGTGTGGCAATGTGACCACTCTGTACACCTACCGAGATAAGGTAGTAGATTTTATTCGTACGATTATTCTTTATAAAACTTTTATATTTAGAGGTTTTATAAAAGTTCAAATTGGCATAGTGGTGTGAAAAACCTTGAACTCATTAGAGCTATAGGTGTAAGCCCCTCGTGTTAGAGGTCGAGATTAAAGACTAAAAGAATCCTCAGAGTTTGAGGTGTTAGACCTGTGCTTTCTCCCAGTTAGTTAAGTAATGATCTTTATGCTTCGGTTAAAACCGTGTACGGTTGATTGGGTATGGTTGGTTTTGAATTTGTGGATTAATGGTACGACGGCATGCTATGTATCTATGGTGTATCACCTTAATGGGTATCTGTGAATATTGATTATAATATCCGGATCCGAAATTTTTATTAATTTTGGAAGTTGGGTGAAAAGTTAAACGAGACCCAAAGTTCAGGGGGGTTATTTGAAACTTTGGTTATATATAACCTAAACCCTCAGATATTTGTATTTTATAACTCAAAGCCTGTAAAGTTGAGACCGACTTAAGAATCAAGAGCAGAAGCGAAGGCAGAGAAAGAGGTTGAAGAATCGATCCGTTTTTGTCAAATAGAGGTATGATTCTAGCTTAATACTTCTATCTGCATGTTATAGTCGGTAAATAGTCTTGTTATTCAAGCTTTTAACCGTAGATTTGATCGATTTTGAGATTTGAGGTTTTCTGGGTTTACTGTAAAAAGTAGCCGACTTAGTATGAACGTCGATTGGAAAGAAGGTGTCGACCGGTATAGGTCGACCGATATAATATTCGACCGGTATGTTGTTCGACCGGTATGTTGTTCGACCTGTAAGGTGTATTCGACCTGTAAGGGTATTCGACCTGTAAGGTGTATTTGACCTGTAAGGGTATTCGACCTGTAAGGTGTATTCGACCTGTAAGGGTATTCGACCTGTAAGGGTATTCGACCGGTAAGGTGTATTCGACCGGTATTATGTTAACCGGTCGTGGTGTTGATCGAAGTGGTTTTGACCGGATCGCACAGTGTGTTGAATTATTTAGAAAAGGAAAGATTTTAGTCACAAGTTAGCTTATCTTTGTATTTTGATACCATCGTAGGTGGTGTTAACCGTTAGAAGACAGAGGTTAAGCAAGAAGAAGCTGAGGTGCGTCTTTCAAACTAAATCTTTTATGATTTTGACAGTTATTTGATAAATGTGGGCTTTATAAACTGCACGTTTATAGTATTGAAAGTTATACAGGTTTATTGAAAAAGATAGATTTAATCAGTTTGGCATGTTTATGCTCAGTTTATATAAACTTGTTTTATATATATAGTCAGGACTAAGTGTATGCATACATTTGAGTCAGAAGTCTGACCTAAGTCGGGAAGTGTGACCCGCCTGCTCGTACCGGGGAGTGTGGCCCGTTTATGCCATTAGGTTGTGTCCCTAAAATAAGGCAGTGCGAGACAGACATACCGTCTTTGACGACAGCGTTGGTCAGTAGCTTAAGGTACGCTTGTGAAGCGTAAAAAGTGGTCAGTGATGGCCAGTAGATTGAGTTATGTCTGTGAAGCATAAAGTATTTTAATGTTTGATTAAAAGAGCAAGTTATGTTTTTTTTAGATATCAAGCTTTGTTTAAATGTTTTAAATAATACTTGAACTGTTGCAGTAGTGATTGGAGGGGACTCACTAGACCATTGGTCTAACCCTCGCTCTTTCAAAATTATAATCCTGTTACAGGTTATCGAAAGGTAGCAGGTACAGATAAGGGTAAGGAGAAGATGTGAGCTATTTCCAGGAGATAGAAGACTTCCTGTAATAGTTTACTTTTTGGACTCAGTTGTGTAATAAGTGATAGTTGTAAACCTTGTACTCTGAAATGTAAGCCTGGGGCAGTTTTTAGACAGAAATGTTATTTTACTGTATGTATAAAGGTGCAGGTTGTTACAATTGGTATCAGAGCTTTAGTTTAAGGGATCTAGGTGACCAGATGGGCCTAGACTTAAACTGAGAAAGTAGAAGTACAACTGAGCAGTAGGAAGACCGTAGGAAGTTAACATTAAGGTAGTAAGGACTAGCATGTAAGGTAAATTTGGAATTCCATCTGGCCAGTGTAATTGTGAATTTACAAGTACATGCTTGTGCTTAAACTGCCGTAATGTGTAGCATGTTAGATTGAATACTTTATGTTTCTTCTTATCAGAAGTATGTCTGAGCGAGTGACAAGGAGTAGGTCTATGCTGAATCCTGAAATTGAGTCAGATAATAAAGTCGTTGCCGAAGAGCGAATGACTGCTGTCAACCCGACTGCTATCCAAGGAAAGAGTCGTGGTCGACCTAGAGGTAAGACAGTTCAGAAAGCAACTACTCAGGCAAGAGTTTCCAATGTGGGAACTCGAGGCGGGAAGACGACTTGTGGTATTCGTCAAGATGAAAGTGTAGAGGTAAGAATTGAGCAAGAAACTTCTCATCAAGAAATTTCGGCTTCTGTGAGGGGTCGAAAATAGACAGGAAACCGTGGTGGAGGTAGAACGCAAGGTTTTGTTACACAAGAAACCTTCACTGCAGAAATGGGAAAATTACAAGAAACGTTGAATGCTTTATTGACCCAACGCAATAATGAGGTTTCAATAAGCAAAGAAAAGAGTGAAGAAAAAGTGGAGACAGAGGTAGCAGAATCACCAGTAACTGGAGTGGGTAGTCACCCTCAGTCAAACCCCATTGTGTCAGTTAAAGCTGTAGCTGGGAGATGATGTAGTTTTAAAGAATTTGCTGCCTGCAAGCCTCCTATTTATAAAGGGGAATGTGATCCAGTGATAGCGTTAAGATGGATAAAGGGAATGGAGTTAGCGTTTGATATGAGTAAGTGTGCTGAAGAAGATAAAGTAGTCTATGCTTTATCAATGTTGAAAGATGAAGCAGTAATGTGGTGGGATGTGGAATCAGGAGGACAAAGTTCAGCGGTAGCCAAAGAAATGTCTTGGGGTGAGTTTGGGAAAAGATTCAAAGCACAGTTCTGCCCTCTGGCGGCAGTTAAAAAGTTGGAAGAAGAGTTTTTGAGCTTAGAGCAGAAAGGTATGTCAGTTCGAGAATATACCACAAAGTTTATTGAAAAGTCTCGATTTGCCGGAATTTATGTGCCTAATGAAGAAAGACGAGTAGAACGTTTCGTCTTTGGATTGAGAAGTGATATTCGAGAATTTGTCTCGAACAAGGAACCGTCTACTTTTCAAGTGGCAGTAAATGCAGCTGAAATGAGAGAGAAAGAAAAGAATAGGCAAGCTACAGAAAGAAGTGGAGATAACAGAAAATGGGATGGAACAGTTCGGGACTCCAAACCGTTTAAGTCTGCAAAGTTTGATCAGCGTTCTGTTAATAAGTTTGAAAGTAAGACCTGTAGCAAGTGTAACCGAAGGCATAAAGGAGAATGTAAGATTGATCAAGAGGGCTGTTATAAATGTGGAAAGATTGGGCATTTAGCTCGGGATTGCCAGAGTTCGAGGTCTTGTTATCAGTGTGGATCTCCTGATCATATCAGGACTAATTGTCCACAGTTGAAAAAGGGATCAGGCGGAGGATATGTAGAAAAGGGAAGTGAGAAAAAGGTGGAGCCAGCTAAAGTGAGGGCTAGAGTTTTCAATATGACAGCAGAAGAAGCGGCGGAGATACCTGATGTTGTGACAGGTACTTTCTTTATATATTCGATTTATGCAAAAGTATTGTTTGATTCAGGCGTAAATCGTTCGTTTGTGTCTCCAAATTTCGTGCACAAATTGAATGAGAAACCCAAGAAGCTTAAGCATGAATTGAAAGTAGAAGTGGCTGATAATAGTCAAATCTTAGTGGAGGAAGTGTTTGATGGGTGTAGTATTGTCATCGATGGGCAATCATTTCCACTTCGACTGTAACCGATGGGTATGGGAGAATTTGTTGTTATTGTGGGAATGGACTGGTTGGCGTCTAATGATGCTCATATAGTATGCAATAAGAAATTAATTCGCATAGCGCAACCAGGTAAAGAAGAAATAGTAGTATTTGGAGATCGGAGGGATAGAAAGTCATGATTGATTTCAATGATTAAGGCTAAGCGGTGTCTAGTAAAAGGGTGTGTGGGGTTCTTAGCTTATGTTATAGATGCTAAGAAAGAAAAGAAAAGATTAGAGTCTGTTCCGGTGGTAGGTGAATATTCAGAAGTATTTCCGGAAGATTTAACCACTTTGCCTCCTGATCGGCAAGTGGAATTTCGTATTGATTTAGTACCCGGGGCAGCGCCGATTGTAAGAGCACCTTATAGATTGGCACCATCAGAAATGAAAGAAATGATGACTCAACTGCAGGAGTTGTTAGACAAGGGGTTTATTCGTCCTAGTACCTCACCATGGGGAGCGTCAGTATTGTTTGTTAAGAAGAAAGACAGGTCTATGAGAATGTGCATAGATTACCGTGAACTCAATAAGTTGACTGTCAAAAATAAGTATCCGCTTCCCAGGATTGACGATCTTTTTGATCAACTTCAAGGAGCAAGTTACTTTTCGAAAATAGATCTACGATCTGGGTATCACTAGTTGAAGGTGAGGGAGGAGGATGTACCTAAGACTGCATTTCGTACGAGGTACGAACATTATGAGTTTCTAGTTATGCCATTTGGTCTGACCAATACGCCAGCGGCTTTTATGGATCTGATGAATAGAGTGTGTAGTCCGTTTTTGGACAAGTATGCCATAGTTTTTATAGATGATATACTGATTTATTCACGGTCCAAAGAAGACCATGAAACTCATTTGCGAGCAATTTTAGAATTGCTTAAGTGCGAGAAATTGTACGACAAGTTCTCAAAATGTGAATTTTGGCTGAAAGAAGTTCAGTTTCTAGGACACGTGGTGTCAAAAGATGGGATTAAGGTTGATCCAGCTAAGATTGAAGCCATTAAAGGGTGGGAAGAATCGAAAACACCATCAGAAGTAAGGAGTTTTCTAGGATTGGCGGGTTATTATAGAAAGTTCATCCAGGATTTTTCAAGGATAGCCACGCCACTAACAGCGTTAACTAGAAAGAATGTCAAGTTTGTATGGGTGAAAGATCAGAAAGAAGCGTTCAGTAAACTGAAAGAGAGTTTAAGTAGTGCTCCTGTCTTGTCTCTACCCAACGGAACGGAAGGATTTGTAATTTATAGTGATGCTTCAAAGTTGGGTCTGGGATGTGTGTTAATGCAAGAAGGCAAGGTGATTGCTTATGCATCTCGTCAGTTGAAAGAACATGAAAAGAATTATCCAACGCATGATTTAGAGTTGGCAGCGGTAGTTTTTGCTTTGAAAATTTGGAGGCATTATCTGTATGGGATCAAGTGTCAGATTTATACAGATCACAAAAGCCTTCAATATCTGTTCAAGCAGAAAGAGCTTAATATGAGGCAGCGTAGGTGGATGGAGTTGTTAAGTGATTATGACTATGATATTTTGTACCATCCAGGCAAGGCCAATGTAGTAGCAGATGCTTTAAGTCGTAAAGAACGTGGAGAAACAACAAAGGTGGTGGCATATCGAGTTGATGTTGTTTCTAATTTCTTAGAAGAAGTTATAAAGTATCAAGAAGAAGCAACATCAAAGGAAAATTTGAAAAGTGAAAGAATTGTTGGAATTGTTAACTCGTTAGTAGTTGACAATCGCGGAGTAAAGTACTTCAATAAGAGAGTATTGATTCCAAAAGCAGGAGAACTGCGACAGAAAGTATTGGAAGAAGCGCATAAATCCTGTTACTCAGTACATCCGGGAACCAACAAGATGTATAGAGATCTGAAGCAAAGCTATTGGTGGCCAGGTTTAAAGAAAGATATTGCTCACTTCGTTGAACGATGTCTGACATGTTTGAATGTTAAAGCTGAGCATCAGAGACCTTATGGGGAGCTTTAGTCGTTAGAAATTCCAGTTTGGAAGTGGGACCAGATTACGATGGATCTTGTTACTGGGTTACCGCGATTACCTAAGGGGCATGATGCTATTTGAGTGATAGTGGATAGACTCACAAAGTCAGCTCACTTCCTACCGATCAAGGAGACGTACTCCCTAGAGAAATTGGCTCGATTGTATATCGACGAAATAATAACCAGACATGGAGTACCGTTGTCAATTGTGTCAGACAGGGATGCTCGTTTTACATCAGCTTTCTGGAGAAGTTTGCAAAGGGAATTAGGATCTCAACTTAAGCTAAGTACGGCCTATCATCCGCAAACTGATGGCCAGAGTGAGAGAATTATTCAGACATTGGAAGATATGCTTCGTGCATGTGTTATTGATTTTAAAGGTTCGTGGGAAATTCATTTGCCGTTAATTGAATTTTCTTACAACAATAGTTATCATGCTAGCATACAAGCGGCCCCGTTCAAAGCATTGTATGGTCGTAAATGTAGAACACCTTTATGTTGGAATGAGGTGGGTGAAAGACAGTTAGCGGGACCAGAAATTGTACAAGTGACAGCTGATAAAGTCGACCAGATTCGAACAAGATTAAAGATTGCTCAAGATCGTCAGAAAATGTATGTTGATAAGCGAAGGAAACCGATAGAGTTTCAGATAGGAGACAAGGTAATGCTGAAAGTCTCACCCTGGAAAGGGGTAGTTCAATTTGGGAAGAAAGGAAAATTGAGACCAAGGTTTGTTGGACCATTTATCATTACGGGACGTGTTGATGAAGTGGCCTACGAACTTGATCTACCAGAAAGTTTGCGTGGGATTCATCCCACATTTCATGTGTCAAACTTGAAGAAGTGTTTGGTAGAAGCAAATGTAGTCGTTCCTTTAGAAGATATTCAGGTAGATGAAAAATTAAGTTATATTGAGGAGCCCGTAGCAATTACGGACCTCAAAGTAAAGAAGTTGAGAAACAAGGAGATTCGATTAGTGAAAGTCCAGTGGAAATTTCACAAAGGATAAGAGTCAACATGGGAAGTAGAAGCGGACATGAAATCTCAGTATCCCCATTTGTTTAGCGATAGAATTCCGGGGACGGAATTCTCTTAAGGGGGGAAGATTGTAATATCCGGATCCGAAATTTTTATTAATTTTGGAAGTTGGGTGAAAAGTTAAACGAGACCCAAAGTTCAGGGGGGTTATTTGAACCTTTGGTTATATATAACCTAAACCCTCAGATATTTGTATTTCATAACTCAAAGCCTGTAAAGTTAAGACTGACTTAAGAATCAAGAGCAGAAGCGAAGGCAGAGAAAGAGGTTGAAGAATCGATCCGTTTTTGTCAAATAGAGGTATGATTCTAGATTAATACTTCTATCTGCATGTTATAGTCGGTAAATAGTCTTGTTATTCAAGCTTTTAACCGTAGATTTGATCGATTTTGAGATTTGAGGTTTTCTGGGTTTACTGTAAAAAGTAGCCGACTTAGTATGAACGTCGATCGGAAAGAAGGTGTCGACCGGTATAGGTCGACCGATATAATATTCGACCGGTATGTTGTTCGACCGGTATGTTGTTCGACCTGTAAGGTGTATTCGACCTGTAAGGGTATTCGACCTGTAAGGTGTATTTGACCTGTAAGGGTATTCGACCTGTAAGGTGTATTCGACCTGTAAGGGTATTCGACCTGTAAGGGTATTCGACCGGTAAGGTGTATTCGACCGGTATTATGTTAACCGGTCGTGGTGTTGATCGAAGTGGTTTTGACCGGATCGCACAGTGTGTTGAATTATTTAGAAAAGGAAAGATTTTAGTCGCAAGTTAGCTTATCTTTGTATTTTGATACCATCGTAGGTGGTGTTAACCGTTAGAAGACAGAGGTTAAGCAAGAAGAAGCTGAGGTGAGTCTTTCAAACTAAATCTTTTATGATTTTGACAGTTATTTGATAAATGTGGGCTTTATAAACTGCACGTTTATAGTATTGAAAGTTATACAGGTTTATTGAAAAAGATAGATTTAATCAGTTTGGCATGTTTATGCTCAGTTTATATAAACTTGTTATATATATATATAGTCAGGACTAAGTGTATGCATACATTTGAGTCAGAAGTCTGACCTAAGTCAGGAAGTGTGACCCGCCTGCTCGTACCGGGGAGTGTGGCCCGTTTATGCCATTAGGGTGTGTCCCTAAAATAAGGCAGTGTGAGACAGACATACCGTCTTTGACGACAGTGTTGGTCAGTAGCTTAAGGTACGCTTGCGAAGCGTAAAAAATGGTCAGTGATGGCCAGTAGATTGAGTTATGCCTGTGAAGCATAAATTATTTTAATGTTTGATTAAAAGAGCAAGTTATGTTTTTTTAGATATCAAGATTTGTTTAAATGTTTTAAATAATACTTGAACTGTTGCAGTAGTGATTAGAGGGGACTCACTAGACCATTGGTATAACCCTCGCTCTTTCAAAATTATAATCCTGTTACAGGTTATCGAAAGGTAGCAGGTACAGATAAGGGTAAGGAGAAGATGTGAGCTATTTCCAGGAGATAGAAGACTTCCTGTAATAGTTTACTTTTTGGACTTAGTTGTGTAATAAGTGATAGTTGTAAACCTTGTACTCTGAAATGAAAGTCTGGGGCAGTTTTTAGACAGAAATGTTATTTTACTGTATGTATAAAGGTGAAGGTTGTTACATTGATGATGTTATGTTGGCTAGTATGGATGTTTGATTTCGATGATCATTTCCAAGAGTAGGTGTCAACACTCTATTTTGAGGACGATAACTGTTAGTGTTCTTCAGTGTACTTCCGTTAGATCTGGTGTGTCTGCAGGACAAGCGGTAAACTTAAAGAAATTTGATGTTGATAATTAAGAATCAATCATTGGTGTTTTGATGATTCTCAGGACTTTCGCTGATTTGGCAATTGATGCTTGAGTGCATGGTGGGATTTTGGTGGTAATGTTTCTTGGATACATTTAGTGAGAATGTCGAGGTCGACTTTAAGTACAAATCGATTATCGAGGAGTCCTTGACGCGTTGCATTTAGAGGTATCTAAGGGAAATGTTTGCTTTGGGGTATTCTTGGTGGAAATGATTGAATAAGGTCGTAAGTTACTCTTAAGGTAATATAAGCAACATAAGGTTGGGAGGCAACCGGGATGTAATGATTAAGAAAATGATTAAATAAGGACTCAAGTTCATCCCGTCATGGGTGAATTATATCGAACGTTGGGGTTGATTTGGGATGGCTCAATATGAGAAACGCAACGACCACCTCAATCGGGGTGTAATCAGGTTCGTTTATGAGGTAAGGTTTCGTGAAAGTATTCCTTTTGGATAGGGAATTAATTGACCTTGCCAAGGGCGATATTGGGTGATTGGTTGGTGCTAGATTTCGAGGACAAAATCTCTATTAAGGTTGGGAGGATTGTAACACCTCGATTTTCGAAAGGTATCATTCCAAGTTAATTCAGAAACCGATATATTAAGGAAAAATAAGATATTTGATTTTGGACTTGAATCCTAGATTTTATAGTCTTGATGGATAAAGGATTCAATTACGAGTCCAACGGTTCTTTCCGGAGCAAAAACGGAGCTATAACGAAGAAGTTACGGCCAAAACAATGAACGAGAAGAAAGCTGGGAGAACCAGCGACAATGACCCACGACAATGCCCTGGGCATTGTCACATGGCAAAGTTGCACAAAGGGCCCAGGCTGCTGTTAAGTCGCGAAATTGAGCCATTTTCTTCATTTTCTCATATCTCCTTCACCACAACTCCGATTTTGGCGATTCAAATTGCTATGGATTCGTATTTGAGAGCTTTTCAAGGTTAGATTGTTAGTTTTGTGAAGATCCAAGAGTATTTGGTGGTGGAGTGGAAGCAAGGATCAAGAGTTCATCATCATCACCTACATCTTCAAGAATTTTTGGGTTTTCTAGGTTTTCATCAAAACCTAAGTGGTAAGTGTATCCCTTCCATTTATAAACCATGAAATAAGTTATAAATGCTCCATTGATGGTTTCCTAGTGTTTGATTTCTCTAAATTTTGGTTTGGTTAATTTTGGGAGTTTTGGGTCCAAATTAGGGTTCTTGCCACATTTGGGGATTTTGGTATAAAATGTTTGGGGAATGATTCTAAGTGTTTGAATATGATTATTTATGGTTGGAACCTTGTGGATTGTCAAGATCGAAAATTCTAAACAAGAATTTAATACAAACTCAGAAACAATGTTAAAGAAGTTGCGGAATAACACTTTAACAAATAATCAAAACACATAATATGAACTCAAAGCATAAGTTTATATTGCATAAAACTTAATGATTACAAACACAACCTCAATCTGTTGAACAGACTCAACAGACGTTCTATAATTCTCTATAGAAAGGATCAATACTAGTCTTGAGGTTAATTCTTTAAACAAAAACAACTCTATCAATGTATATCTCTCTATCAAGAACTTCTAGACTATATATACAGAATTAATTACAAGATAATTACAAAGGAAATATTATTCTTCAGAATCCAGTCCATAATTATCTTCATCTCCTATTCTTCCGCATCAATCCATCTTAATCTTCAGAAGCAACATTAACTCAATAGCAGTATTAACTTTGTCCCTGGCAGTACTAACCATGCTTGCAGTATTAATATCTTATGGCAGTAGTAATCTTCAAGCAGTACTAACTACTAGCAGTACTAACTCTCCAAGCAGTACTAACTATTAAAGCAGCAATACTAACTCTTCAAGCAGTATTAATTCTACTAGCAATAGTAATCTTTCTTCACCTAGCAGTACTAACCAGACTTAGTTATTTCTGACCCAACAATCTCCCCTAACTTAACTTTTCAAAATGAGAAGTTAAGTTCTTCAGCAAAATTGTTGTCTTCATGATGCTTTCAAAACTGCTTCTCAGTTCCCCAAATTAGGATCCAGACCCAGACTTTGATTAATGGTTCTTCTGATTACAATCTTTGCCATTTCAAAACCTGTAGAACATACCAGCTTTGCTCTCAACATTCCTTGTAGCTTAGCTCTGCTATGATCATACACTTTGTCCATCAAGTAGTACTCATGGTAGCTTTTGTCTATGGTTAGGACATATACTCCACATCTTTCAATGATCATCCAGTGGTCAATGCTTCTGAATACCTTTTCATGATCCACATCTCTGATAATATGCTTAACCCTGTCAGGGTCAAACATCATGCATAGGTACTCCATGGCTATCTTGATTAAGTTCATTTCTGCTCCTTCCAGCACATCTTTATACATAGTCAGTCCAACTTTGTATATTTCTTCCAGATCAGCCCTTGTACAGCTTCTCACTATCTTTCCCAGGTTGGATACACCTCATACTGATCACCCATTCTTTTGAATCTGAAATATTCTTTTCTGTTGTCCCTCAGAGTATCCCAGTGAATGATCTTTGGTGCCTGCATTGAGATTGGGTCAGCTTGCACTGGTTCTTCATCTGTCAAAGTCATGTACAAATGGAACTGCTCATTAGATTGTTGATTGGACTGCTCTTGATTCTGCTCTGGCTCTGCTGAAGGTTCTGTTTCCATTTTCTTACTTTTCTGTTCTTTCTTTCCTTCTTCAGTTCTAGGCCTTTTTGCCTTTGACTTGGTAGCTATGGACTTCTTTCTTTTAATAGCTCCAATCTTTTGAGCTAAGGTCTCTTCTTGCTTCACTTCAGTCTTTTCTTTGAT
This sequence comes from Arctium minus, assembly GCA_954870635.1. Classification (NCBI taxonomy): domain Eukaryota; kingdom Viridiplantae; phylum Streptophyta; class Magnoliopsida; order Asterales; family Asteraceae; genus Arctium; species Arctium minus. The sequence continues at coordinate 1,120,567 of OX941096.1, read as the reverse complement.
AGGAGTGCATTCTTCACTGTCAGGGAAAGGTTGTTGTATGTTGAGATCATGTCTTTCTTTCAACCTCAACCCTTTGAATGAAATCCCCTTTCAGCTTGGCCATCTCCTTCTTGTATAACTCTTCTATCCTTCCAAATGACATGCTGGTAAACATTCCTTCAGGAACTCCAATAGCTCCTTTCAGAAAGTTTATCATTTTCCTTCTTTCTTGATTGGCCAGGAAGGTTTTAGATGGTTGTCTTTGTCTTGTCTTTAATAGCAGCCTTTGCCTTGATGCCTTCTTTGTAACTTTAGCAGCAGCAGCAGTCTTTAAGCTCTTTTGATATTCCTCATTAAGCTTAGTAGCCAATTCCAAAGCAATATCTCTGTCTTTTGCAGATTGGATTTCTTCTTCTTTTTCCATTTCTTCTTGCAGTTTCTTTGCCAACTCTTCATCCAAATCAAACTGTTTCAGCTTCTTCATTGGTTTCTCAGACTCTATCATCTTCTCATTCCCTTTCTTTTTGGTCTCAGCTACACTGAATTCTTTTATTTTCTTTTCTGTTTCAACTTCTTTGATTACCACTCCCTTAGCCTTTGGAATAGCTTTGGGAGTGTCAAGCTTTGCCTTCACCAATGTTTCAGCAATTTCTATCTCTTCCCTGGATAATATTGTTTCTGCTGCAGACTCAGATACTGCTGCTTTACTTATTTCTGCTGCTTTTGTTGTTTCTGCTGCTGGTGTAGTTACTGCTGCTGGTGTTGTTTCTACTACTTTTGCTGTTTCTACCCCCTCAAAATGAAATTCCATCTCACTTGTACTCTCCTTTTCTATTTCAGCTTCTGACCTCTCCCCCTTTTTGGAAGCATCATGAACAATTCTCCTCTTCTTCAAAACAAACTTGGTTTTCTTCTTTTTGTGCACCAGCCTTAGAACCATCTTTTTGAGTTTGGTAATCTGCACTTATTGAGAAGTGATCACCTTTTTCATCTCATGTATCTCCAAATTTTGATTATGCACTTCCAGACTTATTGTACCAAGAGTATCCATCAATTCTTCGTAGTTATATTTATCCTCACCTCCTTTAGGTGTGTTGACCACCCTGGAAGGATCCTTGGAAGTTTTAGTAGGAGTCTTCTGCCTAGCAGAAGCACCCTCTACCCCCTTGGTTTCTTGGCACCTGGGACCTTTGGATGATTGCTCACCCAAAGTTGCCTTGGGGAAGGTCTTAAGGATGTTCACACTGTCCTGTCCTGCACTTTGTGCAGAATCAGTAGTGTGAGCCTTGCTGCCCACATGCTCATCCTTATCCTTATAAAGCACCTTCTAGGGGTTGGGAGACACCCATATGGTTTCCCTTTTGATATTCTCTAATGGAGAATGCTCCATTAGAGGGCTTGAAGGCTTTGGGGGTGAAGATACAAGAAGGGAAGGAACCTTCTGTACCTTTTTCCTGATATATGTTTTGGTGATGGGGGATTTGGGCTTGACAAAAGGGATCTGAGGAATATTAACATAATGGAATGGTGTGGGTAGGTCATCAGTTGGGTGGTTAGATGTGGGCTGTGACCCTGATGCCTCACCATGGGAAAGAGACACACCCATCATTGTAGAGAACAATGGAGTGTCTTGACCAGAAAAGTCCTTGGAGGACCTTTTTCATGTTTGAGAACACTTTCCCCTTGGGGAGTTTTGGTACATATACCTCCTTGAAGGTAGGTAAATCCGTCAATTCCTTATTAAGTACTTCTTGTACAAACCTTGGATACATATAAAAGCTTTTTGATTTGATATCCAGGTTTGACATTAAATCATTTAAGATCATTTGAGAGAAATTAAACTTTCTAGAGGTCGCTAAGCAGACCAAAGCATAGGCTATGGTGCTGCTGAACTCACTACAGCTAGTTGTTTTTCTTGAAATGCAGTGTTGTAGGGTATGAACAAAAAATCTCCACTGAGGTGAAAATCTGTTCTTGAAAAACTTAAATACATCAGTGGGACCTTCATACCCCATACGACTAAGAACTTGGAAGAGATCTTCCTTAGGAAGAGAGGTAATACCTGAGGCATCATCTAAGCGTAGATGGATGCGAATACACTCTTCTGAGATGGTCAGGGGTTTATCACACACCCTTGTTTGGATGACCTGAGTTCCATCTTCAGTGTGGATGGTAGCATTTGCCCAAAATTGTCGTAGATGTTCCACACAGATTGTGGGATTAACAGTGAGGGCATGGGCAATGTGTGACGATTTGAGGAAATCCACAATCTGATGAAAACGTTCAGCCTGTTTGGGTTTTTGCAGCATAGCAACCTCATTGTGTTCATCAAAGAATTCTAGTCCTGCCATCGTTCTGATTGATTCTAGGGTTCGAATCGCAACAGGGGTTTACACTGGTGAGCAAGAAATCGAGAGAGAGAGAGAGAGAGAGAGAGAGAGAGAAAGAGAAGCAATTGAAGTTCAAAGAGCCGTTTGTATTTTGGCGGTCACAAAGGGTATTTATAGGTGGAGGTTTTCAGTTAGAAGCAGTACTAAGTATCCTAGCAGTATTAACCAACTTGCAGTATTAACTCATATTAGCAGTAGTAACACATACTGGTAGTACTAACATAGACTAGCAGTATTAACTCAGACTAGCAGTATTAACACATGCCAGCAGTAGTAACACTGATTAGCAGTAGAAACAAGGTAAGCAGTAGTAACTTTGCACTGGCAGTATAAACTACCTAGCAGTAGTAACCATACTTAGCCATATTTGAACTGTCAACATGAGTAATATAGAGAGCAGTATTAACTTAACTAGAAGTACCAAGTATTCAATTTAAGTAATCTAAAACACTGAAACACACAAGGTTAACAGCACCATGCATTATGAAATTTTCAAAAGTCAACTTACCTTTTGAAACCATACCTTTGTCACTTGTCTTACCTCTTGCTGGATCAACAACAACATGTCCTCCATCAAATCTTTTGAAGTATTGAAGGCAGTCCATGTTACCTGTCATGTACCTAGAGCAACCACTATCTACATGCCAAATGCTCTTCCTCTTGAGCTATTTGTTGCCCTGCACACTAGATAAAACAGTTAGTTTCTGGAGGGAACCCAAGCCAAAGAGGTCTTGGGTTGCCCTTTCTCATCAACATATTTATAATCAGTAATCTTAGTCTGGATGAGATGATCATATTTAGGAATCTCATGGCTGGAATACTTTGTCAAAATTATGGGCTTGGCAGCATTAACACTGTTAGCAGCACTATCCTTGTTAGCAGTACGAACTTTGTTAGCAGTACTAACATCATTAGCAGTACTAATTGGGTTAGCAGTACTAACTTTGTTAGCAGTACTATTTGAAGTAGCAGTACTAACAGATTTCTTTACTTTTGGAACCCAAATCTGGACAAAGTTGTTTGCTTTCTTTTTCTTTAAGTTACTCCTTGGTTTATTTGGAGTATTTTTCTCTGAATTTGCAAACTTATTCTGAACATGAGATTTTATAGGTGCCCTTCTCACATTCTCAGCCATATGATTCCTTATTTGCTTCCTATAACCAACAGGATTTTGTATATTTCTTTGAAAAGTGATCCTTTGGTTAATAGGATTGAAATAACAGTGTTTGGCTAGATGATTTAACTTGCCACAGATAAAACAAGGCTTTGGTCTGTTAATTTTTTTCAGATCAATTCCTTGTTTTAAAGCCCACTGATTATTTCTGTTTCTTTGATTTCCCCTTATTTTATCATTGTTATAGGGCTTGTTCTGTTGACAAGTACAGGGATTTATAACAGAGGTTTGCATGTAATGAATTCCCTGTACCTTATCCTTCCCTTTCCTAGAGGTCTCAGTTGTCTCACTCTTCACAGTCTCTTCCCCACTTTTGGACTTCTCCACTTTCTCACTTTTGACAAATGGTTTACCCCCTTTCTCATTTGCAAGAATATGGTTTTCTAAGGGAATATCTTTATGGTCTTCCTTATTCTTACCCTCAGAGTTCTCTTCTTCAGACTCTGCCTCAACCACTACTTTGTCTAATGGATCTACTTCTGTGTCTCCTGCAGATAAGTCATTCTTATTCTGTCTTTCTAAGAGGTCTGAGGTGGGAGGAATATAGTTATTATTGTAAGGTGGAGGGATGTTGTTGTAGCCTATACCTCTCTTTAGTTTGTCATGAATTTGAGATTTAAGTAAAGAGTCCATTGCTTTAGAAGCATTGGAATATTTCTCAATGTCTAGTTTGGCCTTCTCAAATTCACTCTTAACTTTTTCACACTCCTCTCTAGACTTCTCTAGCTTAATCTCTAACTCATTCTTCTCCCACTTCCAATAGTTGAGATCATATGAATATTGAAGTTCATTGGCTTGATATGCCCTTATTTGTTCTTCAAACTTCTCAACGATCACAACATACTCTCTTCTATCTTTCTCTAACCTTTTAAGGTCATCACACATGCTCTGATTGTGATCCCTGTACTTTTTAACAGTTTCAAGACAGGTTTTAGAGCAAAGGTTAGATTTTACCTCTGTGGGGATTGCAGTGTTTGAAGATTCTGAAACCTCAGCCGTCAATGATTGATTCTGGATTCTGTTTGTGATGATTGTTGATTTCTGAGTTCCTTATGCTTTGATACCACTTGTCAAGATCGAAAATTCTAAACAAGAATTTAATACAAACTCATAAACAATGTTAAAGAAGTTGCGGAATAACACTTTAACAAATAATCAAAACACAGAATATGAACTCAAATCATAAGTTTATATTGCATAAAACTTAATGATTACAAACACAACCTCAATCTGTTGAACAGACTCAACAGACGTTCTATACTTCTCTATAGAAAGGATCAATACTAGTCTTGAGGTTAATTCTCTAAACAAAAACAACTCTATCAATGTATATCTCTCTATCAAGAACTTCTAGACTATATATACAGAATTAATTACAAGATAATTACAAAGGAAATATTATTCTTCAGAATCCAGTCCATAATTATCTTCATCTCCTATTCTTCCGCATCAATCCATCTTTATCTTCAGAAGCAGCATTAACTCAATAGCAGTATTAACTTTGTCCCTGGCAGTACTAACCATGCTTGCAGTATTAATCTCTTATGGCAGTAGTAATCTTCAAGTAGTACTAACTACTATCAGTACTAACTCTCCAAGCAGTACTAACTATTAAAGTAGTAGCACTAACTCTTCAAGCAGTATTAATTCTACTAGCAGTAGTAATCTTTCTTCACCTAGCAGTACTAACCAGACTTAGTTATTTCTGACCCAACAATTTAGGTTTTTGAAGATTTGGTTTGAAGAGTCAAGTTCTTCAAGGAAAGCTCTAAGTGGGTAAAATCTAGATTTAGCCTAAATCTAGCAAGGTGAGTTCAAGTTGATTTGTGAAAACGGTGTACATGCCAAAATGTCCATTTTAAAGTGTTTATGTGTTTTACATGAAATTATCAAATGTGTTGGGTTAGTTGATAATCTTTGATTATTTGAAGTATTTCACTTTATAAACTTTGTGAAACACCCACATTTGGGATCTTTGGGTATTTTGATAAAGGTGTCATAAACGAATGTGTTTTGATGATTTCTTTGCATAAAACGATCTTTGGTCAAAGAAATACACTTGTGAATGATTGTCGGTTTTTATGCATCATTCATGAAATGGAAGTAACATAAAGTACTACATCTGCATTAAATTGTGAGGTACTTGTATGGAAGTAAAGTAAAGTACTACATGTGCATTAAATTGCGAGGTACTTGAAGGGAAATGCATATTTGAAAATAAATGAGTCTTTAGGACTTCGGTTCGAATTAATAGCCCGATTGTGAAATACCAAGTATGATGTCAGTTAATGCGCATCATTTGAAATTTACATGTTTTGAGTGCTTTAGGCATTCAATTTGAGTCATGTACTGTTTAGACTGTAATGCAGTGGATCCATAGGCATATGAGTCAGTCTTTGTTATTTAAAAATAAAATGGGCTATTATTTATATGTTGGCCAGAATTAGTCTTGGGATCTCGAGGAGAATACGGTGAGGGCTCGTTGAGTCCAATACCCGGACCTGCATCCGTGAGTTAATCTCTGAGCCTGTTTTTATGGGATAGTCACTTCCCATTTGTAGCTAGTTGAGACATTGGATCCTCAGGGGCCTTTGGTACGGTTATGTGAGACCGGTTACTAGCCATGGATCGTAAATGTAATCCTAGCGAATGAGCATGATTAGGATCCTCGGGGGCCCTCCCTCACATCTTAGAACGAGTCAGCTTGCTTGTGGCCATGGGTCCTAGTATGGTGAGCTCAGTAACTTGGAATGTGGCCTACTTTTGTGTTCCACCACTAGCCTTGGAATTCGGAATTCCCCCGTCACCGTGAGGTGTCGTCTTGAGGTATTTGATTTTATACCCGTTTTCAGTGACGTTTGAGATTTGGGTTATCTTCTTATGCTATAATTTTGGAGACTTGAGTTTACTCATATTTTGGTCGTTTGTTTTTATAAAGCTTATTCAAATGTCAATAATTGAGCATTACCATTATTCTTGTTTTGATTAATTGTTGGATTGCATTATTTCATGAAAGAATGTTTTGACGTTTAGACGTCCATCTATAAAATGCATATTGTTGGTAAATGATTTATTCCATTATCTTAAAGTAAATCATTTTTAAAGGATCATGATTATAAGTTATAATATTTTCATTTTACGTTTTCTTTATAATCATGATATAAACTCTTGAACCCACTAGGCGTTAGCCTAACCTTTTTATTTGTCGGCATGTGCATCAGTTTCCATTTCGGGATTAGTTCTAGCGACACTGTGAAGCGATGAGTGCTAGTTGTGTGCTCGAAGAGGTGATTAGCTTGATGAAGTCTTCCGCAGTTATAATTGGAGATAGCGATTGTTATTGGATTATAGTAACACTCTACTTTAGTTAGTTCTTATGTAAGACTTTAATTAATTGTTGATGGTTCAACCTATAAATGTATTTCAATTACGGACTATTAGTAAGAGATTTTATTACCCCTTTAAGGTATTTTGGAAGTTTTTAATTAGTCGCTCTTTCCAAATTTGAGGGTGTTACAAATATCATGTAATCTTAAGGAGAGACGACACAAGTTCTAGAGATTCACAACTAGGCACGACGTAATCACACAATAAATGAAATTTGAGACTAATGTAAGATGTTTAGTCTAATAGGCTCAAAGTCTCACGGTGTTAAAGTTAGTTCAAGAGATTAGCAAACGTCTAACTTTGACCCACATACTACCACTAATCAACTCTAAGTGCTATCAATCAAACTCAATCATGCTATATAAGCCTCTAAACTCATCGTCTTCAACAGGGTAAGCTCATTATAAACATGCTAACACATTTGCCAAAATGAACAAAGACCCACATTTAAGCACAAGATTTGCAAAAAAAAAAAAATTACCCCTAAAAGCATTTATAAACCCAACCCATGCCAAATCATGCAATTTCAAAATTTATACCCCACCACCACACTTAGATCATACATTGTCCTCAATGTGTGGGATATAATAAAGGACATTCAAAACACTAAAAGAATGAGGGGAAACAGTGAACTCCCTTGATTTGGCGAATAGTCCTTCAATGTATGGATCCGTGAAGGTAGATACGTCATTTGAGCTCCAAATTCTAGGGTTAAACCTGAGAAAGACCGAAAGAATTGTAGGAGTGAAAATGGAGAATCTCACAAAACTAAGGCAAATACGGAAAGCAATAAAAAAGAAATAAACGAAAACTCATGGGTTGCCTCCCATGCAACGCCTTTCTTTTAAGTCTTTGGCTAGACCATATTCATTTCATGCATTGTAGCTTAGTGTGTCCAAAGCTACCCACTCTAGATCCTCCGCAAAAAAACCTTCATAAAAAGGCTTTAACCTGTGACCGTTCACCTTAAATACTTGACCGGTAGATAAGCTTTGAATTTCTATTGCGCCATGATCAAACACATTAGTCACAACAAAAGGTCCTAACCATCTGGACCTTAGCTTACCAGGAAATAATTTCAAACGAGAGTGGTAAATAAGCACTTTTTGATCTTTTGTGAATTTCTTACGTGAGATCTGGTTATCGTGGAATGCCTTTGTTTTCTCTTTATAGATCCAGGCATTCTCGTAAGCATCATTTCTGATCTCTTCCAACTCCTAAATCTGTAACTTCCTATGATGCCCCGCCTCATCCAAATCCATATTGCATTCTTTCATCGCCCAGAATGCCTTGTGTTCTAACTCTACCGGTAGATGACATGGTTTACCAAAAACTAGACGGAAAGGAGACATACCTATAGGCGTTTTAAACGCCGTCCGATAGGCCCAAAGTGTGTCGTTCAATCTCAAGCTCCAATTTTTCCGGTTAGGATTCACCGTCTTCTCTAAAATGGTTTTTATCTTACGGTTAGACACTTCGGCTTGGCCATTGGATTATGGGTGGTAAGCGGTGGATATCCGATGTATGATTCCATATTTCTTCATGAAAGCCTCCATAACCTTGTTGCAAAAGTGGGTCCCTCTATCGCTTATGATGGCTCTTGGCGTCCCAAACCTGGAAAAGATATTAGATTTCAGAAAATCTACAACTGTATGTGCATCATCAGCTCGGGTGGTCTTAGCCTCAACCCATTTTGATACATAATCGACAACAAGGAGAATATACAAGTGACCACATGAGGCGGGAAACGGCCCCATAAAATCAATGCCCCACACATCAAATATCTCACAAAATAATACGGGAAATTGGGGCATTTGATTACGGTAACTAATGTTTCTCATCATTTGGCAATGTGGACAAATTTTACAAAAAATGTAAGCATCACGCATCAAAGTTGGCCAAAATAACCCACACTCAAGCAGTTTCCTAAACGTCCTCTTATGACCAAAGTGACCCCCACAAGCGTATGAATGGCAAAATTTGAAAGCATATTGATACTCTTGTTGGGGTACACATCGTCTGATGACTTGGTCGGGACAATGCTTCCATAAGTAAGGTTCATCCCAAATATATAAATGAGATTCCCTCTTAATCTTATCTTTCTCAAATCTAGTCAATTCACCTGGGAATGTCTTTGTAACCAAATAATTGAAAATGTCTGCATACCAGGGAGAGTCTTTTTTAATGATAAAGAAGTGCTCATCTGGAAAGTCATCCTTGAGGGGTGATTTCTCGCCATTGAAAGTGATTCGACTGAGATGATCCGCTACCAAATTTTCTGCTCCACTCTTGTCTCGGATATCCAGGTTGAACTCTTGGAGTAGTAAGATCCACCGGATTAGTCATGGGTTTGCGTCCTTCTTCTTCAATAAGTACTTCAACGCTGCATGATCAGGATAATTAATAACTTTAGTACCAAGAAAGTAAGAACGAAACTTGTCTAAAGCAAAAACAATAGCTAAAAGCTCCTTTTCGGTGGTGGAGTAGTTGCTTTGAGTTTTGTCAAATGTCTTGGAAGCGTAGTAGATAACATGTGACGCCTTTCCAATTTTCTGCCCAAGTACCACACCTACGACATGGTTGCTCGCATCACACATGATCTAGAATGGGAGCATTTAATCTGGAGGTTGGATGATAGGGGCTGAAGTCAACATCTCTTTCAATTGGTCAAAAGCTTCCTTACACTCTTCATTGAAATGGAACTCGACCTCCTTTTGTAGCAATTTGCACATTGGTTGAGTGATCTTGGAAAAGTCCCTTATAAATCGTCGGTAAAAACATGCATGGCCAAGAAAAGAACGGACTTCCCGCACACTCGTGGGGTAAGGTAAGGTCTTAATAGCATCAACTTTTGCTTTATCTACCTCTATACCTTTTTTCGAGACTATATGTCCTAACACCAACCCTTGACTAACCATAAAATGACATTTTTCATAATTAAGTACCAAGTTAGTCTCTAGACATCTCTTAAGAATTTTGGTGAGATTAGACAAACATGACTCAAATGAATCCCCATAGACCGTAAAATCATCCATAAAAACCTCTATGCAATTTTCCACATAAGCTGAAAAAATACTAACCATACACCTTTGGAAGGTGGCGGGAGTATTGTATAGTCCAAACGACATCCTCCGATATGCAAACGTGCCAAAAGGCAGGTGAACGTCGTCTTCTCTTGATCTTCCAATGCGATAGGAATCTGATGAAAACCTGAGTATCCATCCAAACAACAATAGTGAGTCTTACCGGCTAAACGTTCAAGCATTTGATCAATAAAAGGAATAGGAAAGTGGTCTTTTCTAGTAGAAGCATTTAACTTGCGATAATCAATACATACCCGCCACCCGTTTTGGACTCGGGTGGCTACCAACTCACCTTCCAAATTTTCGATCACGGTTATGCCGGTCTTTTTAGGTACTACTTGGATAGGACTTACCCACTTACTATCAAAGATAGGGTAGATCATACCGGCATCACAAAGCTTCAGAATTTCTTTCTTTACAACATCCATCATTGGGGGGTTCAATATACGATGCGCCTCTCGGAAAGGTTTATACTCTTCTTCAAGTAATATCTTGTGTTGGCACAAAGAGGGACTAAGACCCTTGATATCCGCAATGGTCCACCCGATGGCGCCTTTATGCTCCTTTAGAACTTCAACTAGCTCGCCTTCTTCTCTAGGTGAAAGGTTGGCGGAAATAATCACCGGAAGTGTATCATTCCCACCTAGGTAAGCATACTTCAAATGATCCGGCAACGACTTAAGTTCCATATCAGGTGCCTGTTCAATAGAAGGCAAAAGTTTCGTATTAGATAATGGCAACTCAATTCTAGAAACTTCATACCTTGATTTCTTCCCGTGCTCCATCCAAGATATCAACTCGGCATATTCTTCATTCAAGTCATACTCTTGGGCTAGCTTCTTCAGACTATCACTATGTAAGTCCCTACCAAGTATCACTTCCAACACATCTTGGTTAGATAGATCAAACACATCATCAGATAAAGACTCAATTATATCAACAAAGCACAAAGATGAAACATCACTTGGATATCGCATGGCATCATATATATTGAATTTAATAATATCTCCATCAAATTCCATGGTCAAATTACCATCATGGACGTCTATCTTGGTCATAGAGGTCTTGAGAAATGGTCTGCCCAATAGAATCATTCCGGCCTTGGAGGTATTATTCTCCTCCATATCTAACACATAGAAGTCGGCCGGGAAGACCAATTCATTCACTTGTAAAAGGACATCCTCTAGCACACCCTTAGGGTATACAGTAGACCTATCTGCTAATTGAATGACTACACTAGTTGGCTTAAGGGGGCCCACATCCAAGGATGTGTATATGGCATATGGCATGACATTTACCGATGCCCCCAAATCTAACATAGCCTGATTGACCATGATATTGCCCACCTTACAGGGTATGGTAAATATACCGGGGTCGTTACATTTAGGTGGTAGTATTTTCTGTAAGACTGCAGATACATTTTGACTCATACTGATTTTTTCATTACCCTTTAATTTCCTTTTGTTGGTGCAAAGTTCCTTCAAAAATCTAGCATACCTAGGAACTTGTTTAATAGCATCAAGTAAAGGAATATTTACCTGGACTTTCCGGAAGGTGTCTAAGAAGCTTGGAATGGTTAACCTTGCTGGAATTGTTGAGGTCGTTGGATAAAATCTTTTGGTTGAAATTGTTGACTTTGACCTTGTCCTTGCTTTGGGGCGTAGCTCAAATTGGGATGTTGTCTCCAACCGGGGTTGTAGGTACTCGAGAATGGGTCTAATGCCCGATTGTTTGAGCTCTGAAAGTTGCCACCCCCTATGGCATTCACTTGTTCCTCTTCTTCGTGTAAAGTGGGGCATGCATCGGTAGGGTGTGCTACTGACGAGCAAAACCCGCATGCCTTGACTTGAGGCACATTCCCCAAAGCAATTTGTTTCACCAAAACAGTCAAATCATTAATTTTAGTCTCAAGTGATTGAACATATACCTCATTAGCATTCCGACTAATGTCGGTTCTTGGTCCGAATTTCTTTGAATTCTCCGCCATGGTGTTGATCAATGTCCTTGATTGAGTCGGGGTCTTGTTCACAATCACTCCTCCACTAGCGGCATCCATCATCTTCCTCTCCATTGGTAGTAATCCTTCATAAAAATACTTATTTAGTAATTGATCGGAAATATCATGTTGAGAACAACTTACACATAGGCGCTTAAAGCGCTCCCAATACTCGTGAAGTGTCTCTACGTCCTTCTGTTTGATTCCGCATATTTCTCTCCTAAGTCTGGCGGCTTTGGATGCGGGGAAGAACTTATCAAGGAATGCTCGCGCCATTTGAGGCCATGTCGTGATGGATCCCGGTGGTAGGTAGAAAATCCACTCCCTAGCCGCATCAACCAGTGAGAACGGGAAGGCTTTCAGCTTGAGGTGATCCACGGTTGTGCCTTATGGCTTCATCCCCAGACACACCATGTGGAATTCGGTCATGTGCTTGTACGGATCTTCATTATCTAAACCATGAAAACGAGGAAGTAAGTGTATTAAACCTGTTTTAAGTTCAGCGCTTACCTCTTCTGTCGAATATGCAATACAAAGAGGTTGTTCATCAACATTGGGTGCTGCCCATTCCCTCAAAGTACGTTTGGGATTTTCCATATTCTCTTCTTCGGTCTCGGTGACCGGTTCTTCTCTTTCAGAATGAGGCTTTTCTTCTTCAAACTGTAACGCTCTCTGAATCAGTAGACAAATCAATGTCATTCCAAATGTTGAGTACCGGTGAAGAAGTCGACTCGCCTTGTTTCTTTCGAAGCTTGGCTTGCTTCCTTAGCTTTTTAGCGGTCTTCTCAATCTTCGGATCTATAGGCACTGGTGAACCTGCACGAAACGATCTTGGCATAAACGGTTAAACCTTGCCGAGTCACCGGCAACGGCGCCAAAAATTTGACGGGTGTCGAGTGCGGCAAATAATAAGATTTATAAATTTACTCCTATTACCTCTAAGCACAAAGAATTGTGATAGTGATAAGTAGGGTCGTCTCCTCAGGAACCCGGTGTTAACCACAAGTCCAAGACGAATTCAAATGCAAGTTCATTAGAAACACTATATAAAAGGGGGGTTTAAATTGTTGATTAATCTATGCGTAAACTAAATTGAGACTTTAATTAATAGAGAACAAATCCTAGTGATGAGTATAACTAATTCTTTATGAAATCATGTATCATTGACTCGTATAAAAACACATTTTTCTCAATTGATTTTAGACCGGCCGTGAATGTTGATACGCGTCAAACACTCATTTTGTCCTAATGATTAAATTAGCACGAGAAGCTCAGTGAACTAATTCCTAATTGATTAAGTTAAGGCTAGTCACGAACTTAGACTTAACCTATCAATCGCATTAAAATATAGACAAAAACCGATCCTAACTAATGACCGGAAGCCCAACCATTTAAGCTAGATTAAACAATCCTATAATGCAATTCAAGTGATATGGTGTTCAATTGATGCATTATTTGCTACTTAGTTGAAATTAAAAACAATAATGTATTATTAAAATCAACTAGCAATTCAAAATATAGGCTATAGGATTCAAGGGATCCTTCTTAAAACCAATAACCCAAAATATGAAGAACATGCTTGATCAAGGATTGCATAAATAAAATCCCATTGATAATTAAACACAAAACAAGTCTCAACAAGATTCACAATGAACTAATTAAAATCTCATCACTAGAAACAAAGATTTAGCTACTCATAATCCTAATTCAAAACACAAAATTAACTTACAAATGTTAAAAATCTGGAAATTTGATGAAGAACCCTAGTTTAGAAATCCCCAAATCGACTCCAAACTTTTGAAAATCGGCCCTGTGTTGCTCTCCAATTCGTTCCTAATCGATCGATTCCTCCCCAAAATTCCTTCTCAAAATTCCTTCTGCCGTATGAACGTAATCGAACCCCCCTTTTATACCCCGCTGGAAGAAAACCGCTCAAAAAGATCGTGGCTACTCGAATATGAAGCTCGTGACTTGAAGCACGGGTTAAACCCGCGTAAAACTCGACCGTATACGATTTGAAACATTGGAACAGTGCTTACCGGGACTTGGGTCGCGAGTTTACTTATCAAGAAGTCGCGCGAATGATTTCTTTGACTCCAAAACAGCGCCTATAGCAAGTTTAGCCGAGAATTTGCTGCAAGAAGAAGTCGCGATGGAGGAGACGATCACTTTGCTGGACTATTTCTTTCTCCTTTTTTTTGTTCTTTGTTGGGCTGCTACGTGGGCTCTACACAATATTTTCTTTCTTCCATTCTTCTCATCATGGGCTGGCGTTTTTTTTCTTCTTTTCTTTGTGCCTTCCAGCCCACTACGTGACCAAACAATTGTCCAAATTGTTTCCTCAGTTGCTACATGCCACAAGTAAAACACATTTAAAACTTGCCAAATATATATATATATATATATATTAAATGGCATCAAAAGAGAATACAAATACCAAATCATACAATAAATGGTATTTTAAACATCTAACAAACACTAACTGTAGGGTAAATTCGACATAAAAATGTATATAAAAATGACACTTATCAGTGACATTGGTAAAACAGGTTGTTGTAGTAGAGGAAGAGGCGGAGGTCAGCGACGGTGGTTGGCGGTGAGCACCGTTACTGGTGGCGGCAATGGGTGGTGGTGATAGGTGAAGGTTATGATGGGTGGTGGTTGTGGAGGTGGTGGAGGAAGTTGTTGTACTAGAGGAAGAGGTGGAAGTGGTCGATGATGGTTGGCGGTGGCTACCGATGGCCGTCGATGGTAGTGGCCGCCATGGGTGGTGGTGATCGGTGTTATTAGAGGTGGTCGATGATTGTAGTATTGGTGATGATGGCTGATGGTTGTAGAGGTGGTAGAGGAGGTTGTTATAGTGTATGGAGAGGTAGAGGTGGCCGACGGTGGTTGGCGGTAGCTACTGGTTGCAGCCGACGGTGGTGGCGATGGTAGTGGTGACCCTTAAGACTAATACCATATTAGGATTATATATTAAATGATGGTAGATCAATAATTTTTAGTTTCTGTCTCAATTTTGTCCCATGTTGTTCCACCTATTTTGGTGGTACAATAAAAGACCCTTTTTGTCCCATCTTATCTCAACTTGTCCGGTCCTTATCCCTGTCCCATGTCGCGCCAAACGTGAGACAATGAATTTTTGTCCTGTCTCATGTCCTGTCAACCGTGAGACAGTGAGTTTTGTCCTGTCTCATGTCCTGTCAACCGTGAGACAGTGAGTTTTGTCCCGTCCTATTCTGCTCTGTCTCATGTACCAAACGCAGCCTAATTGGTGGTAATGGGACCTACAGAATTGGTGGAATATTACATATGTCTAGGTTCGATTTCAAGTGTTCATAATAATTTGGGTTAAAATGTTTATAAGTGTTGATGTCTTATAGATGTAATTTGTAGATAGGCATGTAAATGGGTCTTGATTTATCGGGGAACCCGGTCTACCTGTCTCAGTCGGGGATGAGGATTCCTCGCTAAACTGGGGATTGAGATGGGGACAGGGGATCCCCTTTTGTCTCAAATCAGGGATGGGGTCGGAACAAGTATCACATTCTCTGCTCCTTCCCATCCTCGTTATATATTTTAATCAATAAATTATATAAATATATATATATATATTATATTTATTTAAACTAAACCAGTAATCATAATTTCATATTTCCTAACCAGGTTTAGAATCTACCTTGTACTTTTTGGCACGATCGGTGCTATCTTTGAAAGAAGAGTAGGAGGATTTTCGGGAGTGGGATCGGCTAGCAGAATCATATCTCATTATTCTCATCCTTGAAGAGTTTTGGTTAGAGGAGTTAGATTTGGATTTACCAGAGGGGTTGCTCCTGCACTCAGAGGCAAAGTGGCATTTCTTGCCACAAGCATAACACTCCTCATTTGTTTTGTCATAAAATATTTTAGAGGAGAAAGAGGATTTTAGGCTAGATTTAAATTTGTTTGAAGGAAAATTATTTTTATATTTAGAAAATCCTACAAGAAAGGTCATCTCTTCAATCATTTGATCAACTGAAGTTTCTTCACCTTCATCATCGGCCTCACTAAGATAGGCCTCCGAATGGGGAGCTGAATCTTCATGGCTTTCACGATCAGATTCATCCGAAGGGTAGGTAATCCTAGGAATGCACATAGACTTCTTGGAAGAATCACTGATAAGAGCCATAGATGGGCTCTTTATCTCTTTGATGATTGTCTTCCTTTGGATCCTAGTTTGTTCGTAGTAGAAAAGAGATCCATAGAGAACAGTAAGAGGAAGATGATCAAGGTCCTTGGTTGTCTTGATACACGTACAGATGTTTTCCCATAAATCAGAAAGACCATCCATAAATTTACACAAGACTTTCTCGTTTGATATCATTGAGAAGACTGTTAAATCAATTATAGTAATCAGAAAGGGATTCTCTTTTTTCATGGGAGAAGAGTTCATATTTTCGTATAAGAGAAATATTTTTGCGTTTCTTGACTTCATCTGTTCCCTCATACAAAACACAGTGTTGTCCACATTTCCTTGGTATTAGAAAGATTCACCAAGGAGTGGTACACCTGATTAGGGAGGGAGAGAACAATGATTGCTCTGACTCTAGTATCGAGAGAGATAAGTCGTTTTATCATCACATGTGTACTTTTTAGGGTCTTTGGTGATATACATGCCAGTAGCAGCAGTTTTTTCCTCGTTTGAGGAGTCATCAGAATCACCCACAATAGTACTATTATCTTTAGAATGAGTACGAGTTTTTTGAAAACGAGACCAGACTCTTGGAACAATGGGTCCCTCAAGAAAAATAGTTATAAAACGACTATCAATACCTTCCAAGAACAACATCATACGACCTTTCCATAGGGAAAATTTGTTCGGGTTAAACTTAGGTGGCTTGGCTATAGAGTCATTGTCGTATGAGGTGGTAGAGGAGTTTTAAGAAGAAGACTCAACTTTTGTAGAATAAGGTGATGCCATGACAGATCTAGTTTATCATATTAAACTAACCTACTTTGATACCACTTATTGGTCCCAATAAGCAAAGAGGAAAGTAAAACAAGTATTGTAGAAGGGGGGGTTGAATACAATACACAAAATTGCACTTAATTTTAATTATTTTATTGATATTATTATCAATAATTACACATAGAAAACAATAAAGATTTTTGCGGAAAAGAACAGATAAACTATTCTAACAATCCTTTCATAAAGTAACTTAGAACACAAATTTGAAAGCACAGAGTTTAAAAGCTACGAGGATGAGAATGGGGTTGCCAACTTTCTTGAGTACACTAAGTTCTCTTGTAAAAGCGTAGCTTGCATGGAGAAGATCTTCACCTTTATATACTAGCTTATGCATTGAATGCAAAGGATACTTGTCAAATTGGGATTAGATCCTTGAGATTTTCTTCAATAAAAAATAAGATATTTGAAATGACTTATCATGATACAAAGAAAACCTTTGTACCTTGATGGGATAATATCTTAATAAAATATATCTGATACAAATCTTTTTAAGATCTTTTAGAGAAGGTCTCCATCAATTTTGAACTTGGGTGAATATTCTTTGTGTAATAGAAGGTTCCATTCCTTTTGACAGAAGGATGTTGGAGAGAAGAGGTCTAGTCAAATCATGATGATTTGACCACTGAAGATACTAGCCGAAGGATGTTGGTCCCGGAGGTGCTTAACAAGTTTGTAGAAGGGGGGGGGTTGAATACAAACACAGAAATTTAAAGTTTAATAAATTGTTTATTGATAAATCAAACACAATTTACAAGTTCGTTGCGGAATAAGATTAAGACAGACTCAATCTAAACAAACTTAAGAAACACTAAGATGGTTGCACAAGAATTTCAGAGAATGGGGTTTTAGAAGTATAGAAAACAAAGGTTTCTATTTTGGTTCAAGAATTGACCACTCCCTCAAATGGAGAGATGATATTTCTATTTATACCCTATGCATTAAATGCATGGCAGGGTACTTTACACGTGTCACTCAGTGATTGGCTTTGGTAGTCTGACTTTTGGGAGACATGCTTTCGGCCGTATCATGAACAGTGTAGTTGACAGAGTTGTTGTAAGATTTGTGGCAGAGATATGTCCGTTCTGACACATCGTACTGGTTTGTGCAAGGTAAGACAACAGGAAACTTGAGGCATAAGCTAAGTGATCATTTGATCGCTGAATATCTCTTTCTTCAGAGACATCAAGAGTTCAGCGATCGCTGAAGCTTTTCCTCATGTTCCTTCGCGTATAAGTAGAGTTGTCTTTTCTTCACTGATATCCGCATCAGGTCACTAGTAGACTTCTCTTTGTTCAGCAGCTTCATCTTCGATTCAACTATGAACATCTGTTGACGCGAGGCTTGTCTTCAGGGATTACGTTAGTTGTTTACATCAGAAACTATCAGCGATAACTGAACAGACTCAGTCTGATCGCTGATAGTGAAACACTAATACATAGAAATGTTTACAAGAAAGACTATCAGCGATAACTGAACAGACTCGGTTTGATCGCTGATGGTGAAACACTAATACATATTAAAACGTAATTTTCACTAAGTATAAAAGAGGGTTGTTATCAAATCACTGAGAGAGCTTGGATCAACAATCTCCCCCTATTTGATAATGACAAAGTAACTGAAGAAAATTACTTTTAAAGTTCAAAATAAGGAATAATCAGGATTCATAACATACACGTCCCAATTACTATTTTGAGGGATCTTTTACAGTACTGATGGAGTTAAGTACATCACTGAAATTTTTCATTAATCCAAGAAAAGAATTACAAGGTATGAAAATTACAAGTACAAGTGGTGTACTAACTACTGTAAGATTTACTAAATAGATTACAAGAAAGAAAACTAATCTATCAGCTATCTAAAGAGGATTTAGGAGGATTGATCAAATACTCAGGTATTTCTTCTTCTTTTTGCCTTCGCTCTAAAGATTCTTAGCTAATGATCGCTTTGATTTGCTCAGCAGCAGGAGAGAGATCACACCATAAGCACATGAGATCCTTGAGAAGACCAAGGGGACAGATAGGGATTTCAGAGACTCTTTGAAATCTGAGCTGTTCCTCGTCATCTCTGAAGAAGATTCCAAAAGGTTCTTCAAGTACTTGTCCTGCAACATATGGTCCACCAGGAGGCATATATAGATCCAGAACTAAAAGATCAGGAGGAGGACCGAATAGAGCTTCTTTTGAAAATTTGATGGAGGTTTCATTTTTGATCACTGCGACATTCTCAGACGAGGAGGAGACAGGCTTCCTTTTGAATTGCCTTGGTTTGGAAGGAAGAGCAGATGGTACTTTCAACACAGTGGAGACTCTGTTGATGAGGGCTTCCAAGATGCCTTCGACATAGCCTCTGCTGGTTGATTTGGATTTCTTCAACGCTTCTTTGAACTCTAGCCATTCCATATAACCAAAGGTTTCCAGCTTTGACACGAACATGGCCTTGCAGCTTCCATCCTCTCTGGTAATCTCCATAGTGACAGAAACTCGATCCTTCTTCTTTTTCCCAGAGATAGTAACAGTTATGATCTTCATTGGGTCAGAGCGATAGTCGATTTTGCTTTTACACCATTCGACTGAGCTATCGCTGACCCTTTGTTCTTTTGAGCGCTCCTCTTCAATCTCTTTCAAAAGAGCAGTCTGGACTTCAACTGGTTTCTTTTTCAGCTTCTTGTCTTTGACTTGAAAAGACTGGATTTTGAGAGCGAGAAAGGCATCTCTTTGACAATCAGCAATCAGCTTCTCAGCCCTGACGGATTCTTCAATTTCAGCTTCAGTCAGGAACTCTAGATCTGTTGATTGAGAGGGGATCTTCAGTCGTTGACTCTCCAGATGAGAGATCATCTCTGTTCTTTTCTTCATCTCTTCCTCTGACCAATGAAGTGGTCTAGAGGGCCTCTGTGGATGTTGCAGGGACTCTTCTTCTTCATCCTCTTCATCAATCTCTTTAGATATTGGGATTATTTGGTCATCAGCTTCAGAGGCTGGGATTATTTGTAGCTCTTTTCCCTTAAGCAGGGGAGAGAACTGTCTGGTCAGAAAATGAAAAAGAAGATTAGTTTATTTTCAGGGAAGTAGAGAGATAAAGGCTAGAAAGAAACAGGGGTGGGATTTTTATAGAAGGATAAGGGAACGAGGGTAAGGCATACCTGAGAAGGATTCTCCTCAGATAGTGAGGTCATCTTCAGGTTTCCCTCAGCAGTTGCACCTTTGCTTTGGGAAGGGGTTCCTGAAGATGTCTCATGACTCCCCCCTGCTTTGATAACTTCTTTCGAAGCTATCGCTGATGACGTGACGGCTGAAGAACACCATAGAGATTGATCTTATTCATCGTCATCATCATCATCTTGATGAGGATCTTCCTCTTGATCTTCAAAATCAAGGGCTTCATCTTCATCGTCCTCTTCTTCTTCTTCATAGATTAACTCATCGATGGTAGGAGGGGCTTTCTCAGCAGCTATCTCCCTCTCAACATGAGAGGGAGTTTCTTTCTGTTGGACCTCAACAGCAGCTTCTAACTCCGTATTTTCTTCAACTGCTTTCTCCCCCTCTTTGTCATTATCACGGAGGGAGAGATCTTTGGAAGGAGATGAAGTGTGTGCAGCGGCCAACTTCTGAACTTCAGCCTCCAAACTGTCCAGACGGCCTTCAAGTACAGGGATATCTGACGTAGCTTGATGAATAAACTCCACAGCTATGTTCAGAGAGGTGCGATCGCACTCTGTAAATGAAGGAGCAGGAATTGGAGCTGGTGCCTTCAGGTGAGTCAGGATTTGCTGAAGTAGAACTTCACAGGAATCAACCTTGGCAGACAAGACATCAAACTGCCGTTTGGAATCCTCCTGCACTTGGTCAATCGCGGCTTGAAGAGCGAAGATTTGAGAGGATTCAGCTTTCGTTGAACATGTAGCTGTCAATGTCTTCAGCTCTTCACCAGCTGAATTAACAGCGTTGGTGGTGTTGTTGAGAGAGGCAGTTAGAGACTCCACCTTTGCACTCAAACTGTTGACATTGGTGTCAACAGTCGCCAAATTAGGACCTGAAATAAAAGTTAGTTTATGAGAAACAGACTTATATGGTGAGTTGGGAGTAGTGTTTAAGGTTATAGGAGTACCTGAATTATCAAACAATTTGTAGAATTGCATAGATTCCTCAAAAGTTTGATGTTCAGGTCCTATGGGTCCAAGTTGTGGCTGCGAAAAAATAGATGATGGGTCAGAGACCAAAGAAATAGAAGGATGAGAGATGGGGATACAAGTAGGGATAGGGGTAGTTACCTCAGTGGTTACCTCAGGATCTTGAGGAGCTGAGATGATGGGTGGTGTCACTGTTGATGTGACAGCGACCGTAGTCACTGGCACGGTTGATGTGGGTATCGCTGAGGATGTGGAGGAGAGACCCACGAAGGCATCCAAGGAGGTTTGTTGAGAAACGTCCTTAGGTATTGAGCTAGAGGTACCTTTCTCCTTGGTTACCTTGGCCCTTTTTGAAGGACCAAAAAATCCAGTTGATGGTCGTTTGGAAGGGGTAGCGGCAAGGATAGCAGAAGAAGGAACCCCCTGCGTGGCTGCTGAAGACGAAGAAGTGTGGAGAGAGAGTCGGGAGCGGAGTTCAGAAATACTTACCTCGTTGGGGAGTGCCTTGACCTCCAAGGAGCGCTGGCCCACTTTGGCAAAAGTGCCATCAGAAGTAGTGGGGTAAGTATCAGGGTAGAGGAACTTCAGGTACGCACAAATGAAGCGTACATAGGGGATCTTGGGATCCCTCTCTGTCTTCTCTATCTTTGACCGCAGATCGTCAAAGATAGCTGTGGCGAAGTCAAAATTCCTTCCAGCGATCACGGAGTAGGCCATTTGGACCTGAATCTTGCTGGCCTGGTCCAGTGAACCACTCTTCCCACTCATACACTGAATAAAGTGAGAGAAGATGTAGTTAAGATGAGAAGGCATGTTCGCCTTCTTCACGAGAGTCAGCTTCTTGTTGGGAATTGTTGTCCTTGGTTTGGGCTCCCAACAGTATTCCATAGCATCCAGGAATTGGATGAGTTCAGCATCAGTGGGCAAGGCATCAAATCCATTCCTGGGTTTGTCAGGAAATCACAGAGCTTTTCTTAGCCCTAAAGCAGTCATCATCCCCGGTCCAAGATTAGTACTGAAGGAAATGGCAGGAACCGGATCACCCTTTTTGTTGGTGACGGAGGTTTCTTCAGCGATGAACCAGAATTGCTGGAGAAGAGTTTTTGAAGGCGTGGGATCCACAATGATGGCGTAGGCAATGCTGGATTGCTTTAGAAACTTTGCAGTATCCACCAGATGTGGATATTTGACACCATCAAAATCCAGTCGTGCGAGATGGTTGTTTTTCGGAATCTCAGAGTCAGTTATGGCGAACTTGACGTTCTTGGAAGCGACAAGTGCAGATTGAGACATTCTGAATATGAACAGATAGAAGAGTAGAAGAAAGGTTTTAGTCTAAAAATAAAGAAGGTTTTACCAGTTTCTATTTGAGGAAAGAAACATAGAAAAACCAACATATTTGAATATTAAACGTTGATCTTAGTAAAAGATATAAGAACAAGAAGAAAAACCAAAGATTTTGAATAAAGATAATCAAAATAAAATGGTTTTGAATGAATAAAATCAAAATAAAAATGATTTTATGTGAGAAAATCTTATAAACCCATAATGGCAACCCATAAATGGAGTATTATATAAAAAGATTTAGAAGAAGAAGATCAAGAATAACCTGTTGATCTTTGAAGAAGACGATGCAAATGCTTGAAAATGCTAGAATGCTGTGAGATAGTTTTCTTGCTTTGAAAGAATTTCCAGAAAGCGTAAAACGATAAGAATGGAAAAGCATTCTTTTTATACGTTTGAGAGTAGGAGAGAGAGAGTGATAGGTGGGAAAACAAATGTTCATCATGACATGGACACGTCCCACGAAGTTGATTGGATAGAAGGGCAACGGACGAACGTGTCAGAAAAAGGCATGTCGTAGATTATCGGTTCAAATGACGTCATAGGAGAGAGAGAGACTGTTCGTTTGTCCGTTTTGAAATTATCGCTGAAGAAAAGTCAGCGATAGATTTTCTTTTTGAAAGTATCCCTGATGGTAAAGTTAGGGATTGATTTTCTTTTAAGAAGGATCACTGACTAGAATTATCAGTGATAAATTTATTTTTCAAAAAGCTTTTAATCATTTGAAGAAAGTTCAATGATTAAAGTTTATATTTTGAAAAAAAAAACATCTTAACAGAATGAAGATTCAGTTGTAGGGATGGAGAGAACATACCTGAGAGTCAGAATGTTTATCAGAGAAAATGATAAACGGGGAACTTATGATTACTGACACAATGCATGAACGCTGAAGAATTATTCTTCGAGATTCAGCATTCCAAGCTCACTGATGAGAAAGTTAAACCTTGTCTCATCAAGAGGTTTGGTGAATAAATCAGCAAGCTGATAGTCAGTAGGGATGAAATGAAGTTCAATATCACCATTCATCACATGATCTCTGATAAAATGATATCTGATTTCTATGTGTTTAGTCTTTGAATGTAGCACTGGATTATTTGCTATAGCGATAACACTAGTGTTGTCGCAATAGATTGGAATCTTTGATAGTTGAAGGTCATAGTCTAATAGTTGATTTCTCATCCATAAGATCTGAGAACAACAGCTTCCAGCGGCTACGTATTCAGCTTCAGCTGTTGAAGTGGACACTGAATTTTGCTTTTTGCTTGTCCAGCTTACCAGCTTTCCTCCTAGGAGTTGACATCCACCAGTGGTGCTCTTTCTATCTAGTTTACAACCTGCAAAATCACTATCAGAATAACCAGTTAGATCGAACCCTGAGTCTTTGGGATACCAAAGACCGAGATTAGGAGTTCCTTTCAGATATCTGAAAATTCGCTTAACAGCGATCAGATGGGATTCCTTGGGTTCAGATTGGCTCGCTGTAAGATACAGCAAGGATCCTATCATTCCTCTATAGGCAGTGACATTAACAGTTTTCCAGATGGATCTTTGTTAAGTGTCAGGGGAGGTGCCATAGGAGTTTTCATCGCTAAAGTTTGTGTAAGATCAAACTTCTTCAGCATATCTTTAACATACTTACCTTGGCTGATAAAAGTACCATTGTCAGATTGTTTAATCTGAAGACCAAGAAAATATGTCAGTTCACCCATCATACTCATTTTGTATTCTTTCTTCATTCTTTCAGCGAAGCGAGTACACAGAGATGGGTTAGTAGAACCAAATATGATGTCATCGACATATATTTGTACAAGAATAATATGACCTTTTATCTTTCTGAAAAACAATGTATTATCAATTTTGCCACGTTCAAATTTTTCAAAGATAAGAAAAGATGAGAGTGTGTCATACCAAGCACAAGGGGCTTGTTTGAGACCATAGAGAACCTTATCCAATTTATAAACATAATGTGGGTACTTAGGGTCATAAAACCCTGGAGGTTGTTCTACATAGACTTCTTCATTCAGCTTTCCGTTTAGGAACGCTGATTTTACATCCATTTGATAAACAATGAAGTCTTTATAAACTACATAGGCTAGGAATAGTCGAATTGCTTCGAGCCTAGCCACAGGGGCAAAGGTTTCATCATATTCTATGTCTTCCTCTTGTCTGTATCCCTTAGCAACAAGTCGAGCCTTGTTGCGGGTTATAGTTCCATGTTCATCTAATTTGTTTCTAAACACCCATTTGGTGCCTATTACAGTTTTGTCAGATGGTCTAGGAACAAGATTCCAAACTTTGTTACGAGTAAACTCAGTCAGCTCTTCTTGCATAGCGCTGACCCAGTTTGGATCTCTGAGGGCATCATCAACTTTCTTTGGTTCTATTAAAAAGATAAAGTTGACAAAGAGACAGATATTACCTGAACTTCGTCGTGTCTGAATACCTGCATCAGGATCACCAAGAATTTGATCTATTGGGTGATCTCTGGTCCATCGCTGAGCAGGAGCATAATCGCTTAACTCAGAGGTTGGATCAACAATTGGGATGTTTACTGATGAGGACGTTTGAGGTTCATCAGCAATTAACTGTTGAGTAGTGGACAGACTATTGTTATCAGAGAGGTTTTCAGACGAAGGTAGATCTGATGGTAGCAGTGTGTTAAGAGGTTCAGCTGAAACCTATGAGATGGATTCAGCGTTATGATGTATGATGTTTGGATCATCATCAGCAGTAGGTGGATCTGTATGCTGATGGTTTGAAAAGAAGGGTTCAGTTTCTTTGTAGTGAGAGAACATCCAAGCATTTAACTCTTCATTGTCAGCGATTGGTTTGGAGTTCGCTGAGCGAGTTTCATCAAAAGTGACATGAATTGTTTCTTCTACAAATTGTCTTCGCTTGTTGAAAACTCTGTAGGCTTTGGAGATGGAGGAATATCCTAGAAATATTCCATCATCAGCTTTTGGGTCGAACTTTCCAAGCTGATCTTTGTTGTTTAAGATAAAGCACTGACAACCAAAGATATGAAGAAAACTGATAGATGGTTTTCTTCCATGAAAGAGTTCATAAGTTGTCTTTCCAAATCGCTTTACTATCAGCGATCTGTTTTGAGTAAAACATGCAGTGTTTACAGCTTCCGCCCAAAATTGAGTAGGGAGGTGAGAATCGTTGAGCATTGATCTAGCAGCTTCAATGATCGTTCTGTTTCTTCTTTCAGTGACTCCGTTTTGCTGAGGTGTTCTTACTGAGGATAAATTATGAGAAATTCCCTTGTTCTCAAAGAAATTGTTCAGAGAAATGTTTTTAAATTCAGTTCCATGATCACTTCTTATAGAGCGAACAGTAAGATTATTCAGCACTTCCATCTTTTTAACAAAAGATATTAGTTCTTCTGGAGTATCACTTTGCAGTGAAGAAAGATAACCCAGGTATAGCGAGAGTATTCATCTACAATGACAAGTGTATATTTCTTTCCAGCTATTGATTGGATGTTAACAGGGCCAAACAGATCCATATGCAAGAGCTGAAGAGGACTTGTCACTGAGGAGACTTGTTTTGACTTGAAACTAGCTTTTGTTTGTTTTCCTTTTTCACATGTTGAGCAGAGAGATTCTTTAGCATATGAGTGCTGAGGAAGACCAGAAACCAGTTCCTTAGAAGAAAGAGAATTCAGGGTTTTGAAATTTAGATGAGAAAGCCTTTTGTGCCATAGCCAGTTTACATCAGAAGAGGCTTTAAAGAGAAAACATAAGTTTTCAGTGGTAGTAGAGTCCATATCTATTACATAGACATTTTCTCTGCGATAACCACTGAGAGCAAGTTTTCCTTTCTCATTTATCACTGAACATGATTTCTTAGAAAAGCGAACTTCGTAGTCTTTGTCACATAGCTGACTGATGCTCAGAAGGTTATGCTTCATTCCATCTACATAAGCGACTCTTCTGAAGGTAGTTGTCCCATTGCTGAGGACACCAAACCCTCGGGTATAGCCTTTTCCATTTCCACCAAAAGTCACAGAGGGACCTTTCTCTTCCTTGTATTCAGTGAGCAGGTATTTTTGTCCAGTCATATGACGAGAGCATCCACTATCAAGGTACCAGATGCCCTTTGATCCCTGCACATATGAGGAAGATTAAGCTTTGTTTGGTACCCACTTTTCAATGGGTCCTTTTGGATTAGTGAAGATGTAAGGTTCAGTAATCTTCACAGCAGATGAAGATGCAGCTTCAGTGATAACCTTCACCTTGGTTAATTTCTTAACCTTAGTGGTATTCTTCACCTTGGTCGACTTTTCAGCTTTAGTGACCTTTTCAGCCTTGGAGGCATTCATCTTCACTTTAGCTGATTTATCAGCTTTAGTGGCAGTTGGACATTTGCTTGCAATATGGTCAGTAAAACCACAGTGATAACATTTTCTATATTTGAAAGTGGTTTTAGGACCAGAAGTAGAAGGTTTTGCAAGTTTAAGATGAGCAGGTCCAACTCCAAGAATGCCTTTATCATGAGATCTGGGAGGAATTTTCATTTATTTAGATCTCGTGGGTTTAAGATCAATCTTTAGCTTTGGAGGACAAAGATCGAAGATTTCTATCACAGAGCTAGAGGATTGATTCGCTGAAGGTTTAGAAAAAACTTTCAGCTTTGCTTTCTTGGTCGCCTTCTGAGGACGAAGAATGGATTTTCCTTTATCCGCAGACTTAAATCCTTTGGATTTTTCCTTAGGGATAGAATTTGAAGAAGAAGGATAAAACTGATTATAAGAAGTGTCAGAGATAGGAGTGACAAAAGTTCCAAACTTAAGCATGGAACTTTCTTCTTTAGGCTCATCCTGTGGTGTCCAAAAACCAAGACCAGTTCTATCACTTTCAGGAGTTTGAGCATTTATTATCTCAGAGATCTTTGTTGATGATTTGCACCATTTTTCAACATGAGCCTTTTCTTCTTTTAGATCAGCGATGGCTTGTTCGCGTTCAATGCTGATGATTTCGTTTATAATGACTTGATCTTTCAACTTTTCTTCTAAAAGAGTTAGTTCTCTTATCTTTTCATGACATTTTTCTAGCTCTTGAGTTAAATGAACATTTTTGTTCTCAGTTTGAGTTTTGTCGTTTAGATCATTATAAAGATCAATCGTCAGCACATCAACAGCGCGACTTCTCTCAACTTCAGGCAGAGAGGGATTTGTAAAGATAGATACCTGAGATGATATGTAGCTCATAGAAGGTTCAGATGGTTCTTCCACTTCTTCTTTAATCTCAGCCATGAGGCAGAGATTAGTGACTTCTTCTTCATCAGAACTTGATTCTTCTGATTCAGCCCAGTCGTGTTCTTCAGCAATGAGACCTTTACCTTTTCGCTTATAGCTTTTCAGCTTTTGATATTTTTTCTTCAGCTTTAGGTATTTGTCATCACTGGATCTTTTTGAGGTAGAAGTTTTGAAGACCTTTTTCGACCTGCACTCACTAGCAAAGTGTCCAATCTTTTCACAGTTATAGCAAGTGGCAGTAGCCTTATCAACAGGAGTTGATTTTGGCTTTTCAGTAAGAGAGAGAGGCTTATTTCTTCGAAAATTTCTCTTTCTTGCAAATCTCTTAAAAGAGTTTGTCAAGAGTGCTAAGGACTCATCAAACTCTGAAAGAGCAGGGTCTGATGGATCCTCAGATTCAGAATCTAACTCAGTGATGGTGAGAGTAGATCGCTGAGATGGAATTATCTCTGAAGAGACTAAAGCAACAGGAGTGCTTTTGGAGTCTTTAGAATCTTTTATAAGATTCTTCTTCAAGAGATTCGATTGCTCATAGTTGAGCAATATTCCATACAAAGTGCTGAGAGAAAGAGAATTTAAGTCTTTTGTCAGCTTAAGACATATTGAATAACTGTCCCAGCTTTCAGGAAGACATTCTAAGAATTTTGTTAGGACCTCAGAATTAGAATAGGTCCTACCAACGGTTCTTAGATCAATGATTAAGCAGAGAAACCGCTGATGAACGTCAGAGAGAGATTCATTCTTACCAGCGATGAAACTTTCATACTGTCTTACCAAGTTAATCTTTCGAGTCTCTTGGATTTCAGTGGTGCCCTCATATTGAACACATATGGTTTCCCACATTTCTTTAGAAGTTTTCAGATGCATGATGGAATGAAAAACTTCATCAGGCAGAGCCATTGAGATGATGGTCTTTGCTCTTGCATCTATACCTACCTTCTTTTTATCTTCATCACTCCACTGTCTTATTTCCTTAACGACATAGCGCTCAGGGACAGCTTCAGTGGTGGCAGTAGCTGGAACTGCAGCTATAATTCTAACAGGTTCATAGGGTCCATTTTCAATATACTCAGGTATAGTAGGATCTGCAACTTCAAGAAATAGCATCATTCGATTTTTCCATAGAGAAAAGTTATCTCTGCTAAATCGAGGAGGTTTAGAAAGTGAACCATTATCATAGTAGTTAGTGTTTGTGTTAAGTGCCATTTGAGAATAGCAAAGAAGAGAATAAAGCAAGATCTTGTTTTTCGGATTAAACAGTCCGCTCTGATACCACTTGTTGGTCCCGGAGGTGCTTAACAAGTTTGTAGAAGGGGGGGTTGAATACAAACACAGAAATATAAGACAGACTCAATCTAAACAAACTTAAGAAACACTAAGATGGTTGCACAAGAATTTCAGAGAATGGGGTTTTAGAAGTATAGAAAACGAAGGTTTCTATTTTGGTTCAAGAATTGAGCACTCCCTCAAATGGAGAGACGATCTTTCTATTTATACCCTATGCATTAAATGAATGGCAGGGTACTTTACACGTGTCATTCAGTGATTGGCTTTGGTAGTCTGACTTTTGGGAGACATGCTTTCGGCCGTATCATGAACAGTGTAGTTGACAGAGTTGTTGTACGATTTGTGGCAGGGTAAGACAACAGGAAACTTGAGGCATAAGCTAAGTGATCATTTGATCGCTGAATATCTCTTTCTTCAGAGACATCAAGAGTTCAGCGATCGCTGAAGCTTTTCCTCATGTTCCTTCGCGTATAAGTAGAGTTGTCTTTTCTTCACTGATATCCGCATCAGGTCACTAGTAGACTTCTCTTTGTTCAGCAACTTCGTCTTCGATTCAGCTATGAATATCTGTTGACGCGAGGCTTGTCTTCAGGGATTACGTTAGCTGTTTACATCAGAAACTATCAGCGATAACTGAACAGACTCAGTCTGATCGCTGATAGTGAAACACTAATACATAGAAATGTTTACAAGAAAGACTATCAGCGATAACTGAACAGACTCAGTTTGATCGCTGATGGTGAAACACTAATACATATTAAAACGTAATTTTCACTAAGTATAAAAGAGGGTCGTTATCAAATCACTGAGAGAGCTTGGATCAACAAAGGATGATGTTGTTCAGCAAGGGAGTATCTGCCGATAAGGTGGATAGATATCGGCAGTGGGAAGCCTGCCGATCAAGCTTGTACCAATCGGCAGGTGTACTGTCTGCCGAAGGATAAGCATATCTTCGGCAGAGATATCTTAGTTACTATGAAGTTTGTCTTGATCTGCATCAATGGGCTCACTTTCTTTTGAATTCGGTTGGTCTTCGATTTCACCGATCTTTTGAAGCACAACTAAGCTATTACAAAGAACCTTAAAATAAACTAAGTATGGAGATTTACAACATATTACAGATATGAAATAGCAAACTGAAGGGGGGGGTCATCTTTAAATCCTTGATGACCCAACAGTTAGTATGTATTTTGGATGTCAAATCAAAATACAAGTACTTGATATGGATTTAGATATTACTCGATATGTTTTGGTACGTGTGACATTAAGAGTTTTTTTTTTGGATTAGATCGAATTTCTTAGGTATTTAATTATTACATAATGTAGTATAATTTTTTTTGTATTAAATTAAATTTCTTTCGATTTCAGATTTATAAGATATATGTGAGTTTTAAACATGTGTGGTGTCTCACATATTTGTTTTAAATAACTTAAATAAACGGGGAAAAAATCATTGTTTCCCAATTGGAGATCTTCGTTCCCCGTTGGGGATGGGGACGTGATCATATTTCCGACCAGGATGGGGATGGGACGGGGATAAAGATTATGTTGGCATGTCCTTGCGGACACAATATCAAATCCCTTATGTTGCATTTGTCATTTTTTCTTTCATACTACATATTAAATTATTGGGAAAAGTTTGAAAAAACCCAACAAATTATCTGATTTTAATAATTAAGTCTTTAAACTATTTTTTTGAATGATAAAACTCTTAAACTTCTAAAACCGGTTAAATGCATCATTGTAACCTGTAAAAATAGGTTAATGTGACAAAAATTTGGGAAAAGTCTAAAAAAACCCAACAAACTATCTGATTTTGAATGAGTAAGTCCTTGATTTTTTTTTAACAAATAGATCTTTAAACTTTTTCCTAAATCTTTTTACCAAATAAATTCTTAAACTTTTTTTAACAAATAAACCCTAAAGTTTTTTTTGAAGAAACAAAATCATGAACTTAATTTTAAACAAATAAACCCGAAACTTGTTTTTTTTTTTTTTTGAACAAAACCATTAACAAAAAAATATATATACAATTCCTCTCACTGACAACAAAGTAAAATGAACCAATTAAACAGAAAAAAAAAAATACCATTTTCATTACTAATTATGAAACATTCAAAAGTTATGCCTAAAGAATAAATAGATGCATACAAAAATTATACTCACTCTTTCACAAAATATACAAAAAAAAAACTCATACTTTTACAAAATATACCAAAAAAGCGCTCATCCCTTCACAAATATACCAATAAAATGGGTTTGACGTTTTTTTGGTATATTTTGTGAAGGAATGTGTGTTTTTTGGGTATATTTTAAGAAAATATTAGTGTTTTTTGGTATATTTTATGAAATGATAAGTATAATTTTTGTATTTATTTATTTATGCGTTAGGTGTAACTTTTGAATTTTAGGAATTAGTAATGGAAATAGTATAATTTTTCTTTGTTTAATTGGTTCATTTTACTCTGTTGTCAGTGGGAGGAATTGTACAAATTCTTTGTTCATGATTTTGTTTCTTCAAAAAAAAAACTTTGGGATTTGTTTGTTCAAAAAAAAATCAAGATTTTATTTGGTAAAAAGATTTAGAAAAAATTTATAGATTTATTTGTTAAAAAAAATTCAAGGACTTAATTACTAAAAATCAGATAGTTTGTTGGATTTTTATAGACATTTTCCAAATTTTTTTCACATCAACTTGTTTTTATAGGTTACATGGATATGTGTAACCGATTTTAGAAAGTTTAAAGATTTTATCATTCAAAAAAAGAGTTTAAGGACTTAATCATTCAAACTCAGATAGGTTGTTGAGTTTGTTTTCACTCTCACCCCTAAATTATTAATGTCAACTATATATAAAACTAGTTTTTAAATAATATAATGAAATAATTAAGTTGGTATAGAGTTATATTACTAATCTAAAGTTTTTTTAATTAGTTTATAATAGTACAAAAACATAACATATTTGTATTACTAATTTCCGGTTAATAGTTTAAAGGTTTTGAGTTGTAGGGCGGTTTACTTAAACACTTACCCTGTAAGTGTTTACCGGTAAGATTTAACACTGTCGCTTACCTTACCGGGTAAGAGTGGTCACCTTTATTACAATGTGAGATTCTTGGTTCTTACCATCACCCTCACCGGATAAGATTTTCGGTTCTTGTCATGTTCATCTGATAAGGTAATATTACCAGGTAAGTGTTTGGTAAATGATCCCTTATGTAGCGTTTGGTATGCAAACATGATTGGATGAGAATGGACAGGACATGACTAGACATGACAAGACAAGAGGCTAGGACTGGACTGGACATGATAATACTGGACAAGACAAATGTCTGTCTTGTGTTTGGTACGACTAGGACTGGACAAATTTTTCTAAAAGTTGTTTGATGATTTTATATGTCATATAATAGTTATAAATAACACAAATAAAGTTTTAAATAATTTAATTAAAAACATTTTTATTTTTTTACACAATTTTCATACATGTAAATACATACAGAAACAGTGGTAGGAAATTTGAGTGAAAAATCTGAAATAATTGATGGTAATTCGAAAAATCCGATTAATACAAATAAAATATAATATTTGATTGAATTTGGAAGATCTTTATGAATTGTCGGAATCATAGTTGTAGAGATAGGTAAAGATAAAGATGATGGGTGGCTGGTGAAGGACTGTAGATGTGAAGAACGTGAAAGATAGTTGATAATGTGGTGCAGGAGGTAGTTATGGTTGATTTGGTGGAGGTATAGGTGGTTGACGATGGTAGTGGTGGTGGTGGACTGTGGTAAAAGAGGTTGTTGTAGTGGAGGAAGAGGCTCAGGTGGCCGAAAGTGGTTGTCGGTGAGCGTCGGTGGCGACAACAATAGGTGGTGGTGATCGGTGGAGGTGGTGGAGGAAGTTGTTGTAGTGGAGGAAGAGGTGGAAGTGGTTGACGATGGTTGGTGTGGCAATTGGTGGTCATCGATGGTGGCGGCGGCCATGATGGTGGTGATCATTGTTAGTGGAGGTGGTCAACGATGGTGGTGGTGGTGGCGATGGCGGATGGTTGTGGAAGTGGTGGAGGAGGTTGTTCTGGTGGATGAATAGGTAGAGGTGGCCGACGGTAGTCAATGGTGGTGGCTACTAGTGGCCGTCGATGGTGGTAGTGGCGGCGATGGGTAGTGGTGACCCTTAAGACTAATACCATATTAGGATTATATATCAAATGGCGGTAGATCATTTATTTTTAGTTTATGTGTCACTTTTGTCCCATGTTGTTCCACCTATTTTGGTGGAACAAGAAAATACCCTTTTTGTCCCATCTTGTCCCACCATGTTCAGTCTTTGTCCCTGTCTCATATCGCACCAAACGTGGGATAGTTACTTTTTGTCCTACCTCATGTCACGCCAAACGTAGGACAAATTTTTTTGTCATGTCCCATGTCATGCCAAACGTGGGGTAGTGAGTTTTGTCCCGCCCTGTTCTGTCTTGTCCCATGTAACAAACACATCATAGTTTTACATTAACAAATTTTCTTTAAAATTAATATTAGATCATAGAAAAAAAAGAATAAAAAATTTTATGTATGTATTATTTGGATCTCTAAACTTGTGTGATAATGTAACACCCGAAATTCTGGGTATGTATTTGTCTTTGTTTATTCTTAATTCATCCGTGGTTGATGGTTCTAGGTGTATTTATGGTTGACTTGAGGTCTTAGTTGAAGTTTAGGATTTAATCGCGCGAGAAAAGTGGAGTTTCGGAGCCCGTGGTAGTAGGGGCGATAGTGCCCGACGACACTGCTAGGGTCACTATTGTCGTGTCACTCTCGCATCGGGTTTACACCCGTCGTACACTTTGGGCGAGAGTGCCCGACGAGGATGCCAGTGTCACTATCGCCTGGCACAATCGCTGGTGGCCCCCAGAGTCTTAAATGCATGAATTCCAGTTCCTTTCTCATTTATCACTCTCACCCAACTTTCTCTCATTTATTCCTCTCATTTTTCCTCTCATTTATTGCAACCCTAGCTCCATCTAAGGCTTTAAACACTTAGATTTCAAGAGATTACTCCATCATCTTCATCAAGATTGTTGACCTGGAGTTTAAGACCAAGAGTCACTTCCATTTTTAGAAGGTTTCTTGGTTTCTAAGGTTTCTCCTACACCAAGCATTGTGAGTTCATTCTTACCACTTTTAAAACTTTATACATGTCAACCTACATTTTAAACTTCTAATCATCTCTTTATTTACATATTATTTGTTGAAGGGATTTTGACCTAACTTAGGATTTTGGAGATTTTTACGGTTTCTTACCATTTTGGAATATAATGAAATGTTTTATGTCTTAGGCTATAAAATGTGGGTTATCCTACACATTTGTGATTAAATATCTAAATAAGTGCATTTTGGCTAAATTTATGATTTCCAGCATATGATTACATTTACTGGGTAAGAGTGGTTTTGGGGAAAAAGGAATCTATAGATGATGATTGGTTTTAAATGGTATTGAGCGTCAACTTTATATCAAATGGATAATCTAGTCTAGTGACAACAAGTAAACTGTTTTATGGGGATGTGTACATGAACTATATGTATGATTATGGTCTTGGTCATAAATTTAATTTGACAAACCTTAGACTATTACTAGTGGATCCATAGGTATTAGAGTCGGCTTATTTGGTGGGATTATTCTCGTTGTAACTAGTTGGTGTATTGGGTCATTGAGGGCAACTTCGTACGGTTATGTGGAGCCGGTTACTAGCCATTTTCCATGAATACACATCTAGTGAATGAGTATGATTTGGATCATTGGGGGCCCATATCCACATCTAAAGTACGAGTTGACGAGCTCGTGACCATTAATCCAAGTGAGCTCACTAACTTGAACGGTAGTATACTTTTGTGTTCCGCTACCTTTCTTGGAAATCGGGTCTCCCTCATCATCGCAAGATGTTTTCTTCAATCCTTTGTTTCCCATCAAATTGGAAGGATGAATCATCTACCTCATTTTACGAAAAATGTTTATGCTACTTTTAATTGGTAATTTATAAAATGTTTGTTCTCACTAGGCGTAAATCCTAACACTTGTTTTCTTAGATGACATGTATAACAAGTTCCGTTAGTGGCGGGTCTCGTTTAGTTTGAGAGATGAGAATTTGGACGAATAGTGACAATTTTTGAAGATAGACTTTTGGAAGTAGGCGTACAGATTGAATAGACACCTTTTTGGGAAATGCTGGTGACAGTTGTTTTAATCTAGATTATAGTAGTCTAGATTAGTCAATTATCATTAATAATTTCCATTCATAGAATGTTATATACGCTTTAATTATTTCCCCTCTTTAGGGTGATTCACTTAACTATAGATTGTCATTCTCCGCATTTATTCAGGTTTAAATTAGCCCCTATTTTTAGGGTGTTACAAGTTAGTATCAGAACTCTAGTTTAAGTGAACTAGGTATGAATGTAAGATGCCTAGACTTAAGCTAAGATTGTTAAGTTATGACTTGTGAGATTGGGTAGAACTCTTAAGATAGGATGGTCCTAGATTCGACGAAAATTACACTAATTGAGAGTTATGGTAATGGTAACGAGAATTCTTACGTATCATATGTTCATAATTTCACTTAGCTAATGTTATCATGAAGATGTTTTACATGAGCATGCTTGATTTGCTATTATTAATGACAACTGATGAATGTGGTAGTACGTTTCTTCATGTTTAATCCTTGTGATTAATTCTTACTTCCATTCTCGTATGTGTGTAACATACTAAGAATGGTAAGTACACGCGGTAAACCACGTACGCGTGTTCATGGAAGAGAGGCAGCCGCTTCTACGGCTGATCAACTAGAGAGGGTTGAGGTTGCTGCATATCTACCCATTCCGCCATTGTTGGATAGAGGGCCCGAGGTAATTCCCAGGGTTGACTTGGCATCATCCAACCCGGTTATCCATGAGGTAACACCTCAGTCAGAGATGATGGTCGACTTAATGTTGATGATGAACGACGCCATGGACAAACAACAATAATTTATGCTTAAGGTAATCGAAGACCGTGACGTGAGTAACCACCAAAATGAAACAGTTGTGGAAAATGTGGTGGTGGCTGGATCCGGGGGCACCGAAAACATGATTCCCACCGAGGAGCCTACACCGGTGAACGTAAGGCAAGGTAAGAGGTCTTCCTACTACAAGTCCTTCTTGTGAAGGGTCGATTGTACCAGGAATCGGCTCTGAGGGTGTTAACACTTTTCTGGATTATCTTTATCAGGATACCATCTCCATGAGGTCTCCTTGCTCTCCTCCTTTTATTGAAGAACGGAATCCCTCCCCGACTCTAAGCAAAGAAGTTGGTGCTTCTCCTCCGAAGGTGATTCCCTCAAATACAACACCCCCGAAATCTCACTCACCCACTTCCACCCCCCGAAAACCACTCCCAGAAACCTCACTCCCCGAAAACCACCCCCCAAAACATCACTCCCCATCCCTTCTCTGACCCACTCCCCTACCTCCTAGACTCACTCCTCTCCCTTTTCCCCTGATTTTCCTCCTCTTTGAACTACTACCTCCCCTTGTCGAATATTTTCTCACCAACCTCCCACACCCACCCAACCCACACCTCTTCAGCTACTCCCCCGATTACCTCCTCCCATAACCTTATCCCTCTTCCTCGTGAAGTGTTGGCCTATATCCTTGATACGAACAGATAACATCATGTGATTGGGACTCAAGTGGCCACTCTCACTGCCGATTTCGATCATCTTGCTGCCACCACCGGTCATCGCGTTACCATCTTAGAAGAACTGACCCTTTGGGAAGATCATATTTCCTAGGCTCCCTTGATGGAACTTCTCCATCTTCTAAAAGAACAAAATACTGAAGTTCAACGAGTGCGGACTGATTTCTTCATATGCATGGATGCAATATCCAGGATGTTCAAGGGCTATCCAATCCCCTTATTGCTTCTGTTACTTCGGTCAATACTCTCCTTGACCAACTAATCTCTTCCAACCTGGCTCTTATTCTCTCTGTTACAGCTCTTAAAGTAATCTGCGATGCTCGTGATATGGAGGTTGCAAATTTGAAGACTGGGGTTGACTCTCAGGAAAATGTCAACGCTCAAATTTTGCAGTCCCTTGCCAAACTCCATGAGAAGCTCGACAACCTTCCTACCACATTTCCCAAACCTCAAAGTGGCGAATGGGATATTGATCTCGGTGATGCAGTTTTCCATTAGGGTGATCGGAAAGCCCTTTAGAGCGTGGATCAGAGGATAGGTCACATGTCTTCTTCTCTTAATGTTTCTTCCCCATCGTCCACTGAGGGGAGCTTCCACACTCCATAGTTCACATTGCCAACGTCCAACAGGAAAGTGTAGCCAATAAATCAGCAGGAATCAGAGGATTATACCAGGGGGAGAAACCTGGTTCTACTGACGAAACAAAAGGGGAGGCTGAAAAAGATAAATGGAAAAGCTTAATGATTGTCGAACAAGAAGCTGAGGAAGCCCAAAAAAAGAAAGAAGCTTCAAAATATAGGCAGAGGTATTATGAAGTTGATTCTTCAAAACTCAAGCCTCTTCCAAAAAATTTCCCCGATTTGGGTCTGTCTACCAAGGAACTTGAAGAAGCTGCTCATCTTCAGAATATCCTTGATGAAGACAAAAATCTCTCCATAAAGGTAGCCAAGGAATAAGTTGCAAAGGCCGACGTCTCTGACCCGATTCAGGCTCAAAAGGCCAAACTTGGAAGCATGGAAAATCAGCTAGAGAAACCAATGAGTAAAAAGATAAATGTATTCATCGGTATAAAAAGACCCTGATCGGCCGATATGACAACTTACCGATTTCTAGTGTTAGGATCTCAGGGACAAAATCGGCAAAAGACCCCATCTGGCTGATCATAACTCGGGAAAATAGGTTGAGTAGAAATGACAAGCTGGAATGGCTACGAGCTTATGGTCTTAGGGAATGGTTCGAAATCATCAACATCTTGAAGAAGAGTAGGAGTGCTTTCAAAGAAAAAGTTTTGGATCACATCAACTCTCTTCAAAACAAGATGAAATCATATCGAACCAAGTAATGAATCTAACATTCTGCTGCTGAAGGAGAGTTTATTCAAAAGCTCAAATCTGACCATCTCTCATCATCTTCCTTTTCCAGGCCCAAGTCAAAATCAGGGAAAAAAGAGTCTGTCTTTCAAGACATGGCTAAGGAAGGAAATGTCCCAAATGTTTTAAATCTTGACCTTTCTTTGCTTACTCTTCTAGTTCATCCATCCACTACTGTCATCACTGAGCTGATCTACAACATCTTCTTCAACGATGGTTTTGGCCACATCAACTTCTTTAGAGCTGATCAGATCTATATGGCCGATAGCATATTTCTCGCTGGCATCCTTCAGATCATCCCCATCGGTCCTCATGTTGTCCCTCTTTTCCAGGCAGTCACCAAAGAATTGAAGAAAAAGGACTACATTCAAAGGGATCCTTTGAAGATGCTTAATTTATTCTCTTTCTATTGAACTTGTAATTTCCTTTTTGCTTGTACTCAACCTTTTGAGTTATATACAAGTGCAATTTTTTCTTTAATTCATATTGTTAATAGTTTATTCTTTCATCTATTTTTTATACTTGTAAATGTCGGATACCTTAACAACTCCAAAAAGATACAAAACGAATGGTCTATGTGAAAAAGAACCCAAAAGAGTAAAATATGGTCAAAATGCACTATTCATATATTTACTCAAAATTTCTAAGTATAGGATGTGATCATCAAATAGCGGGAGATTGTCGGGTCATCAAGGATTTGAAGATGACCTCCCTTTTGAATCTTCAAGATTATGAGGATATACTCCTGATTCCCTATTGTAATCTTTGAAGAACATCTATTGTACTTAGACATTTTTAGGTTCTATGTAATAGCTTAGTCATGCCTCTAAAGATCGGTGAAGTCGAAGATTAACCGAAATCAACAAGAAGTGAATCTTCAGATGTAGATCAAGATGAACTTCCAATATTCAACTAAGCTACCGACTCCTGTCGATTTGCTCTTGAAAAATCAGTAGGACTCCCTCCTACCAATTTGGTCTTAACAACTATATAGGACTCCCTCCTGCCGATTTGGTCTTGACAAATCGGTAGAACCCTCTCATGTCGATTTCCATCTTGACAAATCGGTGAGATCCTTCGTCCTCTTACATAGAATATCTTCACCAAATCATGGAATGATGGGAACATTCTATGAAGAATCAGAAAAAAGGATGTTTGTTGTTTACATCATTTTCAGGTGTTGTATACAACAAGGTCCAATGGTCAACTTTGCTCCATGATAAGACAAAAAGGACACTTTGTCTTTTTGAATGACATCTCTGACATTCAATCCCAAAGTGACAAGTGTTCTTAGCATTTAATGCACATGGTGGTATATAAAAGTGAAGACCCCCCCCCCCTGCAAAGTTACATTTTTGAAAAGAGACCTAAGAGCACTCAAGCAAAAAGTTGGCAGATCCTCTCCCTATATCTCTCTCATACTTCATAGCTTTAATCTTTATGTTTTCATGTTGTGTTTAAGTTTTCTTGTTACTTAGTGAATGATTGTTAGAATAGATTTATCTGTTCATTCCGCAACAATCTTAAAAGGTTTCTATGTGTAAAAGAACTAAGGAGATGTAGAGTCCAACATATAAAAGAACTAAGGAGATGCAAAGTCCAACATATGAAACAAACCTGGTGTAGCTTTCATTACCAATGCTAGTTTTGTTTTCTCAAAATAGCCATTTAGGCTCCCAGGTGATACGTCTCTTTCTCTTCTGCTCTCTTGTTTGAATTTCAAATTGAAATCGAATCATTTAAATTCAAATCAAATAATTGGCTTGCCATTATTCTAGGATCCTCAAGGTCGATCTAACGCAATCCATCATTAGATTTCATGCTTCACCCCAAGTACATCTAGATTTGGTTTTTTGGAAATTTATTTAATCATATTGGAATTTGCAGGTATTCAGTTTTACCAGTTTTCTTTTAGTACTCAAAAGCCGTGATAGAAGTTTGCTGTGAAATGTTCGATTTAGGTTCTTCGATCGTGATAATAAATTGATATTTGGTAGTTAGTGTGATTTACGTTTACGTATTGCATTTGTGTTGTGAATCCCTGTTGGTTCATGCTATGCACAATTTCTTATTTCGAATATTGGTATTTATGTGTTGAACATTAGTACTTCTACCTTCCGCTTAGTCCTATATAACACATGTATATGTATTGCATTTGATCTTTAGGTACAACTTCAACAAAGTTGCACAACACAATCAACTTACGCTCGAGGAAGCAGAAGAAAAGATAAAAAGTATAATGAAAATTGTAGATGGTTATCAGAGATGGATGATGAAAACAACAAATGTGATTGACATATTTGAAGTGGATGACATGTTGACCTCTAATGGTTGGCATTTAAGTCACTTGCAGATACCAACAGGTAAACTATTTACTCAACTCTCTTTGTTGGTTTGTACATAACTAGGGGTAGCAGCAATGCTGCTTGTTGGATATATAAATGGATCCTAATATGGGCTTTAAATTGATCTACTTGTGTGTTTGTGTGTGAATGTGAATATGTTCAAATTGATGTTTTAATGGGAAGATAATGTACAGGTACAAATCATATGCACGTATTTCAAATTTAGACCATTCATGATGCACAACGATATTGATATTGGGAGCATTTCGTTAAACTTCATCACTTTTTAGTGTATGTTTGATGTCCTCTTTAGTTTAAGTAGTTGGTTAATTTTTAAGTTATATCCACCTCTGAAGTTTAAAGTTTCAATGGAAGGTGTATTTAGAAAGACTACAATCATTCACATTATTGATGTGTTAATCACTCGTGTTAATTCCCGATGAATATTTAGGTGTATCGAATGTTTAAAGATGATGATCCAAGCTATCTTCAAGGATATGTTGGGAAAAAGGACAATATTTTTCTGCGAAGTTTCAATTTTAACGCCCAATTGTCATTGTGACAAAACATAATCTCTGTAAGTGGAAATCGGCCCGCTGATAGAGGATCTTGAATCACGACTAGGAAAATGCAGAAGAATTGATTGCATTAGTGTTTCCCCCTTCTCCATATCAAAGCAAATCTGATGAATAAAACCTAGGAGCTAAAGAACATAATGTAGTAGCATTTATTTGACTTCTTTTTATGTGGTTTTTGTTATTGTTTTGTTTATAGGAAATAGTCGCATCGATTTTGTGCCTAAGATGTGAATGCTATAAAGATGCTTTTTGGAGAATATGTTATTGACAAATTTTTTTGTTTAAACTATTTTATAAAATACATGTGAAAAATTGTAAAAGAACTTTTGATTACAATTGAGAAGGCATGACATACTCCTAAGAGAAACCTCATATAATGAACACCAAAATTGATGATAATGATTTAGTGCTTTGCTAAAAGGTACCGTTCCTTCAAAAGCACTCCAAAATCACACCAAGTGCAAACTAAACTCCTAGCATGAAGATTGATTTTTTCTGAAAACCTTTATGTAAGGATCGATAAGATACAACTACTAGCATGAAAATTTGATTTTTTTAAGACTTTTCTGTAAGGATCGATAATGTTATCTAGTAAGAGTGATGATAAGGATGAATGGTCTTACCCGTTAAGAGTGATGATAAGGATATAGAGTTTTACCTGATAAGTGTTTATCGTATAAATTGTTACATACGATACCGTTTTAATGAACTACAAATCTTACCCGATAAAGTAAGTTATAGTGTTAAATCTTATGGGTGAACGTTTGGTTAAATAGACCCTAAGTGTAAATATATCATCCTTAAAAATTAATATCTCTTCTAACAAAACCACCAAAGCTTCAAAATCATTTACATTTACGGTTCCCACTGCATTGCACGAGTACACAACTAGTATTTGATTTATATTTTAATAATTATAATAACTACATAAGTTTCTTTAATTTTAATTTGATTATTTTATGACATTTTGAAAAAACGACATTAATATGCAAAAAAATAGATTAACTATTTATGGGATTATTTTATGGTTGCTAGTCCTTGTGGCCCAAAATAAATATTCATGATTAAA
Organism: Arctium minus; assembly: GCA_954870635.1. Lineage (NCBI taxonomy): Eukaryota > Viridiplantae > Streptophyta > Magnoliopsida > Asterales > Asteraceae > Arctium > Arctium minus. The sequence goes on along the minus strand of OX941096.1, from coordinate 1,078,440 downwards.
AAAAAAACACTTGTAGTTTTGAAAATGGGTAATTATACACTTTTTATTTAACAAAATAACAATTTTACCCTTAATTAAGAGTAGAATGGAAAAGTGAACAAATAATTTTGAAAGTAGACACTAATTTTGAAATAAGCTAAAATAGTAATAGAAATATTTATTTTAAGGTGATTTTTTTTATTTAACTGGTCAAATCAAGTCTTTTTACGGACTTGATAACTTAGGATCCGTTTGGTTTGTAGGAATGAAATAGAATGGATTGGATTTCATATAGAGATTTGGATTTGGAGGGATTTTGATTTGATAGGATTTGGTATCCTTTTGTATGTTTTGTTTGTAGGATTGAAATGGATTTGAATTCCATTATTTATAAAAAAATCATGAAAAAATATAAAAGTAATTAAATTACCTTTTATTTAACTGATTATTAGAAAATAAGAGTTTTTAACATATTTTTAAACATTATTATATACAAATCCTACGAAATCCTTTGAAACCCTAGTCATTTCCATGGGATTTCAAAATCCTTTGTTGGAGGGATTTCAAAGAAATCCTAGGATTTTAAATCCGAACAATCCTGCAAACAAAACACGGGATTGGAATGGATTTGAAATCCAAATCCCTCCAATTTCAATCCATTCCGGCAAACCAAACGCGCCCCTAGTATTTCGGTCTTATAAATTGGCCACACGTTGAGAGCATCAACAACAACTTCTTCATTTTGGGTTTTAATTATGCTCCGACAGCTTCCCCATAACTATCTCCAAATTGGAGAAAATATGAGAGAAAAAACTTTTTTTCCGGAGATTACCCCAAAAATGATTACCAAATGAAATGACCAATAGGAACTTTGAAAATAAATATGTAGAGAGAGAAATAATATTTTAATATCATAATTAATCTACAAAATAAGGAATCTGAATGTAATTTTTTTTATAGCATTTGGTTGTATTGGAGTATTGAGATGGAATTTATTGGATACATTTAATTTAATTTTAGCCCAATAGTAATTATATGTCTAGTATAATTTTCAAAATATGAATAACTTTTCGAAAAAACATATGACAAAAGAATATAGGCGGTTGCAAGAAGGATTTGTTTTTTTGTCTTATTGTTTCAGCACCTTTTAAACCTCCTCCATTTCATCTCTTTGTCTCTGTGCATCGTTCTCCTACTGCAGCATTTCGTTTCTAGGTTTTTGTTTCCTTTTAGTTTTATATATTACTTGAAAGCATGAATAATGTGATTGTTTTTATCTATTGTTACCTCATTTGATTTTGATTTGGTGCTGTTGTTCTTGGCTTCTCTTTGATTCATTTTTAGCTGGTAGCTATTTATAAAACCAAACAAATGGTTTGAGAATGTTTGATTAGTATGTTTGATTAGTATTTCGACCCTAGACACGAATTAGGATTTTGGATTACAGCCACGTTAGCACCAGAATGCTCACCTGAGGTTTAAATTTCTTTTTAATATAAGTATTTTTAATTTGCATAACCTCTTGGTGCTGTTGTTGCATTACCTATTTGCATTTCAAATATGCATTATCCATTGGGGTCCTACATAGGAATAATGAATCTCCCACATAAGATTCAGCTCTAACTTGCTTGCTAACTTGTAGTTCCATTGGGGTCCTTCATGAACTTATAACGTTGTTGATGTATCTGATTTTGATTTGGAAATGGTGTTTCTGTTCTTGGATTGTAATTAATGTGAATTTTCACAAACAATATCTTCATATCTTGACAATGACGACGGCTGATTTGTTTAGTAACAAGTCAAGTTTCTTGATTAATATGTTGGATTAACTAATTACTCTGTATATACATAGCTACACGTTTATCTATTTGATCAGGATTAGCTACTTTTTGTTATCTAAACTCATTGTTGACATGTAATTTTGTGCATCAAAAGTTGTATGTATATTCTTTTGAAACATTATTCAACCATCAAGTTTTATTTCAATATACAATATATATTATGAATCCGTTGCAATATCATATATGTGTATATATGTATATATATTACCGATGAAAGATTCATTCATTCTCCACCTGGTTTGTGTATACCGGCTTACTCAACCTTTGCTCTTGTTTTATTCTAAACAGGAAAATACTTTTGATCATTGATGGAGCTTCAATTTCTTGTGTTGCTTGTATTCTTCCTGGGGTGGCCAACTGTCCGACCACAACCATTATCAGACCTCATTCCAAAGTCAGCGAACGATCTCAATGTCATGTTACAAGACTATGCCTATCGGGCATTTACTTTTGAACGGACTGGTATACCGTTTGATGGGATTGTCCCATCTTATTTGACCGGCATCAACATATCTGCATTGCGGCTACGGAGTGGTAGCCTCTATAGTAGGGGGTTCGATTCATATAAAGAGTTCGTTATCCCACCAGGCGTAATGGACGGTCCTCGACACGTAGAGAGGTTGGTTTTCGTATACCATAATCTTGGTAATTGGTCCTCCCACTATTACCCACTGACCGGTGATCACATGTATCTTGCTCCCATATTTGGTCTGCTTGCGTACAATGGCTCGGATTTGTCCGCAACCAATCTACCGGTGCTGGAATTCAATGCTACTGAAAAACCCATCACGTTCAAGTTTGGACCCATCAAACCAGTATCCAGTGGTCGGGTGATGAAGTGTGTGTGGTTTGATGTAATTGGTAGCAAGCCGGTTTATTATGAAATGGCGCCCAACAATACATGCTTGCTTTCTACGCCAGGCCATTGTTCCATTTATTATGAAATGGCGCCCAACAATATTGGAACATCAATATGGGATTTTGCCTTTATAGTAAGAGCAAGAATCATCATCAGCATGGGATTTAGATAGATTTTTGGTTTTCTTAAGAGGAGGAAAGAGCATTGTTTGGAAGCAATTTATCACTTATACCAACAAAATTAGTAGTAATTAGGAATGAGATATGGATTTTCATCAAATAGGTTTTATTTAAAGGATTTTCCTCGAACGAGTTAAGCGAGGGAAAGAAACGTGAGTTGATTTATTCATTTAGATAATTTATTCAACATCAAACAACAATTTAACCTAAATTATACATACAATTTAATTGACACAATACTTGGGGGATTATTGTTTATTTAAAACAACTTTTTTTTAAAGTGTTTATCAACTCATGTGATGACAAAAAAGAGTTTTATGAAGGTGTTTGAATTAACTTATTGTGGTACCAAAACGTAATAAGCTAATAAGTTGTTATTTAGAGGTGTTTGAGATTGCTTATACATGTAAAATAACCAAAAAAGTAATAAGTTGTTTCAAATAAGTTGATATGTCACTGTGATCCCAGATTAAATTCAACATTAATAACTAAAATTCAAAACCAATACTTGAAATTGGAGATCACAGTGTCCACCAAAAAATATCAAGATCTGATCGATTTCTTTCAAAATTTTCAAGAACTTGGATCGAACTTTTCCAAATATTTAACCAAAAAACTCAAACCCAAAATCCAACACGAATTTAAAACATTAATAACCAAAACTCAAACCTTTGATTTCGATGAACAGTAAGGCGCCGAAAAGCAAATCAGAGGCGATAAAAAATAGGATTTTAGACAAACCTTTTGATCGTATCAAATGAAAATTAATTCGATCCCGCTCTGATACCAATTGTAGATCCCAGATATAGTGCAATCACGATATAATAATCAATAATGAACAATGATCAATCACAATTGTTGGTCATATGATTAGATTCAACAATGAAATGTTTAGGTTTACAGAGATAATTTCTTATCAGAGAAAGTAAACCTTATGACTAACTATTCTAAATTAACTTTCTTAACCTAAAACTAGGTTTGGCAACACTTTATATATGAACGTATGAGCCCATTTACAAAACAACTATCAAATAATTACAATTCAAACCCTATAAATATGTTATACAACTTTCAACGTACTAGAACTTTTAGTCCTAACAGTCACGACAAAATGACTTATGAAACTTCAACGTATAATCCTTCTACCATATGTTTTCAGAGTTGAAATTCAAGTATTGCTCATCAAAAGACCATTCCCAAAACTAAGTAAGTAATTAGACTATCCATTACAAACATAACCAACTCAAAAATTGAATTTTGAAAAGAAAGAGAAAGCTACAATTTCAACTACTTGGATGAAATCAACATACCTCCATTTCATTCAAAGCAAAAATCTCAAGCATTAGTATGGGAGAACCAAAATTGGATAACCCTCCCTAACCGCATGGGTTTTTGGTGACTTAAAACGATTTAGGTAATCAAGTTAGGCTATATTATTAAGTTATTAATAGGACACTTTAGTTCATATGTTTTTATTGATAAAAAAAATGATAAAATACTTAATTAGTAGGTCCAATCAACCTCATATATATGGCATTCTATTGTTATAAATTCTCATCGGACATTTTTTGAAAAGTGTCTTGTACAAGAAATTGATATATAATACACTTAATAGTGGGCCCTATTAGATTAATACAATGTCCTAAATGTAATAATAGATAGACATATTTTACAACCACATAAAGCGTCCTACTATTATAAACTCTAATAGCAAGTAAATAGATTTTTTGTTTACCTAGAACATTTTATAAAACCCTTAACTTTCTGATTATATATAAAACTTGTTAAGCCGCTTAATTTTGGTTTAATAACTTATTGTAATGCGGACACCATGTTTTGGTCCTATAAATTTAATGGTCCCATTAAAATAGATTTGTTTAGACCATCTTCGATCCAACCAATATAAATGGTGGGACTATTGAACACCCAAAAAGTTCAACTTTAACCGCGTAAACTAAAAAAACATAATTTAATAATAAATAAATATGTTTATTTATTATTATACAACTAGAAGCGTACTCGCACAATGCAGCGAGATACATCACGATTTTAATGTTTATTTTTATATTTTGTTTTTTATTGATTTACAATACGATTTTGGATGGTTTTTATTGAGTGATAATGGTTTTTTTTATATATAAGTTTGTTTAATTTAGGCTTAACAATATAATGTTTTTTATATAAAAAAAATTAAGTAGTATGTTAAAATTCATTAATTATCTTATATATTTTAAATTTTTTATATTTAAATTGAGATGTTTATTCTGTTTTGATTATGTTTATCAGAATTCAAATTTCATAATTTTAGGATTTGGGGATTAGAGATAAGGATTTTGGGGGATAAGAAAGAAATTTATTAATTAGGGTTAAAAGCATTTAAAAGTAGTACATATTGCTTCATTAATTGTTTTTTAATTGAGTGATAATGGTTTTTTATATATAAATTTGTTTAATGTAGGCTTAACAATATAATGTTTTTTATATAAAAAAATTAAGTAGTTTGTTAAAATTCATTAATTATCTTATATATTTTAAATTTTTTATATTTAAATTGAGATGTTTATCCTGTTTTGATTATGTTTATCAGAATTCAAATTTTCATAATTTTAGGGTTTGGGGATTAGAGATAAAGATTTTGGGGGATAAAGATGAAATATATTAATTAGGGTTAAAAGCTTTACAGGTAGTATATTAGGCTTTAGTAGTTATTTTTAAGAGATTTTAAGTAGATAGCTTTAAATGATAGTACATAAAGCTTAGTGAGTTGTAATTAAGAGTTTTTTATGCCATCTTTATAATATTACTAGAAGCGTACTCGCGCAATGCAGCGAGATACATCACGATTTTAATGTTATTTTTATTTTTTGTTTTTTATTGATTTACAGTACGATTTTGGATGATTTTTATTGAATGATAATGGGTTTTTTATATATAAATTTGTTTAATTTAGGCTTAACAATATAATGTTTTTTATATAAAAAAAATTAAGTAGTTTGTTAAAATTCATTAATTATCTTATATATTTTAAATTTTTTATATTTAAATTGAGATGTTTATCCTGTTTTGATCATGTTTATCAGAATTCAAATTTCAAAATTTTAGGATTTGGGGATTAGAGATAAGGATTTTGGGGGATAAGGATGAAATTTATTAATTAGGGTTAAAATCATTTAAAAATAGTACATATTGCTCCATTAATTATTTTTAAGAGATTTTAAGTAGATTAACATTAAATAATAGTACATAATGCTTAATACATCACAATTTTAATGTTTATTTTTATTTTTTGTTTTTTATTAATTTACAGTACGATTTTGGATGGTTTTTATTGAGTGATAATGGTTTTTTATATATAAATTTGTTCAATTTAGGCTTAACAATATAATGTTTTTTATATAAAAAAATTAAGTAGTTTGTTAAAATTCATTAATTATCTTATATATTTTAAATTTTTTATATTTAAATTGAGATGTTTATCCTGTTTTGATTATGTTTATCAGAATTCAAATTTCATAATTTTAGGATTTGGGGATTAGAGATAAGAATTTTGGGGGATAAGGATGAAATTTATTAATTAGGGTTAAAAGCTTTAGAGGTAGTACATTAGGCATTAGTAGTTATTTTTAAGAGATTTTAAGTAGATAGTTTTAAATGATAATATAGTATAGATTATACAATGTTTTAAAATTCAATAACTTTACTGTCTAATTAATTTCTACAATTAATAGATATCACTACTTGGTCCTTGATATAATTTATTTTATGAAGACTTATTTTGATAAATATTTCATTATTATACAAATGTTTTATAGACGTATCTTTAAATTTCAATGATCAAAATTATTCACTTTTTTTTGTTTATGTTTTTTTTATATAAGTTTAAATTATCTAAGTGTAATTTACAATTTAACAAAACAAAAAATTAATAAATTACGGAAACTAATGCAAAATATTTATTAATATGCATACTACTACAAATATGATTTTTATAAACGGTTGTTTTGGGCTTTATACGCGGTAGGGTCGAAGGGGCTGAAATAAAGGCCATTTTTATGGCTAAACGGACACACACACTTCAATTAAACTTCTGCAGATCAAACCTCTCAAGAGTAGGGTGATTTTCACTCCTTTCTTCCTTCTCCCTCCTCATTAAAAGCTCTAAATCAAGCTCTAGCATTTATTACTTCTCCAAGGGGTGGTTCGGTGATAACATTTGGATCTTGGTGACTTAAAAGCTTCAAATACTCAAGATTTCTCCAAAGCTCACACATCTTTTAGGGTTTTACTTACAAACCCTAGATTGTGAGTTTCTAGTCCTTAAATGTACATTTACTCGATACTACTTGCAATATTCTCACATTATATACATATATGTCATTCATTTGGATTTTAACCCAACTTTTAGGGTTTCACCTTGCAAACCCTAAATGGTGTGTATTCTTCATAAACCATGATTAATCACTTATATGCTTACTAAATGTATGTGGATATTGGATTTCATACTTATATACTTGACACATGAGGAAACCCTTGTTTCTTTGAGTTTGATCTAACTGTTGATAAGTTTGTGGTAACATGGTGTAAGTAATTATAACCATTTATGACTTTGTATATGGGAATATGAGAAATGTGATACCTTGAAAAGTAAAGATGAATTGTTATTCCGACGAAAGAGGTTATGTTCATGTGGTACTGACTCATGTGGTATGGCATTTGCATGTAGAAAAGAGGAATATATGTGACTATAAATGTTTACCTAAATGTGATCACCTGATAAAAATGTGAACACTACTCCTTGTGCACGAGGATGTAGTCATATATTGTTTGGACCATTATTGTTGGTTATTGTGGCTTACTAGCAAGTAGGCAATAGGGGGTCGTGGACCCTTTAGGTGTAACTCGTCTAGAAATGGATAGGCAACAATGTCCCGTAAGAACTTGAGGTGTAACTCGACGGAGTAGGCAATAAAGGCAGTGAATATGGTTTGAGGTTGTGATGTCGTGATGGCATGGGAACTAGGACCGGGACATGAGGTGTAATCTATTAACATCGTGGGTGACTCCACTCCCGTATATATGTCACCCCGATGGAAACGGGTCTCCCCCGTATTTTCAAGGGTTATCTCTTGTATGGTTATGTTCAGGTTTGGGAGCTTGGTTGCGGTGGAATCAATAATTGTGAGGCAAAGGAGTTCGGTAACACGAATAATGTTTTATAATATTATGTTTGTGATTTATATAATTTATGAGATCTCACTAGGCTCCGTCCTAACACTTGTTGTGGTTGTTTGTTTTCTCACAGATCCCACTCGAGGTGAAAAATTAGGTTGTCGGGCATGTCAACCGGGCACGTAGGAGATCTTAAAGTGCCGATCTTTTGGGTTTCCGTGTAAAGAGAGATTTTTGGTGGATAGAAACACCCAAATTAATCTAGTTCTAATTAATTCTAGATTAAGCAGGTTGTTGTGTTGTTATGTCTCTAAATTCTTACCACTTGTTTTGGCGCAAACTAACCCATTTAGTCTTGGGTTTTAATTGTCTTACATTTTGGGATTCGTCCTTTTGGAAATTTATATTTACAGGATATTTGGATCTTCGTATTTTAGATGTTATATTGCCGAATTTTCGAATTTTTAATTCATCTATTTATTTTTAGGGTGTTATAGGCTTCCGGTCATTAGTTGGATCGGTGTTTGTCTAGATTTTATTGCGATTGATAGGTTAAGTCTAAGTTCGTGACTAGCCTTAACATAATCAGTTAGGAACTAGTTCACCGAGCTCCTCGTGCTAGTTTAATCATAAGGACAAACGGAGTGTTTGGCGCGTGTCAACACTCACGGCCGGTCTAAAATCAATTGAGAAAAATGTGTTTTTATACAAGTCAATGATACATGATTTCATAAAGAACTGGTTATACTCATCACTAGGATTTGTTCTCTAGTATTTAAAGTCCCAATTTACTTTTACACATAGATTAATCATCAATTTCCAACCCCGCTTTTTATAATTATAATGTTTTTTTTCATACTTGCACGTTATCACGTTTTGGACTCACGGTTGACACCGAGTCCCTGAGGATACGACCCTACTTACCGCTTACCACAATCCGTTGTGAATTAGAGCTTATAGGATTAATTATATAATCTTTATTATTTTCCGGACTCGACACCCGTCAAATTTTTGGCGCCGTTGCCGAGGACTCGACAAGGTTTAACCGTTTATGCCAAGGTCGTTTCGTGCAGGTCCACCAGTGCCAATAGATCCGGAGATTGAGAAGACCGCTAAAAAGCTAAGGAAGCAAGCTAAACTCCGAAAGAAGCAAGGCGAGTCGACTTCTTCACCGGTGCTCAACATTTGGAAAGACATTGATTTGTCTACTGATTCAGAGAGCGAGTAGAAGTTACATTTTGAAGAAGAAAAGCCTCGTTTTGAAAGAGAAGAACCGGTCACCGTGACCGAAGGAGTAGAAGAGGAGGAAATGGTGAATCCCGAGCACACTTTGAGGGAGTGGGAAACACCCAATGTTGATGAACAACGTCTTTGCATTGCATATCCGACTAAAGAGGTAAGCGCTGAACTTAAAAACTGGTTTAATATGGTTTAGATAATGAAGATCTGTACAAGCACATGACGGAATTCCACATGGTGTGTCTAGGGATGAAGCCACAAGGCACAACCGTAGAGCACTTCAAGCTGAAAGCATTCCCATTCTCATTTGTTGATGCGGCTAGGGAGTGGCTTTTCTACCTACCACCAGGATCCATCACGACATGGCCTCAGATGACACGAACATTCCTAGACAAGTTCTTCCCCGCATCCAAAGCCACCGTGCTTAATTAGGAGAGAAATATGGAGAATTAAGCAGAAAGACGTAGAGACACTTCATGAGTATTGGGAGTGCTTTAAGCGCCTACGTGTAAGTTGACCTCAACATGGTATTTCCGATCAACTACTAACTCAATATTTTTATGAAGGATTACTACCAATGGAGAGGAAGATGATGGACGCCTCTAGTGGAGGAGCGATTGTGAACAAGACCCCGACTCAAGCGAGGACATTAATCAACACCATGGCGGAGAATTCAAAGCAATTCGGACCAAGAACCGACATTAGTTGGAGTGCTAGTGAGGTACATGTTCAATCATTTGAGACTAAAATTAATGATTTGACTGTTTTGGTGAAACAAAGTGCTTTGGGGAACGCGCTTCAAGTCAAGGCATGTGGGTTTTGCTCGTCGATAGCACACCCGACCGATGCATGCCCCACTTTACACAAAGAAGAGGAACAAGTAAATGCCATAGGGGGTGGAAACTTTCAGAGCTCCAACAATCGGGCATTAGATCCGTTCTCGAGTACCTACAACCCCGGTTGGAGACAACATCCCAACTTGAGCTACGCCCCGAAGCAAGGACAAGGTCAAGGTCAACCTAAATAAGCGTTAATGCATTTTTAAATGAAATGTGTATATTGCATGAAAGGTGTTACTTAAGTATATGAGCATGATCTAAATGTGGAAGTTATGTCTAATCCCTTGTGCACGAGGAATTATATGGTTGTTATAAATGCTCAATTGCTGGTCGTGGGGCCTTTAGCGAGTAGGCAATAGGTGACGCAAGTCTCCGAGTTGTAACTCGTCTACTTTGGTTAGACACCCATGTCCGTAAGTCCTTGAGGTGTAACTCGACGGAGTAAGCGCTAGAGGCATAAACGGTCCGAGGATTGTGATGTCTTGCATGGCATGGGAACTAGGACCGGGATGTGTAGTGAAACCCAATGAACATCGTGGGGTGACTCCATTCACGTGTTCTCGTCACCCAAGATGGCACGGGTCTCCCCCATTATTCGGGAGTTATCTCTTGTGTTATGTACAGGAAATGATTTTGTATCCCAAATGGGATGTTGGCATGAGGCTAATCTAAAGGCGTACCGGTAACACTTAATTACTTTACTAGCACTTCCTTGATAAAAATGTGAACGATTATTTATATCTTTAAAACTTTAAGTTAACACTTGTGTATGTGTTCTTTGACTCACATGTTCAGTTAGCGGTGTGTCTAGGGCACCTTGATCCGCCAAGAGCACACCTAGGAGCACCCATGGTTCGAGCACTTTGGGATTTTTGAGAGAAGAGCGTTTTGGAGACATAGCAACACCCACATTTAATCTACTTTGGCATGTTGATCTAGATTAATTAGGTTGTTGTGTATTATGTTCATTTCTTGTCGCTACTATTGTTGTTACAAACTATGGGGTTTTAGTTGTTTATAATTACAGGTCCTAAATCCTTACTTTTAGTCGTCTTGTTGCCGAAATTTCAAGTTTTATTTTACCCCAAATTTTAGGGTGTTACATCTGTTAACGCGTAATCATACACACTGTTGATTATATTACGTGCGTAATATCTCGTGTTATTTATAAAGGCAAGTCTTGTGGGGTGTGTGTATACGATAATTTTATGTTGTGCATATGGGGAGTGTGACCCATACTGAATATAAGAATTTGTTTCATATGTTCAACTAAGGGCGGGTGTGTGCGTGACCAAAGAGTGAGCCGACCATATAAGTTGTGCGCGTAAAGATCTTGATTTTAAGTACTTTTCTTTATAAATGCTTATAAACCCTTTTCCTGTTGTTACTTGTGGCGTGATGTGATTATAGAGGGATCTCACTATACCTTATGGTTTAACCCTCGCTTTTCAAACTAACATTTTCAGGTAAGCAGGTAGTTGAGGGCTCGAGTAAGGGCAAGGGCAGGATGTGAACTTGGAGCTTGCGCTAGATGAGACTTATGTTTTTGTTAGATTATGTTAGACATTCCCGTCTAATTTATGCTTTAAATTTGTCAATTGTAATTTGGTTATTTCCGCAAGACCATAGCATTGTAACTCGTATGCGTGACTAATACTTGGGGCTGATTTGGCGTTATTTATGCATTTTAGTAGTTTTGGTACGTTCGATGTAACACCCCGAATTCTGGATATTCCTGTAGCATTCTTGTTATTTTTGGAACCTTCTAATTGTTGGGATTTATTAGTTTAATATCGAACTTTTCGGATTTAAGCATCGTGGGTTGAAAAGCATCAAATTTGAGAAAATTAGGCTGCTCGCGATTATGCCCGCGAGAGTGACAAAGTGTCACAATCACGAAGAGCACCATCGCCGGGGGTCGTATGCTCTCGGTACATTTCTCGCGATTGTGCCATGCGAGAGTGACATGGTCACAATCGCGAGGCACTATCGCCCCGTTTGTACCGAGAGTGGTGTTTTGGGTGCGACCTTGCCCGCGAGAGTGACAAATGTCACTCTCTCCGTGTCACTCTCGCCGGCGGTCATTTGGGAATAAATCAGACAAGTCGTGAGAATTATCCATTTTATCTGATTTCTAGGGTTGTCAGGCGATTTTCTCAGCTGAGTTTGGTAAGCATTCTCTACCCAAATCTCTTTCTTCATTTATGATAATTCATAGACATTAATGGTGGTCCTTGACATTTTTAGGAAGTGTTGCTAGTGAGCTCTCAAATGGTTTAACATCTCATCTCAACTTTTCTCCATTCTAGGGTTTGGCTTTTCTCTTAGAAAGCCCTAAGGTGAGTTCATACACTCTTTACAAAACTTTATACATGTCAAATGTTGATTTTGAATACCTAAATATCTCCTCTTTCATATATTTGATTTATGGAGTTTGTGTTAAACCTAATTTTTGGAGATATTAGGGTTTGTGATAACTTTTGGGAAATGGAAGTTTATGAACTCCAATGATGTTCTTTTAGCTTATTTATACTTGGGATATATATTTAAATGGGTGACATTTATTATGTGAAACTTATGGATTTGGGAATATGGAATTTGTGGTTAACTGCTGATAAGTTTGCATATTAGCTTACATCATATTTTGGGGGATTTAAAATATAAGAAGGGTTATCTATATTTTGACTAGTGATCTTTTGGTAAACAATGGAAAATGGTTTTGGTGGAAATCACTCTTCATGACATTTATGCATAATATCCATTATTGGGAATATTCGTTGGGCCTTATGAGCATTATTTGGCTTATTTGTTGCATTTGGGAGTCATGACCCCGTAAGTTGTTACATTGTTATTCCGGCGTTGGGACGACTAGTTTCCCACGTCGAGGCACGTTTAGGCATCGGATTGGGTTGCAAGTCCTACGTGCTCAAGTATTACGATATTGGATTAGGAGCTCGACGTAAGGGCCCCTCGGGGTTGAACTTGAGTTTCCGTGGGTGTACGTTTAAAGCCACTGAGTCTGACATCCCTTGCGTGTACTTTATTTGTGTATTGGTTTTACTGACTCATCAAATGGCTTACTTTTGTGTTCCGTCATTTGTGTTAGTAAGCGGGTCTCCCCCGTTAACCCAAGAGGTACTTGCTATATTTCAAGAGCATTATTATCATCATTATATTATTGTCGTCACAAATGGAACTCTTTCACTCACTTTTACGTTTGATTATTTTAACTACAAATGTTTGATCTCACTAGGCTTTAGCCTAACACTTTTTCTTAAAATGACATGTATAACAGGTCAGGTTTCCGGTGGGATTCGTCGGGACTGAGTGAATGGCCTTGAGGCCAAGAGCGATCTTTTTGGGAGATGTATAGACCGGTATTTTTGGATACCGGACACACTTTTGGAAGAATAGCAACACCCGATACTAATCTCTCTTATTTAAGTTAGATTATTAGGTTCTTCATCAAGTTCAAAGAACCACGAGCATAGAGAAAGAGTGGAAGGAAACATAATTGTTGAGAAGAAGCCAGAGAAAAGAAGATATATGTGAATGATTACACCAGTACTGAGAAGACGGCTAATGATCTGATTAAATGTTATAACTGTGGCAAGTTCGGACATTATGCAAAAGAATGTCGGAAGCCAAAGGTTCGCAATTCAGAGTACTATAAGAACAAAATGTTCTTGGCCAAGTAACAAGAAACTGGCAAGGCATTAATGGCTGAAGATGAATACTGGTTGGATCATTCTGATATAGAGGAAGAACAAGAAGAGACTGTTCATTTATGCTTGATGGGAAAAGAAGAGAAAGATGATGATTATGATGATGAGACTGCTGATGAGGTAATGAACTTAACTGAAAAAGATTTCATAACCAAAATGGAAGCCATGATGGTCGAACTTCAAGACCTTCAATCCAAACTGAAAAAGGAAAAAGACAGAGTTGCTAGGAGAAATCAACAAATCTTTGAACTTAATAAATCAGTTATTGAGAACAAAGATTTAATTGATTCTCTACGCAAATCTGATTATGTTTTTAAAATGAAAAAGATTGTTTTGAAAGTAAGATTTCTGAATTGCAAAAACAATTGTCTAAGTCTGATTCTGAAAAACAAGAATGTGTTTTAAAATCATTTAAACTACAGGTTGAGAACAAGACTTTAGAGAAAAAGGTAAATGGTCTGGAAGCAAAACTATATATTCGAGGCCAAACAGATCAAACGATTTTCTTAAATACACCTAATGAAGAAGTTGATTTTAAAGAAAAATGGGGACTAGGTTATGATAATCCTCATTTCCTAGAAAAAAGCTATCAGAAAACAGCCAGGTATATATAATGCAAATTATATGTATGCTGCTGATGAACATCCTCATTTGAAACCCAAATTTATTACCAAAACATCAAAAGAAGTTGAGGACAAAGAAGATGAGAAAAGAATGAATTTAAAGAAAATGCTACTACCATTCTGTTATGAAAGACTGAATGATAGTTATCTTTCTAAAACATCAAAATTTCTTTCAAATGATTATTTTGCTAGTTATTCTTCGACTGAGATGGAGGCAAAACTTGTTCAAGCTAAAATTTATGTACCTCCACTCGTCTTAGAAAGCAAAATAATAGAATTAGAAAATATTTTATCTGATGAAAGAATTTTGGGTGATCTAACACAAGATGTATTTTCTACAGTGTTAAAGAACACAAATTTTCATTTTAAATCTAAAGTGTGTTCTCCATCTTCTAAAGTACTTCAAACTTCTGAGACTGTTTTTGATGATTTATTTGAGTCTGCAAATGATTTTCTAAATTCTGATGAAGGGTGTATAGAAGAAATTGATATGTTTGACTTTAATGCTCTACTTCCAAATCATTTTATTTTTGTGACAAATGGACAAGCTTTACCAAGTGTTCATGAAAAAGGTGAATCATCAACTAAGGTTGGTGAATCAGTTTATGTGAATGCTGATTACTATGCAAAGGGTAAGAAACATAAGAAACAACGCTCACAGAAACAGAATAACACTGGTAAACACAAGAAAAATCAATTTCAGAAATCTGATTTTCCTAATAAATCTAAATCTTCTGTTTCAGATATAAGAAAGAAAAGGTCAGATGAGAGATCTGAATGGCGACCTAAAAGGAAGAGTGATGAAAAGGCAGAATCAATTACTGATAGTTCTTGTAATAGATCAACTAGTAGTATGTGTGATGTAGTTGGTTCTATTGCTTCGACAAATAAAAACCTTGTAACTGATTACAAGCGATATTCTAATAAGCAATTGTTCCAATTATCTTCTACTACTACTAAATCTTATTCTTATCAATGGAATGATTTTGCTTATCATCATAATTCTAATGATTGGTTTGGATCTTATCATGTTTATTCTTCTAAATCAAAAGTTTTCAAAAGAAAAGATGATCCATATTCAAATGGATGCCAAAATCTTGTACTAATCTGTTAGGACCCGTTTTTAAATGGGTACCTAAAATTGTTGTTTCCTGATTTCTCTTGCAGACCCGGCATATGTGGTACTTGGATAGCGGCTGTTCCAAGCATATGACCGGGCAGAAAGCTTTATTGTCTAATTATACAGAGAAATTCAGTGGAAATGTACGATTTAGGAACGACCAGTTTTCACCAATCTTAGGATATGGTGACATCATTCAAGACAATATAACGATTAAGAAGGTGAGTTATGTCGAAGGCTTAGGGCACAACCTGTTTAGTATTGGTCAATTCTGTGACAAAGGGTTAGAGGTCAACTTCAAATCTAAGAGTTGTTCGGTTCGCACTGAAGACGGCAAAGAACTCTTAGTCGGAAATCGAAAAACAAATCTCTACACCATTAATCTTTCAAAGGTTCAGAATGATAATCAGGTTTACTTACTGACAAAAGCTTCAATGCAGCAAAGTTAGTTTTGGCACTGAAGGTTATCTCATATGAATTTTCGTTATATAAACAAGCTAGTCAAAGGAAAATTAGTTAATGGACTTCCTGAACTGAGATACGAAAAAGAACACTTGTGTGCAGCATGTGAAAAAGGGAAGATGAAGAGAGCTTCACATAAACCGAAGCCTGAACCTAGTACCAGTTCTCCACTAAAGTTGTTGCATATAGATCTTTGTGGTCCGATGCGAATGCAAAGCTTAGGCGGAAAGAAATACGTGTTGGTTATTGTGGACGACTATTCGCGATACACGTGGGTCAAATTTCTCCGATCAAAAGATGAGACGCCCGAAGTACTCATTACATTTCTAAAGACGATCCAGGTGAATCTGCAGAAACTAGTCAAGCTTCTCAGAACTGATAATGGCACAGAGTTCAAAAACAAAACTGTTGAAGAGTATCTCGAATCGGTTGGGATATCACATCAATACTTTGCTGCTCGTACGCCCGAACAAAATGGAGTAGTCGAAAGGCGAAATCGAACGCTAGTCGAGGCCGCTCGCACTATGCTTAGCCAATCTGACTTACCTTTATTCCTGTGGGCAGAAGCTATTTCGACTGAGTGCTACACTCAGAACCGTTCCATGATACACCGCATATTTCAAAAGACTCTGTATGCTTTGATCAACAACCGAACACCGTCTATCAAATATTTTCATATATTTAGGTGTAAATGTTTTGTGCTCAACGACAGAGAGAGTCTGAACAAGTTCAGTGCTAAGGCAGATGAGGGCATCTTCATTGGATATTCTTCTACATCTGCTGCATATCGAGTATATTTGAAGAAGTCGAAGAATGTTATTGAAAGCGTAAATGTCACATTCGATGAGGAAATGGCTTCTGAACAAGTCAGTTCAGAACCCGTGATAACTGGAGTATTAGCTTCTGGGCAAATCCGTTCAGAACCTGTACTTGCAAAGAACAAATCAGATGAAGCTTCAACGTCTACTAATCATTTATCTGATTTAGATACTTTATTTGAACTGTTTTATGATGAATATCTTGGATCTAATGTGAATAAACCTGTTGTGGTTGACAGGATTGAAGATTCAACGATTAATCATCCAACCACTTCAGATGTTTCTACTGAATCAAATTCCCCGATTCATCAAGATATTCCAGTTCAAATGCTTACTCCAATAGTTGAAGTTGTTTCTACTAATGATGAGTCAGAAGTTGTTGGGTCAGTAGGATGTGCTGTAAGGACAGATCAACAGACTGAACAAGTTGTACCTACTGAAGCTTCTACACCAATTACTTCAACTGAATCCCTCCCTCATGATGTTCAAACTGAAGAACCTGAAAGTGGATTTTTAGATGACAACCATGATCAATCTTCATCTATTCCACTCCCTCATGAACATCGCTGGACCAAAGAGCACCCTCTTCACCAAGTAATTGGAGATCTCAACAAGCCAGTGCAAACTAGGTCAACAACTTTGAATCAATGTCTGCATGACTCATTCCTCAGCAAAATAGAGCCTACTCGAGTATCAGAAGCTCTAGCTGATTCGGATTGGGTGTCTTCTATGCAAGAAGAGTTAAACCAGTTCGAAGCCCTGAAAGTCTGGAGACTAGTGCCAAAACCAGAAGGAAAAACCGTTATCGGCACTAAATGGGTGTTCAAAAATAAAAAGGACGAAGATGGTATTGTTATAAGGAACAAAGCAAGACTTATTGCCAAGGGATAGGCAAGAGGAAGGCATTGACTAAGACGAGACGTATGCTCCAGTAGCGCGTATAGAGGCAATCCGCATGTTTCTAGCCTACGCAACTCACAAGAACTTCACTGTCTACCAGATGGACGTGAAGACTGCCTTTCTAAATGGCATACTTAAGGAGGAAGTCTACGTCTCTCAACCAGAAGGGTTTGTAAATCCAGATAAGCGAAATCACGTCTACATCTTGGATAAAGCCTTGTATGGTCTGAAACAAGCACCTCGCGCCTGGTATGATGTTATATCTCAATTCTTGGTCAAGTCAGGTTTTTCAAAAGGTAAAGTCGATACCACTTTGTTTATTAAAAAGGAGAAAGTTGATATCATTCTTATTCAGATATATGTAGATGATATTATATTTGGTTCTACAAATTCTAAATACTGTAAGAAATTTTCAAATCTCATGGTGTCACGTTTTCAAATGAGTATGATGGGAGAGATGAATTTATTTCTCGGATTACAAGTAAAACAGTTTTCAACGGGGATTTTCATTAATCAATCTAAGTACATTTTTGATATTTTTCGGAAATTCAAAATGAAAAATTGCAAACCTATTGGAACCCCAATGGCACCAGGTACTAAGATTAACACTGATCCTTCGGGAAAAGATGTTGATGTTAGGACTTATAGAGGTATGATAGGGTCTTTAATGTATCTTACTTCAAGTAGACCAGATATAATGTTTTCAACATGCTTGTGTGCAAGATATCAGGCTGACCCTAAAGAATCCCATTTGGCTGCTGTCAAACGGATCTTTAGATATCTGAAGGGGACTGCAGATCTTGGTCTGTGGTATCCTAAGGATACAGGGTTTGAACTAACTGCTTACTCAGACGCAGATCATGCAGGGTGCATGTTGGACAGGAAGAGTACTTCAGGCCACATTCAATTTCTTGGAGACAAGCTCGTTAGCTGGGCGTCAAAGAAACAATTATGTGTTTCCACATCGACTGTTGAAGCTGTAACACCCTTAATTCTGGAAATAGCAACTTATTTAAAATTTCCTAATTACATCGATAAATGATTCGTCTATAATCACAAGTTAAGGTTTAACCTCAATACACACACATTCATTCTATACATATAGTCTATAATAAGGACGGGCGCTACTAAAACCCAATAAAGTCACTATCTCCAAACTGCGGAAGGCTTCACCAAATGCTTATACTTGCACAAAGCTAAGGCTCAACTCTTCATAGCTGCTAGAACCAAACCCCAACAGGAACCTGATGCACATGCCGACAAATAAAAAGGGTTAGGCTTAACGCCTAGTGAGCTCAAGAGTTTTAACATGACCGAATAAATCTTTAAAAGCCAAGAAACCAGTTTAAAGCGAGATCCTTCGAAATAATATACTTTAAAATGGAAACGACACATTTTCCCACGATATGCACTTTTAAAGACAATGTTCCCAAACACACATTCCTTATAAAACGATGCACCCAAAACTCACCCAAAACGCACCCACACAGTATTTCTCCAAAAGACTCATTGTGTAATTAAAATGTACGTTTTAACACCGAAGGCATGGATAAGGGAATACCCAAGATAACACCTTTCAATGACGGGGGATACCCGATTCCATCGTATGTGACGGGCACACAAAGTTAAGCCACGTATCGACGTTCACGAGTTTCACATAAGACCAGGGTTCCCCGTATACGGCTCCTCTGAGCTCCCACCGCAAGACACCACTGATCCTAGTGTCTACTCGACCTCTAATGAGTGTCACAACCAAAGCCACAAGTCCCCGTATCCGGCTCACTCTGGGCTCCCACCGCAAGACTTAGCTCCGTATACGGCTCATCCGAGCTACCACCGCAAGCTTACATAATCAACATGACTTGGGGACCACTCACTAGACTCAAACATGGACATTAAAACTCCATGATGAACATAACGACTCATATGCCTATGGATCCAATGCATTACAGTCTAAACATTACATGACTCCGTATGAATGAATTGACGCATCCAAAACATGTAATTAACCAACATTTATATAATGGTTGTTTTTCAATGAAACATTCCATAAGGAGCCGTTTAAACCGGACAACGTCCCAAAACCCGTTAAGGTACAATTCAAGCCGAAAGGCTTCATAAAACGTTTGATACTCGAGAGAGCCAATTTGGTTACATAGACCAAAATACCTCTTTTCCAAAATCTTTGATTCTCAAATTACCATTGGCCTTCGGCCCAAAACCCAAAAAGGTTTTCCATTTCCAAAATACCCCATTTCATGAATGATGCATAAACCATGAAACGGACTCTATTTGTACAAAATTGCTAAGAACCCAAATATGAATATTTCATGAGGTTAACACAACCCAAGTTTACCAAATATGAAAACTTATTAAAATACTCACACTTTGATAAATACCAAGTAAAACACATTTTTACTTCAAAATACACATTTTGGCATGTACACCGTTTTAACAAATCAATTTGAACTCACCTTGCTAGATTTAGGCTAAATCTAGATTTTGCCCCACAATGAGCTCCTTTGAAGAAACTTGAATCTTCAAGCAAAACTTCCAAAAACCTAGATCCATAAGTTTCCAACCATCAAAACATAAACAACCACAAATACTCGATCCCCAACCTTATACATGAATACCTCAACTAATACCGAAACCCTAACTTCCATAACCGAAGAGAATAGAAGATTACCTTAACCCAAGCTTGAATCCACCAACCAAAACATCTCTAGTTCACCAAAATGGTTACAAATCTCCAATCTATGGAAGGAAGCACAAAGGGTGGATGAAACCCTAGAAAACTTGGTGAAGAAGATGAAGTGGGAGAGATGAGAAGTTTACCACCACAAAATACTCTTGTATACTCCAATAGACCTCCAATCTCTTGCTAGATTCTTGAAGATCTCTCAAAAACGAAACCGTAGCACTTTGAATCACCCAAATCGGAGTTGTGGATCAAGAGTTATGAGGAAAATGAAGTTTGGGGCAGAAAAATCGCGATTTAAGCTGGAACAGTGGATTTCGCGACTTGTGTCGCGACCTTAAGTCGCGGCATAAGTCGCCCGCTTCCCTGGTTTTCTTCTCGATACTGTTTTGGCCATAACTTCTTCGTTATAGCTCCGTTTTTTGCTCCGGAAAGAACCGTTGGACTCGTAATTGAATCCTTCATCTATCTAAACTATAAAATCCAGGATTCAAGTCCAAAATTAAATATCTTATTTTTCCTTGATATATCGGTTTATGTATTAACTTGCATTGATACCTCTCGAAACTCGGGGTGTTACAGAAGCAGAGTATGTAGTTGCTGCCAGTTGCTGCCCTCAGGTCTTGTGGATGCGAACACAGCTTCGAAACTATGGATTCAAGTTTGATAAAGTACCGATCTATTGTGACTCGAAGAGCGCTATCGACATATCAGCTAATCCTGTGCAGCACACTAAAACAAAGCACATTGATGTCAGGTATCATTTTATAAAAGATAATGTAAAAAAAGGTACAATAGAACTTTACTATGTAAAAACTGATTACCAACTTGCAAATTTGTTTACCAAACCTTTAGATGAAAAGAGATTCAATTTTCTTGTATCTAAGCTTGTTATGCTAAATCTCAAGGTCTAATCAGTAATTACCTATTAAAGTTTCTTTTATTGTAATTTTCATCATTTCTTTATCATTATTTCTGAAATGATATATGCACTTTAACATGTTGTTCATGTTCTCAGGGGGAGTGATACAAGATTCTAAGATGATCAATTTTATTTTGAGGGGGAGTTTATAGAATTTAATTGCTAAATTTTTGTGTTGCATGAATTTAGGGGGAGTTTATGCGTACAACAAAAGGAGTAAGGATATGATTTCTGATTATTTCAAATCAGAACTCGTACTTTAACTGTTTTACTGTTTTATGTCTTTTAATTTTTGAATAAATTTTGTGAATAAAAGTTGCTTTGACATGACTTTGAGACTTGTGCAGGATGAGAAAAGCTTACATGATCATATCTTTATGACTTAAGCATGACTTCATGAGATTTAAGACTGCATAGAAAGGTTAAATTTCTTATCTTAATCTCATATATGGTTGAAAGAAGGACAACTTTCAATCATAGAAAAACATGTTCATAAATGTTCAAACCACTTCCCGATTCTTAAACAGATTTCATGAATTGGAAGTGTGATTTTTAAATGTTTTAAATGTTTATTTGTGCTTACATGATTATAAACCGTGTGTTTCTAAAGATAATTACTTGTGTATTGTCTTTTCTATATACTTTCAAATATTCACACACACCGGTTTGACTTTTTGTTCAAAACATTCTTACCATGTCTCAAATTTGAAACATATTTTTTTATGGTAAGACACCCCGCTTATATTTCAATGAATTTTTTAGCGTAATTTCATTTCTAAACGTTCATTTCAAGAATGTCTATATTTTTGTTTCATATAGACTATATCCATTATTCTTGACCATAAGCTTTGATTGTTATATCATTCATTTCTGATCATTTTCATACAATGTCAGATTTTTCAAACAAGTCTCTTGCATTCATATTCATTCATTCAGTATACTTGTTTGAAAAATACTTCAATGTTTAAAAATGCTCATATCTTCATGATTATATTTCTGAGCATACATTTATCTGACTTGTATTCGAGCTTTAACTGATAAAGTTAAACCATATTGAGCAACATATGTTTTATAGGAAAAATATGGGTTCTTTGTGCTAGGACTTAAATGAAACTTCTATAGATTCACGATAACCAGTGTTTCCTACCCAAGAAGTTAATCCATTGTGATTGAGTGTGAGGAGTCGAAAAGAAATGAGTGTGGGTTGTGCGTTGAGGTAAAATGGAAAAGAGAGTTTGGTTAGATGTGAGCTCGTTGATTAAAAAGAAAGAGGGTGTTCGATCAGAGTAAAAGAATATCAAACTCTGCACCAACTACTTTCTGAGCCGGGCAGCCACATACTAATGTTTCACAATTCTTGGTGAACATTATTGAAACAGGCAACTAGCCCATGCCAACTCTTGACAATACCCCACTAGCTACTCATTTTCTTTTTAAAAAGAAAATGTTTCATATTTTTTTGGGGACGCTGTAACACCCTCAAATTCAGAAATACACCTAATTTAAAATTTTCTAAATACATCGATAAATAATTCATCTACAACCACATTTAGGATTTAACCTCAATACACACATTCATTCTACACATACAATCTATAATAAGGACGGGTGTTACTAAACCCAATAATAGTCACTATCTCCAACTGCGGAAGACTTCATTAATCTACTTACTCTCGTGTAAGTCTAATGCTCAAATCCTCCAAGCACTGCTAGAACCAAACCCCAACTGGAACCTGATGCACATGCCGACAAATAAAAAGGTTAGGCTTAACGCCTAGTGAGCTCAAGAGTTTTCATTAGAGATAAATAAAGCATTAACTTCAAGAATGTTATTTAAAAATCATGATTTCCGAAATGCAATACATTTGATTTGAAAGCAACCAAAAATGGAATACATTAAATCACAAAACAATCTCCTTTCATTATTCACCCTTTTCGTGATTTAAAATCATGAAACGAACGCTTCTTTAAATAAAGCCAAAACCCGAAGTGCACGTAAAACATAACTGACATTAAAACGATCAAACACTGAAAACGTAGATAACTCCAACTTCCAAAACATCTCAATAACTCGAATGAGTTTCGATAACCAAAACCTTAAAACATAGATAAATACCCATACTCAAACGTCTCCAAAAACATGGATTATAAAACTCCATATCCAAAACCACACCTAATGGTGACGGGGAAAACCCGGTTACATGGTACGTGACGGAACACAAAGTATGTCACATAATTATGTAAGAAATCAAAACATGTAGGTTACACATAAAACACCCACCGAGCTCAACTCCTCTGAGTCTATCACTCGAAAATATCAAGTCAACCCCTCTAGGTCTATTCTTGAGAGTTCCAAAACGGGGAACTCTAGCACAAGGGAATTACACCTTACTGCCCATGGGACGCTGCCCGACCGTATAGGTCCACACCTTACTTACCATGGTGACCCGATGCCTACTCCGTGCCAAATGATGAACCAATGCCCAAAGCGGGGACATAGGAACACTGTGCCTATGGATCCATTGCACTAACTAAACCATTACATGACTCAAAGTGAATGAACTAATGCATCCAAAACATGTAATTCTCAACTAAGATGCAGTAAATGCAAATCATAACCAAACGCTCAACATTGAACTATTAAAAGCGGACAAGTGTCCTCGAAACCCAACAAAATCCAAGTCGAGCCATAAGCTCAAACAAATCCAAAGACTCAACGTTGAAAATCATAAATTGGAATCAAACATAAACGACCCGTACTTATGTAAACCCAAACTCCAAAACATATAATTAAATCCAACGTAGTTTAGATTGGGACAATTCATTTTCCAAGTGAGTTTATAACATTTACCTCTCAAAACGTCCCATAACACAATCAGATTTTATATTTTAGGAGTGTATTTTAAATGTTTTCATGATCAATATTGTGCTTTAACTGAAATAGTTAACCCAATCTGAGCTTCACGTGCATCATAAGAAAAACAAGAATCATTGTGCTAGGAATTAATACAACTTCTATGGAATCACCTTAACCAGTGATTTCTACCCATGAAGTTAATCCTTAGTGATTGAGTGTACAAATAGAAAAGAAATGAGTGTGATTAGAGAAAGCAAAAAGTTTAAAAGAAATAGCGTGTGAGAACAGAGTTAAAAGAATATCACAACTCTGCACCAACTTTTTCTGAGCTGGGTAGCCACATTACTAGTGTTTCACAATTCTTTGGTGAACATTATTGAAACAGGCAACTAACCCATGCCAACTCTTGATCAAACCTCACTATCTACTCATTTTCTTCTCAACAAGAAAATGTTTCACATTTTCAAAGGGGATGCAGCACATTTGCTATCTGATTTTCATTTGGAAAATCTGGATATTGAAAAGAAGGAAGTCTGCCCCACCTTCGCACTTCAGTCATGCACATTGAGTTTGTGTTTAACTTACTGTTGTCTCAGTGGTTTACTCAATTTTGAGCCTAATAAGCAATCATCTGTGCTTAATTCTTTCAACACAAGCAAGAACACACAAGGAATTAGTTTCTTTGTCATAACGTTTATAGAAATTACCTTTGTGGTGTTTCGATGATTAAATGGAAGCTCTGGGGGAGTCAACATCAAACAGCTCCTTTCACATGTGTATTCGTTACACACAGTGACTTAGTGTTACTGACAGGCATGATAACTGATTCATTAGTTGATTCAGGTGTTACACGACTACTTTGTCTGGATTTGCAAAGATCTGGATGAATCTCTTATGAATTGACGGATCAGGGGCTCTAACCGCAAGATCGACATTTCTTACAAATAATTTTGATGAAGTCGTTGCACTTAACATCAAAAAGGGGGAGAATGACTACAGAAGAAATGGCAAAGATCACATGTTTCAAGAATCGCGTCTACTCTTCAAAGGGAGAGTTTGTTAGATTGAAGACATGCTGATTTCAGAGAAAGATATTGCATCTTCTGAGCTGAACAAGAAGACTGAAATGGATAAATCTTTTTATTAAATGATCTTGATCCAAAGGGGGAGATTGTTAGACCACAGTCTCATTGGATTCAAGATCATCCAAACTGAAGATCGCAATCTGAAGCTAAAGCCGGAACGTCGACTCTCGATATAAAAGTCTATGTCTATTTGTAATAAATGTCAATGTAATTCAATGTATTTGTTTATTATTGTAAAAGTAACTTAGGTATCTTAGCTAGTTAGTTAAAGTTAGTTATTAGTTATATATATTAACTTAGTTAGTCATAATATCTATTTGTTAGATATTATGTAGTTATATTAGTTTTATAATACAACTTGTAAAGTTGTTAGGTAGATTAGATTTAGATAAGTGTGATATCTCAATCTCTCTAGATCAGATCAACAATTCACACATACAAACACACACTTAAAGGTGTATTTGAGAGAAAAACATAGAGAACACATCAAGAACTTAATCGATCAACCTTGTAATCGTTTGATATATTCAATACAGGTTGGTAATCGTTATTGTGTTGTTGTTTATATAAAACTTGATAGTAGTAGCATTGTTGCTAGGACCGACAAAGGGTTTTCGATTAGAAACTAGAAAAGAAGGGCAAGGCAAGGCTTAACAAAATACGGGTGTTACAGACGCAGCACATAATCTATCTGGTTTTCATTTGGAAAATATAGATATTGAAACAGAAGGAAGTCTTCCCCACCTTCGCACTTCAATCATGCACATTGAGTCTATGTTTATCTACTGTTGTCTCAGTGATTTACACAATGTTAAGCCTTACTAAGCAATCATTCGTGCTTAATTCTTTCTACACTTGCACGAACACACAAGAAATTTGTTTTCTTGTCATAACATTCATAGAAATTTCCTTTGTGGTGTTTCGATGATTGGATGGAAGTCCTGGGGGAGTGAACATCAAAACGTTCCTTTACAATGTGTATTCGTTACACACAGTGACTTCGTGTTACTGACTGGCATATTAAATGATTCATTTGTTGATTCAGGTGTTACATTCCTATTTTGTCTAGATTTGCAAAGATCTAGATGAATACATTGTTCAAATTGGCAATGAATCAGAGGCTCTTTGACAGATCAGAATGGTCAAAGACATTTCTTGGTGGAAGTTTTGATGATATCGATGCTCTATTCATCAAAAAGGGGGAGATGATTTATAGAAATGTCTAGATCAGAAATTTCAAAGATTTGAAAGTTTGAAAGTTTGGATAAAGAGTTGAAGAAAACAAAGTTCAAAGTTTGAAAGATTGTTCAAGCAAAGTCAAAGAAATTCTGAAGATGTGCTGATTTTCTGAAATTTTCTTTGAAGATTATTTGCTGAAGCAAGTTGAGCTAAATCTGAAGATAATTTCTTTCCGAAGTCTGAAAGAGTATTATGATAGTTCTGAAGAGATTATAGAAGATTGTTTTTACCATCTTTGGGTGAGATTGTTGGTATTTCTTGGAGATAGATTTTGGGGAGATTAAAGTTAAAGATCAACCAAAAGAGGAAGATTGTACTCAGATTGAGCTTAAAGGGGAGATTTAAAGTTCTTCAATGCGACTAAAGGGGGAGATTGTTTTGCTAAATCTTTTTGTGATGATCTTGAATCCAAAGGGGGAGATTGTTAGAGCAGAAATATGTTGGATACAAGATCATGAAGACTAGAGGTCAAAGTACAAGAAGTCAAAGCTGGAAAGTCAACTCTCATTAAAAGTCAAAGTCATTTTGTAATAAAGTCAAAGTCAATGTGTTGTATTTGTTTGTTTTCCTTGTTTTAGTAGTGGGTATAAATAGCTTGTCTTTGCTGTTTAATAGATAGATGGCTAGAGTTTGAAATTGAGTTTTAGAGAGAATTTGTAGAGAGAGAGAGATATCTAGAGAGAGAAAGTTGTAATCTTTGAGTTTTGAGAATTGAATCAAACAGGTAATTGGGATCATCTTGTTTGTTTGATTTGTTTGCAATTAGAATCTTGATTTCAGGGACAAATATAGTGTATTCTTCATTTGATCAATTGTAAAGGTCATAACTTGTTTCCCCGTTTTATCGGGATGATACTTTGGGATTGTTTATAACAGGTTTGATATACCCAGGTTTGCTAATTTATAGCCGTCATATTGCAAAATTTTCGAATTTTTATTTCTCTAAATTTTAGGGTGTTACATTCGAAACCGTGGGTTGTTACAGTGTTTGCTAAATCATATGTTACTGTTACATTTTACGAATAACGTAATTTATATATGATTTAGTAGGCCTTAATCACATATGATTATATTATCAGCAGGCTGTCCATAATGTTTGTGAAATAAGAGCACAACTGATCACATATGGGGTATTGGGATAAGGTTTATGGACGTAATGCTACCATTATAAGCATAAATGATTTCATCTTAATTATATCACAACTGATCATATGTAGGGTATTGGGATAATGTTTACGGACATAATATATACCATTATAAGCACAAATGATTTCAGTATGTGTTGTCCATGCTATGTACAGGTGTTACGGGTTCTAAAATTTATATAATCATAACTATGCATACAATATCACTTTTCGGTTCTTTCCAAGTTTTTTTTCCTCAATCATATGTTAACATCACATTTTTGTTAAGTTTTTCTTTTCTAAAATATGATTATATTATATAGAATTTGGACAAAAAGTTTTTGTAATGTATTCATCTTTCCAATGTCATAACATATGACATGGTAATAATAGATCACACGTAATGCCTTTGAATAACGCAAACAAACTACTAAACTTAAAATAATATTTGCAAAACACCATCCATACACCATTCAAAATAAACCAAATAAACCTACATTTTTTAAGTTTTCCTAAGTCGAAAATAGTATCCAAAACAACTGCAATGTTCATAAAGAAGGAAATTTATCCACAAAACTACTATAATCGAGATCAAAAGCTAAGCAAGTCGTTCAATCTTGGTTCTTTATCCCTCAACACCTTTTTAGTCCGGTTGGATGTTCCAACGTCTACTACTAATTGTTTCTTTCTTGTATTTCCCATATCGATGTTATCACGACTTGGGCAACCTCTTTTTGACGTTTTTGCTTATCAAACGAAGAACCTACACATAAGTAATGCACCATCATTTACACATATGTATTTTCAATCATAACTGATTAAATATCTAAAAAAAGATTACAGACAAAAATTACCATGTTTTAAGACCGAGTGAGGTGAAACCATATAAACCATCATCCAGAAGATCACATGTAATAAACATAGAATCATAATTATTATGGGTAAGGCACAAACCGTATGCATATTATAACATAAATGATTATAGTATTATACCAATGATGTAGTAAGACAAGAACCCCATAAAACCCAACTACAACTACATTGTGGTTCATTACCATTTGAAGTAGACAACATTGCAAACCACATATGATAAGTACATATATGAACAACCTAGGTTTGTTACTTTATACACCAATTATGATTTAAAAAGATCACAACACTAAAAACACAGTTTTACCATTTGTACTCATGTACATAGTATGTTCAAATTACTTATCATAATATTATAACTTTTCTAAATCATTTATGGTCAGTAATAATGCACAACCCATTCATGTTAAGTTGTAAATCATAAATAAATCAACAACATTCAACCCTAAAATCACTTAATATGGGATATAGTTTTGAAGTATATCATCAAGACTTCCTCCTCTCTTAACAGTACATCAATAACAATTTATGTTACTTTGTACATCATATATGATTTAACAAATGATTCCATGATTCCGAAAGGAAACCAAATCGCATCAAGAGCCTTGCTTCAGGATTATATGATTGAGAATCAATGTGTGGCCAAGTCACATCAAGACCACTTGCTTCAGGGATAGATGATTCGGACTCGACAATTGAGAGACAAATAAGCATAAGAAAACATCGAAGCCCCGTCAAATAAGCAAAAGAAAAAATAGAGTTTCTTGTCAGTAAAAAGCTCCAAGATTGAGAGATAGTTAACAATAATTTTAGAAGAAAATTAGTTATGAACAAAACATCATTTTATATATCAAAAAATATGAGATAAACACTTATATATTATGTAGAAATTTATACCCATGTTAAAAATTTCAACACCCTTAAAATAGGAACTAATTTAAACCATTATAATAGGACATGATACAACTTAACATGAAATATAAACACCTAACTTGGGAAAATAGTAACGGAGTTTAGAACAAGGATCATTAGCTCACAACCTACTAATCTAAACAATATCTAGATCTTGATTATGAACGAGTGTCTCTAAGATTACCAAAAGACTTTATGAACAATATTTCCTATGCCATCTCAAAAGAAGGATGATTCCCAAAAGTTGCCCTCTAGTGGCAATGGTCTCTCCACTCAAATGTTCGCAGTCTCGTTACCTCGAGAACTTGGTATACATGTCATTTTAAGAAAAGTGTTAGGCTAACGTCTAGTAAAATCAAACAGTTTAATATTTAAATTAAAAACATATATATATATATATATATATATATATATATGTATTATTAAAATATAATAAATAAAGAAAAAGAAAAAAAGGATACAATATATATAAGTGCTAGATTTATTGAAATTTAAGGATAAATATTTAAAACTTTACATACCACAAGGACTAAATATGTAATTTCTTAAATCAGTTTTTGGACTTTTTAACGGCTATTCTTAATGGCGTTAGATGCAAGGACAAAAATGAAAGCAAAATTGGAAATCATAAGAACGAAAAAAGCAGTTTTTAAACCACACGGACGAAAATCGTTATAAAAATCAAACCACATAGATAGAAAATCGTAATTTACTAGAAACATAATTAACTTCATTTCTCAACATTACCCTTTGCAATTCTGTATGTAACTACTTTCCTAACATTAGTTAATAATACTTTACTTATTTTTCAAAAAAGTAGTAACGACATGGACGAAAATTAAGAATGAAAAATACGTTAGTTACCGGAATCCATGTGGATATTTGAATTATCCTAAAATAGAGGAATAAAAGACTAATTAACCCTAAGAATAGGGAGAGATTACCGAAACAGAAAAATAAAGCTATCAATTACTATTAAAAAAAACAACCATCTATCGTAGCATTAGAGATTTAGAGTTGATGATGGGTAATCTGAATCAAAAGCCTCAAGAACAGTTGTTCACCTGTGAGATCTGCGTTAAACCATTAAAACTCTCTATCAACAAAAAATTCAACAAATGCCTCCACCCCTTCTGTAGTAATTGTACCATCAGATACCTCGTTGTGAAGCTCAATGACATCATATACCCAGTTAATCAACCTTTTGAACCCAAAATACGCCAACTGATGGATAAATGGCTCGATGAGTTATTTGAATCGGTGGTGCTAAAGGACATTGAATCGTCATTGATTGTGAAGGGTAATAATTTGATCAAGAGTCAAAAGGACATTCCTCCTAAAGTCGTTGTTTCGGATAGCAATGGATTGATGATCAGGTGCACCAGGTGTAGCCTTCATGTTCTATTTATAAATGAATGCTCCATTCATTGTTACAGGTTTGCGTTTCCCTCTCTTCCACTCTTATTTCTTTTTATAATCATCTAAAATTAAACCATTCGTTTCTAAAATTTTAGTTTTATATGAATTTTTTAGTCTATTTTCATGATCATTTTATCAATTTTATTACAGATGTTGCATTCGATTCTGCTACAATTGTGGAAGAGAGCAGGGTGCCATACATTCATGCAACCATCAATTTTTACTAAATTGTTTCTTGATTCTTTCTAGTTTGTTTTCTTTATTTTCTTTGCCAATAATCATCTGGAATTTAAAAGAAGAAATTATGAATCACAATTAATGTCCGTTTTTTTGGTCATTCTTGTTATTTGTTATGAATATTGCATCCACTTTTATTTATTTGTTTACTATTTTATTATAAATAAATTGATTTGTATTATTGTATTGATGTATGTTTGAAATATTTTATAAAAGGTTAAATAACTTATTTAAAGTATTTCCACAAGATTCAGGTCCAAGATAATTTTCATGTTAAATAATTTATAAATGGTTAAATAATTTGTATGTTGGAAATATCTTGCTTGAATCTAAAATCGAATGAAACAAGCAATTAACAATGTCCAAAGAAAAACGTGTTTTGATATTTGATGTAAATGAAATTATACATAATTCTACAAATAGTGTTTGAATTTGATCGGACTCGACCTTAAGTTTAATGTACGTCGTTAAATAAAGCATGAATTTGATTCGATATCTCAATGAATGTCTATTCCTGTAAGTCCGAGCTCAGCTTAAGAAAGATTCGAGTTTGATCCAAAGTTTGAACAACTAAAAAGTATTTATGAAAATTATGTTCAAGAAAATGAGATCAACTTAAGTCGTATTGAAAAATAATAATGAATTAGTAGGACTCATAGGCAAGTCTAATATACATTTGGTTTAAGCTATACTTGACAAACTAACTAATAAGCTAAGCTAAGTCATGTTTGACAAAAATTAATTGATATATTACTTGATAAATATAAAAATATCTGAAAGAATTTGTTGCTTAAAATATTCACATTACATAATATAATTTAATAAAAGATACTAATTAAATACTTTATTAGAATCTTTTTCAAAAAGGTTTCATTTATAAAACATATAATTTCAATCTTTATATAACTTATGAAAACATTTAAAATAGTTTTATGTTTTAATGGACCATAGAAGTATAACCCTACCCCCCCCCCCCCCCCCCCCACCCCCCTCCTCCTCCTAGAAAAGGGAAAAAAAGTTACATTATATTTATGCGGAAAATCTTATTAATATTATATATCAAAATCCAATCAAAATCTCCGTATATATTAACCATCGACAAAATTTCTCAAGTCGGTCAACGACTTCTACGTCGATGCGGAAAAACTCAATCGAAGTACGTTTTGATGGTCTCAAAATTAACAGAGTGAGCAGATATTTCTTTTTATAATTTATGAAAGATCAAGTAATCGATAAGACCAATCAATACAATGGGAGTCTAGAGAATCATTGATGGTTCGCTGTTGATATTATTGAAACAATCTGAAACGAGATCAACATATGTGAGAGTCAAAGTAAAGAAGTCTTTAAATATATTTTACTCTTAAAACGGTGCTTGTAAAAATGCATAAAAGAATCCACAAGCAAACACAATAAGAAGAAAAATGAGTTGTGTATTTCCAGATGAGTGAATTACATTGGTGGTCCCTATGGTTTGTTTAAAATTTAGATTTATTTCCTAAAACAAACTATTTATATTGATGGTATCTAATTTTTCAATTTCATAACATTCAAGATCCCTAAAGTTAACACCGTTAGTAAGCAACCATTATAAGAGTCTAATCAGTGTTTGAGCAAAATATACGGACCAAAAGTGTAATTTCCAATAAAAACTTATTAAGATTCACGTTTTTTTAATTTTTTTTATTAAAAAGTATTTTATATATCTAGTCAGAAATCAATTTTTTAAAATTAAAATACATTAAATAAAAAAATTATAATTATTTTAAAAAACTATTAAATTGACAAAATAACTTTTGCGTTAAAAATTCTCAAGTGTAGAAACTTAAAAGAAGTTCACCTATCTTTTGGGCTGGACATTGAAATATAGAAGAAAAAAATTTATTGAAAGTTAAGTAAGTTAATGTGTGATAGTTAAATATTAAAATTTGTTCGTTAAGATAAATAATTTTTTGTTATGAAAAAAATAATCACATTTTAAAAGTTAAAATATTATAATAAATTATTGAATTGAATTATCTCGTAATCTATCATATACGAACCAATTTTCAAAAGAAAAAATAAACAAGTTACAATTTTAACCCCTCGTCTTTAGAAATTAATTGAAAATGTTACATTTTGGCCCCACTTCGTAATATGTGTTCGTGATGTAAGAACATGTTGAAAAAGTCTTTTAAATAAATTACTACCCTTGTTCTCTACCTTTTTTGGTCTTTCACGAAATGTTAGGTCATTCCCTTGTTTTTAACATATACTTTATATAATAGAGATTAAGAGCATCTCCAACAGCATATTCAAAATTTCTCTAAAATGGATAATTAAAAGTCAAAATCTACATCAAAATTTACATCCATCTCCAACAAATTCTCCATTTTGAAGATGAAATCATTACTTATAATATTAAAATATTGTATAAATCTAATAAAATATTATTTATCTTTCATACTCATCTCATTTGAAGAAATCTTATTGGTTGAATATAATAAAAAAAAACAATTTCTCTCTCATGGTAATCATTTTTGGAGATTTTGGAGAGTTCTCCATATTTGGAGAAAATTACACTCTCTCTCCTACTTTCTCCATTTTGGAGAAAGGTTTAGAGAATCTGTTGGAACACAAAAATGATTAAAATCTCCATTTTCTCCATTTTGGAGAAGCTGTTGAAGATGCTCTAATATTTGGGTACTGTCTATCTTTAGATTTAAAATATGGAATAATTCAAAATCATATATTTGAATTTATCAAATATTTTAGTGATTATTGTTAGTGACTAATTAATAATTTAATTTACCTAAAATAAAGGAATTTAACAAACTAACTAAAAAAACGTGAGCTAAGGGATAGCAGCTAGCTATCAACAACCATATTTTGTGTTGATAAACATTAATTTAGGAGAAATAAAAATCTATATATATAAATTAATGCTTCCATTGATTAATTTCATTCCATTCCATTCATCATAATGGGGAATATGAGTCGAAGGCCCCAAAATCAACATGAACAACAACAATTCACCTGTGAGGTTTGCCTTGAACCACTAGCATTCTCCGTCAACAACAATTTCCAGAACACCAACATAAGTGTTCGCCCCTTTTGCACCAATTGTATCGTAAGATACCTCAAAATGAAGAGAAATCATCTTACCTGCGATCAGTCTCTAAAAAACGAAATTACAAACCAACTGTTTGATACATGGTGTGATGAGTTATTTGAATCAGCGTTGCTAAAGCTTGAAGACGGTTCCTCATTGATCGTCAAGGAGGGTAATTTTAGTTTGGATTGCAAAAAGCCATTTGAGGATCGAGACGATGAAGTTGGTTTTGTTGTTCTTTCAGATAGCAATGGATTGATGAAGTGTCCTAATTGTAGGCATTTTTTCCAGCTTGTCAAGGTTACTTGCACCATTATTTGTTACAGGTTTCTTCTCCATACTCGATCATATTTCTTTTAATTTCCTCACTAATTCATTCTATAATAAATGATGTTTATTTTTGTATTAATTTTGTTACAGATGTAGATTTCGAGTTTGCTACAAATGTGGAAAAGAGAAAGATTTATATCATTCTTGCAACCATCAAACTTTGGTAACTTGCTTGAGGAAATCTTGTAATGTGCTCGTGGTTATTTATTTGATATATATTTTATATCTCATTTTTTTTTAAACACATGATGAATAGGTAGCGGTTTTTTGTTTTTTGTTTTTTGTTATTGGTTATGAATATTTTATCTATTTTCATTTATGTGTTTAATTATTATCATTATTATAAATAAAACTGATGATATTATTGTATTCATATTCATATATGTTTGACATATTTTATAAATGCTTGATTATTTTATATTTCCCTTTTTGATGGTGGGTACCTTGATCAAATATTGTGGTTGTAAATGGCAACATAGATCTCATAGTCAACAAAATAATTGAGATGTCTGGTCTATGAAACAGTATTTTGCTGGAGATTAATCTTAAACACAATTATGAAAAAGAAAATGTATTTTAGTTCGAGTTAAATGTTGATTTTTAGAACCAATCACAAATTTCTAAAACCCGTCTCACTTTGGTGACTAAAACCTTTAAATGAAAGAAAAACATATCGCCAGCCACTGTTATGAGTAAAAACATAACAAGACAAACTTTAAGTGATTTTGATTCAACCGTAGTATTATATTTTCTAAACTATAAATCATTTGTTAAAACTCAAGACTTTGTATATAATCATCCATCGTTATTTTTAATATTTATGAATTACTAGTGTTGGGCCCGTGCATTGCACGGGAGGATAAATTTTTTGTTGGAATATTGAACCGAGTTAAAATGAAACGTAATTTCTCTGTTAACAGTTAATGAAATACAATGTGAAAAACGAATGTATTTTCATAAGTGGTTAACTTGCATATATTTTTAATCGTTTGTTGTTATGAGTTTGTGCAATAATATTGATAATAATTTTGTATTATATTATTTAAAACTGAAACGACATGTATCACAACATATTTATCTGACTATTGACTTCAAGACCTCATAGTATTAATCGATAAAAATAAAGATATGTATATATATCTTATTCCCCTACTTCGAAAAATATGATTGTGGATTTTGAAAAATATAAACAAATCCTCACTAAATAAAATAAAATATAAAAAAATAGTTTTTCGAAGAAACAAAAATATAGTGAAATACCTTTTGTTCAGTTGCAGATTCCGCCATTGACACCCGATCGTTCGTCTTCTTCTTGTACTCGGATGATACATAGAGAAGTTATATATATTTATAGTGAATGTAGAGAATATTTTAAAATCTTTTATTTTCATTTTCGATTTTACATTTAAATGTAAATATATTAAAAATATGGAAGAATATTTTTATATCTACATCGTTTCTATTTTATTTTCTTTACACTTGGTTAATTTGGAAAGTACTGCGGAATATTTTTATTTTAAAAAATACGATAATTTATTAGTGTATCTCGTTATTTTTTATTTTTAATTCATATCAACCTTCTTTTTTCTTCTTTTAATGCTTGTGAAAAAAATATGTGTAGATTTTATATTATGCTAATATAAAATACGTGTAGATTTTATAAAATAAAATATATTTTATATTAGCAAAAAAAATACGGAAGAAAAAAGAGTTTATATTACATCTAGTAAAAAGATTTTATAAAATAAAATATGGAAAAAGATTTTATAAAATAAAATATGAAAAAATCATTATGAGATGTAATATAAAAAAATACGGAAGAAAAAAAATTTTATATTACATCTCATTAATATAGATTTAAATGTAAAATCTACATTTAAAATAGATTATGCTAATATAAAATCTATTTTATAAAATCCTCCACAAAAAAATAAATAGTTATATCAATAAATGAGTATCCATTCCACAAATAGATGATTATGTGAGATATTGTGCTTGGAAAGATTGTACCAAAGCATTAAGAAATTGTAAATTAAGTATTTTGGCTTTAATTAGTTGTAACTTGTGATTAAAATGTTGTAATTAAGAGTTTTTTATACCGTTTTTATAATATAGTATAGATTAATAAATTTATAATATATATATATATATATATATGATTAGGTTCATTTGAGAAATGCTAAAAATATGAGAATTAAATAAATGATCTTAACCCTTTATCTGGTCAATATTTGCGGCTTTGACCGTGAAGTACCGGATAATTCATTGTGTGGTCTGTAGAAGATATAGAGGTAACTTCGTAAAATACGCGGGACGAGTTCATATATGAACTTGTTGATTCACATATAAATTATATGTTTATATATAAACCAGTGTAATTCACATATGAACTCTTTTAACTGATTCATATATGAACTTTTGTGATTCATATATGAATCAGTTAACTAGTTCAACTGATTCATATATGAATCTACAGTTAATTAGTTCATATGTAAACCAGTTAATTGTTTCATATATGAATTAGTTAAAAGAGTTCATATGTGAATTACACCGATTCACATATGAACATATAGTTCATATGTGAATCATACAAGTTCATATATAAACTCGTCCCGTGTATTTGTAAAAATTATGAAACTGTCTTTCTATTTTTGGAATAGCCGTAACTTTTGACCCGTCAAAGCCGTAATTGTTGACCAGTCAAAGCCGTAACCGAATGAAATACTAGGATTACTTCTATATTTCTCATATATTTAACATTTTCTCAAATGAACCTCTCCCTATATATATATATATATATATATATATATATATATATAGTTTGATTTTTTGATAAGGGAAAAGTCTAGAATAACCCAATGGATTTTTTTTTGGAATGATTAAGTCCTTAGACAATTTTTTAAAACAAATAAGTCATTGGACTTTCTAAAACATATTAAATAAATCCTTAGATTTTCCAGACATATCAAATATATCCTTAATAATTTAAGATGGTAACCTGTAACCTGCATACCAGGTAAAAGTATATATTAGAAAGAAAAAAAAACCTAAAACTAATTTGAACGCCACCTCAATATCGGCCCATCATCCTCCATCTCGCCAGATCCGCCGCAGACCACCGCTCCCGTCGCCGTCGTCGTACACCACAGTCCCCGTCCCCGTCGCCGCCGTACACCACAGTCCTCGTCGCCTTCGCCGTACACCACCAGTTCCTATCGCCATCGTCGTTCACCACCAGTCCGTCGCCCGCCATCTTCATCTATTGTTGCAGGTTTTGTTTGAGGTGTTTGAAGATTTATTTACTTTGCTACCTGTACAATAAAATATTTATTCCTGTATTTTGGATTTGGTTCTTCTTTGTGTTGCTACTGTATGGTTCCTACTTCATCAAATACATAATTTATTCATCAAAAATTTCAAAAAACAAATTGTTTTATAATTTTTTATGGGATGTATAGAATTTGAAAACATTAATAGTTTTAGGCTGTAAACGAACCGAACGAACACGAACAAAGGCTTGTTCATGTTCGTTCGTTTTACTTAACCGGACAAACGAACGAACACGAACGGTAAACGAACGAAATTTTTTGTATTCATATTTGTTCGTGAAGAAAATTTGTTTCTATTTATGCTTTGGATACAATTTTTTTTTTATGTTTGGGGAAGAGTAGCGAAAGTGGTATATTCATTTCATTTTATAAATGCAAGTATTTTTTTGTTCAAAAAATGTCCAAGGACTTAATTGTTCAAAATATAAAAGTCTCTTAGGTTTTTTGGACTTTTTCCATTATTTTACCAC
This sequence comes from Arctium minus, assembly GCA_954870635.1. Taxonomy (NCBI): domain Eukaryota; kingdom Viridiplantae; phylum Streptophyta; class Magnoliopsida; order Asterales; family Asteraceae; genus Arctium; species Arctium minus. Next base: position 1,040,101 of record OX941096.1, on the reverse strand, counting down.
ATTAACCGGTTTTAGCGGTCATAAGGATGTATCTAACAGGTATTAGAAAGTCTAAGGATTTATTTAATAAGTTTTAGAAAGTCCAGTGATTTATTTGTTCCAAAAATTTGTCTAGGGACTTAATCATTCCAATCAACAAAGTCCGTTGGGTTTTTTTTAGACTTTTCCCTTTTGATAATTAGTAATCATTTTATGTCAAAAAAATATAACACTTAATTTGACAAAGAATTTAATAAATATGTATGGTACTTAACAGAGTAAGCAGATATTTCTTTTTATAATTTATGAAAGATCAAGTAAGAGATAAGACCAATCAATACAATGGTAGTCTAGAGAATCATTGATGGTTCGTTGTTGATATTATTGAAACAATCTGAAACGAGATCAACATATGTGAGAGTCAAAATAAATAAGTCTATAAATATATTTTACTCTTAAAACGGTGCTTGTAAAAATGCATAAAAGAATCCACAAGCAAACACAATAAGAAGAAAAATGGGTTGTGTATTTCCAGATGAGTGAATTACATTGGTGGTCCCTATGGTTTGTTTAAAATTTGGATTTATTCCCCTAAACAAACTATTTATATTGATGGTCTCTAACTTTTTAATTTCATAACATTCAAGATCCTTAAAGTTAACACTGTTACTAAGCAACCATTATAAGAGTCTAATCAGTTTTTGGGCAAAATATAGGGACAAAACGTGTAATTACCAATAAAAATTTATTAAGATTCACGTTTTTTTAATTTTTGTTATTAAAAAGTATTTTATATATCTAGTCAGAAATCAATTTTTTAAAATTAAAAAACATTAAATAAAAAATTATAGTTATTTTAAAAAAACTATTAAATTGACAAAATGACTTTCGCATTAAAAATTCTCAAGTGTAGAAACTTAAAAGAAGTTCACGTATCTTTTGGGTTGGACATTGAAATATAGAAAAAAAACAATTATTGAAAGTTAAGTACGTTAATGTGTGATAGTTACATATTAAAATTTGTTCGTTAAGATAAATATTTTTTTGTTATGAAAAAAATAATCACGTTTTAAAAGTTAAAATGTTATAAGAAATTATTGAATTGAATTATCAAATAATTGTGAATAAACTACAATAATTAAATTGATATAATTATCAAAATATCATTAACATAAATATCATTTTGTCAATTTAATAGTTTTTAAATAAATAACATGATTTTTATTTAAAATGTACATTAATTTAAGAAAATTAGAAAATTTAATCTGTCATTAGATGTATAAAATAATTTTTAGAGTAAATTACATTTTTTGTCCCTATGGTTTGTTAAAAATTTCAGATTTTGTCCCTATGGTTTCAAATTTCGGTTTTCGTCCCTATGGTTTGCAATTTATTTCTATTTTTGTCCCTGAGGCCAAAACATTAGTTTTAAGTATGAAGGACTAAAATGAAAATGAATTGTAAACCATAGGGATGAAAAAAGCAATAAAATTTAAATCATAAAGACGAAAGAGGTAAAGATTATAAACCATAGGGATTAAAATTATAATTTTAAAACCATAAGGACGAAACTAGAAATTTTCAACAAACCATAGGGACTAAAGACGTAATTTACTCTAAATTTTAATAATTTAAAAAAATGTGAATCACATGAAATTTTAGAGCAAATTATATTTTTGGTCCCTATAGTTTTCTCAAAGATTGATTGGTCCTTGTAGTTTACCCAGAAACTGATAATGGTTGCTGACTAATGATGTTAACTTTAGGGACCATGATTGTTATGGAATTGAAAATTAATAAACCATCAGTATAGTTAGTTAGTTTTAGGGACCAAATCTAAAATTTCAGCAAGCCACAGGACCACCAATGTAACTCACTCTTTCTAAATTTACATAATGTGTTTATTCTTTGGCTAATTTTAAGCCCAACCAACTATAATAAATTATTATATTCAGCCCTGTAAGATTTTAAAGTATAAACCTGATAAATTTTTATATTATGTTCTATAAGACTTTAAAGTATAAGCCCAAAAAAAAAAGTCTTAAACTTAAATACAAGTCAGAGCTGAAGAATGAGTCTAGGAGATGGATTTCATGCTCTAGAAACTAGGTTATTAATTAGAAATCTTAATCAAATGAATTGAGCTCAAACTCTACATGTAACAATGTTTAAACATGCATCGGATTTAAGCTTGACCTCAAACATAGTTATGAAAAAAATGTTATTTGATTTCTGAGTTGAGTGTTGGTCTTTTTAGACAGTCCTACATTTCTAAAATTCAACTCGGTTATGGTCATTAAAACCCTTATATAAAAGAACATGTGTATGATCAATCAACTTAGATCCCGTTTGGTTTGTAGGATTGACTGGATTTGGAGGAATTTATAATTGAATTTCATTCCAATACCATGTTTGGTTTGAAAGATTTTCTAGATTTGAAATCTTGGGGGGTGGTTGGTATTTCATAGAATTTCGTACGATTTGTATGTAATAATGTTTAAAATATGTATAAAACATTTGTTCGGTAATAATCAATTGATAAAAAGATAATTTAATTATTTTTAATTTGTTTTTATAAAATTATTTGTAAAGAATGGAATCCAATTTCCAAATTCTACAAATGAAACACACCAAATGTTTCAGATCCTTCCACAAGACAAAATCGTTCAAAACCATTCCATCAAACCAAATGTTGGGGATTCCCGGACCTGATACCTGTTTTTACGGGGATTCCCTAGCCCAAATGGGACAGATGAACCGGGTTCCCCAACAGGACGGAGCAAATCGTTGTGCCTAGTCATACGTGTATTTATATAGTTTGAAAAAAGATTATGAGAGTAAACTACATTTTTAGTCTCAGTGCTTTGTCAATATCCCATCTGCTCAGCGTTCGAATTCAGACGTACACAACAATTGTGGCCACTGATATATAATCAGGGTTGATATCTTAGGGATCATGGCTGATGTCTTACAGTCATAATTTGTCAAGGGATTAGTCTAGGCATAGCCTACGACACCCTCCCCCCCCCAAAAAAAAAATTGTTTATTCTTGTTTATTGTAACATCCCAAACTTTTGAAATAAGCATAAGCAACTTACAAATAGATTCATGCCAAAATACTCCCAAATCGACAATTTAGAAGTACAAGGTTTGCGAAAATAAATCTATTATACAACTGAGAATCTAAAAAAAACAAGTAAGTCTGGAAAACTAATTTAGCAATCTCCGAGTAAGCTCCTCGCTTACTGCTTCCCCTTCCCCTTGTCGGATCCTCATAAGTCATGTTTTCCTGAAAAGGTTTTAGTTTTAAAAGAGCGAGGGTTAGGCCGAAAGGTCTAGTGGGTTCCCTCTAATAACAGTTCATGCCATCCGTCACATAAAAGATTTATAGAAATATAAACCCATTCAGTTTATAAAATAAAACATCGTATTCACAAACTTGCTTCTGGTGCACTACCGTCACGCGGAGGTGACAACGTGTCTGGATCATAGTACCTTATTTGGGACACACCCCCAATGGCATATACGGGACCCCCCCCCCCCCGGTATGAGCACAAGCGAGACACCCCCCCCCCCCCGACTTGGCCATCTCGCTACAACAATGTATGCATACATTTCCACATATCATGCTAAAAGCGTAACTCACATTAAACGATAAAAACATAATTTGCATTTAACAAAATCTCGCATATTTATAAACATAGCGTAATCATAAAAAAGGATTGGGTTAGAAAAACTCACCTGATTCGCAAAGACACCTTACGCACGCTCCAAACCTTAAATCGATCACCTAAAGTAGAAGGAGGTTCAAAAATATAAAATTCATGAACTCTACCGGAAGGAAAAACCCAACCAACCCGTCTTCCGAGTCCCTACCGGGGTCACCCGACTCCCGGGTCTCCCCCGGCCTACCCCGACTCCCAGGCCCCGCCCCGGGTTCTCCACCTTTCGCCTCCCGGGTAACTCACCCGAACACACCGACTCCTGGTCCGCGTCCGGGTCCCTGCCGACTCACGGATCATAGGTGCCCGACCTCCCCGGGTGTCCTTCCCTCCCGGTGACTCCCGGATCATAGGCGCCCGGCCTCCCCGAGTTTCCTTCCTGGTTCCCACCGGTTGGCGTCTTCCCGGTCACCCCGGGTCGACACCTCCGTCGCTGATCTTGAAGGCGATTCCCAGTGATTCCCAAGGGTTTCGCATTTTGCCCCAAACTTTCAAATTAAGAGTTCTGCAAGACCTTGGGATTGATACTAATCTCCCATCAACCAAAAGATCTTTTAAACAAAAGATGATTAAACTCTATTTCAACAACTAATCTAGAAATCACACAAGAACCCATTGAGATTGACAAAAGCAGACCTCATCTTCCCCAACATTACAATCTCAAATAACCTACTCCAAAACATAAAAGAATAAGAGAAGAAGCTTACCTTATTGAGAACAAGTGATAGCCAAACTCTCCCATGGAATCATCTTCTTTGATTTCTTTCACTAGAACCATCACCCACACTTCACTGTGTGGTTCTTCTAAGCCGCCAATGGGGAGAAAAATGATTTAGGGACAAAGGTTTTCAGGGTTAAAGCTCCATTTTAAAATTTTACAACTAACCCCCCCCCCCCCCCCACACACACACAATAGGGCTTTGCGTAAACACTTCCACAACTCCCAACTTCAAAATTATTAAAAATTAAACTCGGTTATTACATTATCATCGTAGTGTGCAACTTTTCTCGGTTTCTTTAGTTAACGACTATTAACTCCCATCCTTTTTCTCTCTTTTTTTTGCTCTAAAACATAGTATATGAGTTCTTTCAGACCGGTCATCATGCCATGCGGTTAGATAGCTAGCCTTAAACATAACACTAAAAAGTAAAAATATAATTATGTAATAATTAATTAAAAATGTGAAATGATTAATGAAGGGGGTTGGGTGGGAGGGGGTCGGGTGTATTTAAGAAATATGGGGTGCGTTTAACGAAAGCCTTTAAAAAATATGGGGTGCATTTAACAAAAGCCTTATAAATAAATATTAATTATTCATAAATATTAATTTATATTAATTAAAAATTATTAATTTAATTTTACATTATTAATTAACTTTAATTATACAAGAGATATTAATAATAATTATTAATTATTTATAAATGCTATTAACTATACCAACTATTTTTTTATTATTATTCAATGTATTTAGATATCAAAAAACAAATATAACAATTCTAAAAATGTTTATATAAGTTACACAAAAAGTAAAGTTATACTTTATTTTATTTCAAAGATAATTAAAATATGATAAATAATTTTAATAAAATATTTAATTTTGATTATTGATAATATTTTTTAAAAAATTAGTTAATTGGTATATGTGAGGTAGACTAATTTGTTATCCATATTATATGTAATGGTATTTTAAAATCATAAATTAATGTAGATTTTTTCTAAATTTTGTTTTAACCAATTCAAAATTTAAAGTATAGTATATAATTATCAATTTTAAATTTTTTTCAATTAACATTTTATATTATTTAATTTTTTTTTTACTATCTTGTTTGTATAGGTTAACATATTATATTATTAGAAATTTGTTTTAATTATATTTGAAATTTATTTGAATTATATTATGAAATATATGTAATTGACTATTTTTTTCAAAATGTCCTTTTTTGGTCATTTTTATATGTGTATAAGCTAGTTTTTGTCAAACATAATTTTTTCATCAACTAGTTTATCAGCCAACAACTAGCTTATCAGCTAGTTTGCCAAACATAACCTTAGTGTTTGACAAAAAGGGAGATTGATGGTTGTCTTGTGGGGAAGGAGTCTTTAGGAGAAGACGTGGGGAAGGACACAAAAGTAAGGAGACCGATGGTTGCTATGGGAACAAGTGGTGTAGGGCAGTTGACATGGAGAGGGAGAAGGGAGACAGAGAGAGAAGATTGACGATGAAGTACAGAGGAAAATAGGAAGGTCAGGTGCGGGAGGGGTTTAGTAGGAGGTTGACCACCAAAGAGATGGTCGCCACCGGAGGGCAGGATCGTTGTGGGAGGGAACATATTAGAAGGGGTGGGGTTATCTCTTATATATAATACTAGTTGTGGATGTAAAATCCGAATAAATGTAAGCGATGACGCATTGTACAATCAATATATCTTTATATATATATATATATATATATATATGTGTGTGTGTGTGTGTGTGGTCATTCATAGGAGAACTTTGTTATCTGTGATAACCGTGAGATCCAATTTTAACTACAAATCAGAAGATAAATTAGGAAAACAATAATTTTGGTAATCTTAGTTAAAATTTTAATTAAAGGGTATGTTAGGTATTTTAGAAAATCTCATCTCTCCTCTCTCATCTCTCCCTCTCTGGCGAACATTCCGACAAACATTATTCGGGTGACCATATGACACCCATTGTGATACAAGATACATTGTGGTAACCGTTGTGATACAAAATACACTATGATACCTACCGTGATACACATGTACAATACACTGTGAAACCCATTGTGATACAAAACCCATTGTAATACACTTCTTGATTTAACAAAATACACAATGTGATACACTGTTAATCTTATTCCGGAGGATACACAATGTGATACCTAACAAAACGACACCATTAAAAAAAGATTCATTTAAACGAACATGATTGTGATACCCACTGTGATACCCTTTGTGATACCCACTGTGCTTTTGCCAGTTGTGAAACCCATTGTGATACCCTTTGTGATACACACTGTGATACCCATTGGAACTGGAATCTGAATAGATGAAGGCGGAGAAGTTACCCAGAAAGTAAAGACGTGTCGGCCAGCCAAAAAGGTACAAAAAAAACAACAACTGAGTATGACATCTTCTGTCGAACGCACCAGAAGGAAAGAAAGAACGAAAGAACGTGGCATCATGCCTCCACCTCCGGCTAGAACATCAACAATTCCTTCCAAGGATAAAAAAATCCAGCTTCCTTCGAGAAATACGACATCACAACGCCACCAGAATATGGTACCGTCCGATCTTGTTCGACGAGAACCACCTGCTCGAAGACCGAGGTCGCCAGGAATGAGGGGAGAGGAAGGTAGCATCATCATGGTCGGCAGCGACGACGTCCTGATAGTGCAGCGGGCAGCGACGACGATGTCCTGATAGTGTAGTGGCGGACTGCGACGATGTCTTGAACCAGTGAAATGTTGGAATAGTGATTGAGGAAAACAAAATGGGATTTGATATATGAGCGGCGTCTGAATTATATTTTAGGATTTTATCTAATCTCAAACCAAAATAAATTACCAAATTACCCTTTATTCTATTTTTGTAAATAACAATATTTATCTTAAATGATTGGTTCGCATTAGATCTCACGGTTATCACAAAATACACAATTCTCATTTGATTAGGCCCCTATATATATATATATATATATATATATATATATATATATATAAGCCAAATGTGGAGTTGCTTAGGTGGCACAATGAGAAACTTTCATTCACATTTTTCTAATTTCTCATGATTTTGAATTTCTTTTAAATAAAAAGTTTCTCATTAAATGAGTTTTAACCTTTCAATTTTCTTTAGAGTAAATTTCACTTTTGCTCCTTAACATTTGTCAATTTTAACGGATATCATCCCTAAACTATCGAAACTCGGATTTGGTCCCTCCTACTAACAACCGTTAACTTTTTCCGTCAAGTGAGCAAATCTACATCCCACCATGGCACAACGCCACCATTGTATTTGCATCGAACTCCTACTCCATCACAAGACCACCACCATCAGATCTACAATCAGACTCCCACCATCACTACCAATTTTCTCAGTATCTTTGCCTTGGATTTGTGGTGCTGCCACACATCGGTCTTCGGCTCCCCCTTCAACCTCGATCTTTTTCCCTTATCTCTGACGTGAACGAACCAGATATGTGATGTAATCACATCCATGAATAGCTTGAACCCAGATCTGTGTCGAACTAGATTTTTGATTTTAAGGGTTATTATCGATGTTATGACCTTATGGTTTGATTTATGTTATATGGTTTGTATACATCTCATTTTCATCTCTATCTCCATTTTCATTTTATTTAGTTCTTGTTTGAGTTATGGTTTCGGGTTTTGATTTGGGATCAATTCAGGTTTAGGGTTTTATGGTATTGATTTAATTTAGATTTTGTATCTCTTTGAAGAAATTTGAGTTTGGACATATGTTTCAATTACGACTTTGAATACCTATTGTTTGTGTTTAGATTTGTGATTGTGGTAGATGGTGGTCCACAGTGGTGGACGGTGGACAATATTGGTCAACGGTGGTGGATGGTGGTCAATGATGATTGTTGGTGGTGATTTTTGATTTATATTATAATATATTTTAAACTTTAATAGGAAACTAAAAAATATGGAACATGACCATAATACCCCTTATTTAATTGGAGTTAACGGAAATAATTAACAACCATTAGTGGGAGGGACCAAAACCAAAGTGAAATGACAAACGTGATGGACCAAATCCGAGTTTCAATAGTTTATGGACGATATCCGTTAAAATTGACAAACATTAAGGACCAAAAGTGAAGTTTACTTTTTTCTTTATTATTTTTATTTGGACAACATAAATACGTCAACAATTATTTTATATTATTTTATATTGGGTTAACCAACTTCACATATTTCTAACAATTCACAAGGCATCATCAAATAATACACATATTCGAAAAAGGTAGTTAGTATATGAAATGAGGGGTATGCCTTGAAGATTAAAAAAGTCGGTTGGCTAAAAATGTGACACTTGCCATTTGGGTTAAATGACAATTTTGAAGTCATGTGATAAAAATATTTTATTTAAAGTCATGTGATAAAACTATTTTATTTAAAAAATAACAACTTTCACTTCTGATTTCAATAAATGTAAAATGTTCATTAGAATCGAATCAATACAATCATTAATATAAATATAAATACAATAAATATCAATATGAAATAAACGGTGGCTAGAAAGTATTGACATGATACAATGAGAATTTTGTAGTTTCTCAAATAATGAAATGTAGTTGAGTTTTATTTATCCCACATTGATGAATATATGAAAGGAAGAGAAATGTCTTGATATATTAAAAGGGTATTGATAAATGTACGTCGAGAATTTAGTATTCTCAAGTTTTGGTTGATGTAGCATCATAACATTTTCATATCTTATTTGACACGTGTTTTGATCATTCACGCAACATGCAATGTTGAAGACTAATATATATTAAAGAAAGAACCACAAAAAATGAGGTGACATCTTCTAAACATCTAAATCCTAATTTTCTTTTTTCTCAAATTTTGCTTTTTTTATTGACGTAGTTATTAAGAACATTTAATCAGTTAGACTATTCATATTCTTTGGTTACACCTAATTTTTTATAATTTTATATTACTCTATTTTTTTAGTTTACATAACAATTAATGAAATATGAGCAATATATTAAAAACCCCATTATACAAATGAAATTACAATCAATATTTATATTTTGATTTACATGATACTTGAATGTAATATATGTATATTTTTATTTGTGTAATAATAAATTGATTATAATCAATATAAATAATCTTATCTATATATCTATTAAAGCAAAACCAAAACATGATGATGTGGTCTCTTGAGGGATCAAGAATCACTTCTCAATTTTTGTATTTTTTTTAATGCTTTAATTTATTAAGAGGGTTATATCTTTCATCTTCCATATGATTAACCTCCAAACCCTTCGTATGCCTCTGGTATGCTTCCTCCTCTCCACCTTTTTGTCTTTCAATCTTTATGTATTCCTCCTCTCCTTCTCCCTCTCCCTCTCGATCTCCAAAACATTCAGACTAGGCATCCATATACACACATCCAATCAAACTCTTTCAATTCCAAATTCAATCGATTTGAACAACAATGGCTCCAAGTTCGACATTTAGTGGTGATAAAATTGCACCTTTCTTTGCATTTCTTGGTGTCGCCGCCACCTTTTCTTCTCTTATATGTTGAATCAATCCTTAACCCTACTTTTTTTTCTTTGTTACAGCGGCGGCATAAGAGAAGAATTAGGGATAACCACAACAGGGGGGGGGGGGATTTTTCCAATTTGTTGCCTTAGGTTTGTTTTTATTTTATTTACATGTCTTCTATCTTTCCTGAGTTTTTATTTATTTTACATCAGAAATCCACATATTGTCTGTGTATTTATGCTAATAATTGTACAAAATTGTCATTGTATTTGTGCCATATTTTATATTTTCTGGTAGTATTTTCAGATTGGAGTCTTTCATGTTACTGTGTATTTGTGCTAATAATTGTACACAATTGTCATTGTATTTGTGCCATATTTTCTATTTTATGGTAGTATTTTCAGATTGGAGTCTTGACCATGGAAAGTAAAAATATCTTACCATTTTTACATAGAAGTCATGATTAAAGTAACTTGACTTTTGATCATGATGTTTGATTTTTGTTTTGTAATATACCTATATGAGCATGTTTCTTGTAGATAACATTTTCAAAAAACTTTGTTGGAATAAGATGAGAGACTATGAGTGTGTGTTATTTGCAATAAGATGTGGCTACTTTTTTATATTTTTCTCATGAACCTGTTTTGTTCATCTGATCTCTCACAAGTGTTATTTGAAGCCCCTTTTAGGGGTGGGGGTTTACACGGGTTGAATTGAGGGAAGAGTCGCACGACTGTTGGGTTTATGATCTGGACAACAACAAGAGGGCATCAAATAGAGGAAGAACCATGTGGCTTGGATTGGGATTTTGGCAGTGAAGGAAGTAAGTATCTCCATAGCCATCATATTCAAATATGTTTTTGTTTTTTACTTTTCATTTGTTTTTGCAAATCACAAGTTTTTACAGTTTTATATGTACTTTTTTATATCAATTATAATGATTTTTTGATAGTTAATATATATATATATAGAGAGAGAGAGAGAAAAAAAAAAGTTCAAATGAAAACTCATTTTTCAATGTGCATGTGAGGACAAATCTCAGCAACTCGATCTCTTTTGATCCAACAACTCATATTAAATAGAGTTTTTAATTTTAAAATGCTTAGGGGTAAAAATGGAAGAAATTTTAAACACGCGCCTACCATATTTGACCTTTTATTTTCTTTTTTAATTAAAAACTTTTTACCCAATTAAAGTTTAAAATAAATTATCTTAAAAATTATTAATATTTTAATCAAACAAATTACATCAAAAAACGAGCATTTCATGCTTTTCGATATGACATCCATCTCGATATAGTTTTTTTTGTCGTTTTAACCGTTTCTTACGTGAAATGCTATATATGTGTTATATTCTTTATGAATATTTATGTACGTTCAAGTTTATACAACGTCTCGACACCGTAAGTATGTAACTAGACATCACCTTCTTCAACACTTTCTTCAACGTCGTAAGACTTCACGTTTCTTCAGCACCGTAACCCAACACTCATCAAGACGAATCGAGAACCTATCGAGTAATTCTGTTGTGAATCAGGGAACAAATGAGAGCGCGTCACGTCTCTACATCTTTACAGGTCATTCATGTGTTATTCATCATGAATAATGTATCATTCAGGATGAATAATACAACATTCAGAGTGAATAATTCACGATTCATGAATTTGTGTATTATTCGTCATGAATATTGTGTAATTCATCTTGAATACTATATTATTCATCATGAATAATGAATGAACGTTCACATTTGTTATTCATACTGAATGTGGGACATCCGGGGATGCACATACATATTCATAATGAATCAAATCAAATTTCGGTTGTGAATTAGGAAACAAAAGAGAGTGCGCCATGTGTCTACACCTTCACAGGTCATTCATATATTATTCATCATGAATAATGTATCATGCAAGATGAATAATAGAACATTCAGGGTGAATAATACACGATTCATGATAAATAATACATGAATCATGGATTCGTGCATTATTCATAATGAATATTGTATTATTGATCTTGAATACTGTATTATTAATCATGAATAGTGAATGAACATTCACCTTTGTTATTCATATTGAATGTGGACACCCGAGGACGTGCATGCATATTTATAATGAATATAACACATACATAGAATTTCACGAAAAAACGGTTAAAACGAAAAAAAATCATGAATATTGTATTATTCATCCTGCATACGGTATTATTCATCATGAATAGTGAATGAACGTTCACCTTTGTTATTCATATTGAATGTGGACACCCGAAGACGTGCATGCATATTCATAATGAATATAACTCGTATATAGAAATTTCACATAAAAAACGGTTAAAACGAAGAAAAAAACTATATCGAGATGGATGTCATATCGAAGAGCATGAAATTCTCGTTTTTTTATGTAATTTGTTTGATTAAAATTTAGTAATTTTTAGGATAAATTATTTTGAAGTTTAAGGGGTAAGTTTTTATTAATTAAAAATAAAAATAAAAAGTCAAAGAAAGTAGACGTTGATTGAAAATTACAATTTTGTTCTTAATCACTTCCCAATTAATCTTATTATGTATTAACCATTGATTAGTTTTCTAAGTTTTAATCAATGGTTAAGATTTGTACACATGTACACAATTTTAACTTTTAGGTCTATTTTAACCAATCAAAAAAAGAAATGACCAGGAGTTGCAATCACCTTTGTAACAGAGCTATTTAAGCCAATTTCCTTTAACAAAACCCTGAATTCCTCTTATAATATCCTGTAAACAAACATAAACGCCTCCCTCCTCGCTTTCTTCCTTCCTTCTTTCAATCGCAGTACGTCTCTCTCTTCTTCTAAATGCCGACCTTTGCTTGAAGATTGAGCTTCGTGAACCTATCGATCTCAACTCTCAAGCCCTACTGCCCAGATCGATCATTCAAGAGAGGACACCCAAAAGCAAAATCGATCGAGCTCTCTCTCAAGGTATATCCATCTCTACTTCTCCGAATTTCGTACTTGTTTCTTGCCAATGTTTCATCCGTGAATTGAGTTGGGTTTTTTCTACTAAAAGGGTTATCTATCTTCTTTTGTTTTTAATCCTTATGTTTTTGTATAATATATATATATGATACAAGTGGTCTTCAAATTGGGAAGTGAGGAGGAGGAACAGAGATGATTTGCTGCAGATTGCGAGCAAAACATTTTTGTATGAATCAGACCCACAAATTATAGCAACATATTTTAATGCCTCTTCTTGAATCCCAACTTCTTTTGAATTCAAAATTTTGAGCAGAACATGAACAAGCCCATCAATTTCTATTGCAATCTTTACATACCCAATAGCCAGAATCATAACTAGGTTTTTTTTTCCTGAGTTTTAGCTCAAAATCATACGATGGGATATTAGATTGAATGTGAATTCCGTTGCATTTTGATTGGAATTCAGGTTTTCAGATTGCAGCTCATCTATTTACTTCAATCTTTTGTTCCTACTGATCAACTCTGGCGATACATTTGGTATGACTTTTGTCCAAAGATTAAAAAAAAGTTTGTTCTTGAAATGTTGCTTACAGCATGCATGACTAGTAATTATGTGTTTCTTTTCACATTTAACTGATATTTGCTTGTTAATTTTTTGTTTTGGGTACTTCAAAAATCTGTCTTTTTTGGTAGTCTATCTAGGGTACAATATTATTGGGGGAAAAGGGTCACCAAGAACATCATGTGCATATATGACATATAAATTTCTATGTATGTAAGTAAATTGGGGAAGATAATAGAAAAAAATTGGTGGTTTTGTGTAAATGTACATTTTGCAGTGCGTAGGTGAAGATCACCTTTATGCCATTGTTGGGAATCACTTTATGGAAGAACAAATGTGTGTGAATCTGGTACCATTCTGCAAACTTGTGTTAAAAATGATAGTTTTATAGCTTTTGCGCTACAGCAAGACCCTTTTAGCAAGCATAGTATGAGTTTGTGTGGCTTGAAAGAAACAAATTTTGTCATAAAATTTGATTCAGATTCAGACGTTTCAATTTACAAAAACAAACAATCTTGTTGATTCAGATTCATACTTAAGACGTTACAAAAACAAACAGTCTTATTGATTTAGATTTCAGACTTCAGCACCACCTCTTATTAATCAGAAGTGAAATAAGACTTCAGACCTCTTAAAAAACAAATGTCACCTAAGAATTCCAACCATACTTGATTAACAATTCAAACTATCACTCAAAGGATTTTGAGAGATAAACCACCTTATAAGTTCAAATTTAATCAACAACGTTTTGAAATTTTGATTCCACTAAGCAACTCCTTAAATTGCTCCCTAATACAAATGGGACTTGCTCCCCAACAAAACCAAATACCAAGGAAAACAGCAACCAACGGATTTGGATATCCAACCATCCATTACCCTTCTGTCAAAACCAAAACAGCCACCAAAGCAGAATCCACAAATGACCATACTTGGAAAAACAACAGCAGCCATACCAATAAGAAATTGGGCACTAAATTAATCCATACCAGCAGCAACATGTGTAAGGATCAGAAAGAAATTAAGAGAGTAGCCCCAACAAGCAGAAACAGAATAGAAGCATCAGACCTTCTCCAAGACCACCAGATTAGGTCCATAAACAGAAAAAACAATTCTAATTTTATGTTTTCAGTTTTATGCATTTCTATTGTAATATAATATTCTTATGTATTTGTTTTTTAATTTATTTTACGTACAAAAGAGGAACAGTGAAGGAACAGCACTGATTAGAATAATCAACTGAAAACCTAATCGAAGAATGTCAAAGACATCATCATCTTCATCACCGATAGCTGTAAAAGATGTGGTACACAAGCTGCAATTATGTCTACTAGAAGGTATCAAATCTGAATCCCATTTACTCGTAGCTGGCTCTTTGCTCTCCAAGTCAGATTACCATGACGTGGTCATCGAACGATCAATCGCTAAAATGTGTGGTTACCCACTTTGCCCAAACTCATTGCCTTCCCCTTCATCATCCTCGTCAAAGCCTCCAAAGAAGGGCAGATATCATATTTCTTTGAAAGAGCACAAGGTTTACGACCTTGTAGAAACGCACATGTACTGTTCGACGAAATGCGTAGTTGACAGCCGGGCGTATACTGAAAGTTTGCAGCTTGAACGGTCCTTGGCTCTTGATACAGCCAAACTGGAGAAGGTGCTAAAGTTGTTTGAAGGTTTGACTTTGAAGGCAGAAGAGGGTTTGGAGGAGAATGGTGACTTCGGAATGGGTAATTTGTCAATTAAGGAGAAGGAAGATGGAGGTGTTGGTGGGGGAATCGTGTCTATGGATGAATGGATTGGCCCTTCAAATGCAATTGAGGGTTATGTTCCACAGCACGACCGCAGCTCAAAAAACAGGGCAGGTATGATATGAATTGTTATAGTTGATAAATACGCATTGCTGATTGGGTTTGTCATAGAAGCTAGCAAGTAATATGCACATTGGAAATTAACTTCCATCATATTATCTCCAGAGGTCATTATGTTTTTCTTCCCCACTCTTTGGAAATCCTGTTTCTAAAATTGGAAGCTAAGGTGGTAGTTTTTTTTTAATCTTACATGCATATTCCTCTGCTTAATGACCTTTCCCTTTAGATTTGAGTTGGAGTTTTATAAATATTATTAATGTTCATTTTATGCTATAATGATTCTGTATTTGTGTTTCAGGGTCTAAGTTGAAAGATTCCAAGCTCAAAAGGGAAGAAAAGAGCATCTTTGATGAGATGAATTTCACCAGTACCATAATTACTCAAGAAAATGGTTATAGCATATCTAAAGAACCTTCTGGGCAAACAAAAAAAATTGCTGGTGCAGTATTAAAGAACTCGAGAAAGAAAATGAACCACAAGGGGACTAATGATGGGTTAACCACATCAGCTGAAATATCATGCAATAAAGAACCTCAACCAAGTTCTAGTGGGCTCAAATCTTCTCTGAAATCTTCAGGTGCTTTCAGGACAAATCACTCTGTCACTTGGGCTGATGAAAAAACTGATGGTGCATGCAATCAAACATTATGTGAGTTCAATGGGATAGAAAATGAAAAGGACACAAGCAAGGGTTTTGGCATGACAGACAAGAGTATTGACGATGATGATAATGTATCCCGATTTGCATCAGCAGAAGCATGTGCTGTAGCGCTGAGCCAAGCAGCAGAAGCTGTTGCTTCTGGGGAATCTGATGTTCGTGATGCTGGTAAGCTGCACATTTTGTGAAGGGACTTCTCTTATACTAGATTAAGTACACCTTGCCTTTCTTTCACTATTATCTTATTATCTCTAGAGGTTTCATGTTTTTCACCTTTTCTTCTGCACTCTATTGAAATCCAGTTTCAGAAGCTGGGATTCTAATACTGCCACCTCCCCTTGATGATAATGAAGTCATATCTGAGGAGATCGTCGGTGCAACTGATCCAGAACCAGCACGATTGAAGTGGCCCAAAAGAACCGGTATTGTAGAGTCTGATTTTTTTAATTCCGGGGATTCTTGGTTTGATAGTCCACCCGAGGAGTTTGTCGTAGATGTAAGTATAAGTTGAACATTGTTTTATTGCGATCTTGAGTGTTCAAAATGGTTTTTCTGATGCACATTTCACAACTTTCAGCTATCACCATTTGCAACAATGTTCATGTCTTTGTTTGCATGGATTTCCTCATCTACTTTGGCGTATCTATATGGGCGCGATCATAGTTTTCATGAAGAGTATGCATCAGTTAATGGGAGGGAGTATCCACGGAAAATTGTATTGACAGATGGCCGGTCTTCTGAAATAAAGCAAACTCTTGCTGGTTGTCTTTCTCGAGCTTTGCCAGGACTTGTTCATGATCTGAGACTTCGAACTCCAGTTTCTACTATTGAATATGGGATGGTAGATGATTTCTCAATTTACCACCTTATTAGTTGCTGATACATACTTGATTGACTATAATTATTGATTCACAGGGTTGTTTACTAGACACCATGTCCTTTCTTGATCCACTTCCATCTCTGAGAATGAAACAATGGCAAGTGTTTGTTCTTTTGTTTGTTGAAGCTCTTTCTGTCTGTCGGATCCCTGCTATAGCCCCACACTTGACAAATCGAAGGTTCTTCCAGAAGGTGAGACATCTCTTCATTTAGTGGACATGTAGTCTGTTTTCATTAACTTCAGTACAATGACATACAGAATGCTAAATATTACGGAACTATCATTTGTACTCATTATGTTGGATGTGACTTCAACTTTACATCCTCAAATCTGGATAATTTGTCTTTTATCGAACGGATGTCTCGGTTGCCATTAGTGACATGGAACAGAGATAGATGCAAGGTAATATGATTAGTGAAAGAGGAATGAACTAGCTGAGTTATACAAGAAGGTTTTAACAAAACCAGGAAACAAATAGATATCTTGCATCCTATGAAATTGCAATCTAGGCCAGACACTTGTGTTTATGATAATGTTTGACTACTGGTAGAGAAATAGAAGCAAATGTTGTGAGGGGTGTTGAGTGTGAGTTTGTGAAGGAGAGGAGAAAGTGTGAGCCATTGAGAAGAGAGCCACAACCACAAGAGAAGATGGAAAGTTGTGATTTTGAGAGAGATTTAGGGTTCCTTTAGTTTTTTGACTAAATTAACAAGGATTTTTTGTGCGTACTATGTCTCATCCTGCATCTAATGCAGCAGCAGAGGCGTCATCTCATACATGCTTTTGGACCACCTCATCTTGATTTAAAACCATGCACACAACATAAAGTTACACAAGGAGTGGCAATTAGGTTCATAATTAGATATGGCAAGTGGGATTTAACTGAAATAGGATTCCCGTTTCATGTTGTCCATTTTATTGATTCGACTATTGCAAACATACATGTTTAGCTTGAATTTTATGTCATTGGAGTATTGCATCAGCTGCGACTTGTGTTCAAAGTTATTTTAGAATTTAAATCAGTTTTTGGACTGCTAGTTTGCTGTTCTTCGTGTGCTTCATCTCTCTTTGTTATTTCTTCCCCTATGTTTGTATTCTGCCTCACATTTGTCTTTCTGTTACATGAGTTTTGCTTTCTAGCACCCCCTTATGTTATCAACAAACATTTCCTTTCCTTTTTAAGTTTTTGTATCAAGACACTTAAAACAAGTCGTAGCTTAGTATTGCTCATTCTATCATGTAATACCTTAGCAGCAGCAGCAGCAGCAGCAATGTCAAAGACAACCAATTTAGCATGCAACCTAACCTGTCTATTTATGATACAACATCTTCATACAAATTTTTTTTCTTTTGAAGTATATAATAATTACATACGGCAAATGCAACAAATAAACTCACACACGCTCCTCACCAAACCTTTGGTGAGGATTGAACCTTGACCTCCTAAGAGGACAAAGGCTAGGCCAAAGGCCCTTTGGTGGTTACTTGGAACATTTGCATTTAAAGTTGGGTATCCTTTTTGGGACATCCCATTTGTTACTTGGAACATTAGCTTTCTCATTTGTGTTAATAATGATCTTCTAAGCATTTGGTTATGGTTAAAACAGGTTATTGATGATGCTCAAATAAGTACAGAGGAATACGAGGTGTTGAAGGATTTGATGCTTCCACTAGGACGAGTCCCTCAGTTTGCCACACAAAGTGGAGGCTAAGGGACTTTTTTCATCAAATTTTGTATGGATTTAGTTGATTTTTAATAACAAGAAAGGAAGGAAATGTGGCAGAAATAAATGATCCAAAAGACTTGCAAATAGATCAAAACATCTCTAGTTACAACCTAAATATATCAAAAACTTGTATTACTGCTTCTTCTTCTTCAAAATATGATTGAACCCTAAATAAATTTTTTTCCTTGTATCACTATTGTTTTCTATATCAGATTACTATATTTTGTTTTAATAAATCTATAACTGTACTACCCCAAAAATGATCAAAAATATGGTAGTATTTCCCCTTTACCATAAATAAAGACGATACTTTAAAGGGAAAGTTTGACAATTAAATACAATAATAGATAGGAATTAAGGTTAACAACCTGTTAATCTAATTCTACACAAAACTAGATTATAACCGGGTGTTATTAGTCCTCAAAAGTATCTTTTATCTCACAAAGCGACCCAAAAATGTCATTTCTCCTTATGCTTCTAAATAGCATCAATGTCATGCCTCAACCCGTTTTAGATCCGCCGCTAGCCAAACCTGTTCGAAAAAAATGTTACGACTTACGCCTAGTGAGTTCAAACAGTTAAACTTTAAACAATAAACCCAACATGGTGAAAAATGTAGATAAAATGATATTACCGGAAACATATCCTGAAATGCATAATTTTCCTAGAATAGAGTTGAGGTGTCCGCCTTCTTAAAGACTGCTATGAGAGCGTAAAAGCAGCCACCATCTCTGCAACGAGTTCCGCCAGGTACATCGATCTGATCAGCTACATTGATTCCAGTTCGGTATTGCAACCCCATTTGCAATACTGAAAAGAAAACGAAGAGAGACTAGATTAAAGGGCTGTTTACCAATACAAATCGGGTAAATGTTAACTAGATAAGATTGTGGTATGGGTAAGAGGTTAGGGACCGAGTAAAGGACCGTTTACTAAATGCTTATCCGGCAAGTGCTTATCGGATCATTTACCTTACCGGATGAACATGGCAATGGCCAAGAATCTTACCCGGTAAGAGCGATATAAGGATGAAGAGTCTTACCCGGTAAGAGAGGGTGACGACTCTTATCCGGTAAGCACTTACCGATAAATTGTTGCATACCATACCATTTTGATGGACTACAATCTTACCCGGTAAAGTAAGTTCGAGTGTTGAATCTTACCGGCATGAGCTTACTGGGTAAGTGTTTGAGCAAACGGCCTCTAAAAATGCCTTCCTTAGCTTACCAAGTCAGCATATTGGCCAACATAATGGACCGGTAAGAGGCGTTAAGAAGGTAGTAAACAACCCCTAAGTTTACCTATAAAAATTGAATTGAACATCATTACATCTACTCTAAACATTTTCAATTTGGTTAGGTCTTGGGATATCTACTAGCATTTGTATACTTCTGACATTACAAAACCAAATCAAACGAGGCGAGTGGTTGTTTCCGTGGGAGACCTCTTGCTTGTGAAAATGTGCAACGGAGAGATACTTTTGACGTTACCTATTCGCTAAAAGAGATTCACTCTGATGGTCGAGGTCAATGAAAAATATTAAAGTAATCTGAATTGATGCTTAAAATTTTATTATTATACGAAATTGAGAATGTTTCAAGATATCAAATTCAAGTTTGGAAACTGAAATAAACTCATCTCCTACACATTACAAAGGTACCAATTAGTTCTTGATTTTCTATTTTCAAAGTTAAGTGTTTTGAGAATTGTTGCAGATATAAAATGAAATGGAATGAAATACCTGTAATGTGAACTTGTGGTTCTTGTCATGGATGTATAACTTTGAAGCCAGAATACAATAACACTTGTTGAATACTTTCTCCATGATATCATGACAAAAACAAGTATGCAAGATGAAGATATTTAGCTACTAAAAAGAGTAGTTCCTTTTAACAAAATTTTATTATTTTACTTTCGGATTTGAAATTCGTAGAAACAACCACTCTACTATTTGGGGGTAGAGATTCCACCCTCAGACCTACTTACGAGTGAGAAATATTGGGTTCGTTTAGTTTGGTATTTTTAAATATATTCATATCAAACTTGAATTCAAATAAAAGGAGGCAGCATCATTATATCCTAAAACAAAATACTTTCTACCCTTAACTACAAGCAGCAAGTAAACAAAAGTAGAAGCAAAGGGCAAGTCAAAGTGCATGCCAGGAGCCAATTAGTAATGCACAACAAAATGAGAAAAACCGAGTGTTTTAGGATTATGACCTTTCAAATGGAATATAAGAAAACAGTGAATTATAAGGACCTTCTGAAGCTACTTCTTGATGCGGTGGTATGCTGTTGTCAAATATAGTTTCAAGCATGAACTCCATCTGCCACACATGAAGCAAATGAGGTTACAACAGAAGCTCAATCAGAAGAAATTGATGATTAAAAAAAAAAACAAATATGAATCAATGAGATGCATACTCTTTTACTTCTAATCAATGAGTACAAACTCTCGGACATAAGGGTACGACTCATGCCATCTTATTGCAAGGAGGTGCACTTCATTATTGAACAACACTGCATAAAAAAATACGCCTTGGGAACTCTCAAGTTCCTGAACCGTGAAGCCTGCGAAGATTCTCTATCAATGCATTTCATGATGATGGTGTGGAATTTCATGGAAAGATTTGGGTGGTGATTCCCATAACAGACACAGAAAGATGATTGTCTTCAATTCTAGCCCACATCTGACATTGTTGAAGATCTTCCTGAATCTTGCAAATTGAATATACAATTTCGTTAATATTCCATGCAAGAATATTGTAAAGACAATGTAAAGCATCTCAAAAACACAAGCATGGGCCACTTGAAGTTTGAAGCCCCAAAATCATCATGCATAACATGATAAAGGGTATAGAAGACCATGTATCCCTCAATATCACAGGTTCTTTGATTAGAAGGTAGAATTTTTAGGGGGTTCAAACCTCACCAAAGTTGATGAGAGTGTTGAGTTCATTTGTTGTATATAAATATTATATACTTCAAAAAAGAGGTAGAAAAATTGAGAACCCGTTTGTGAATTCAAAGTTCCCATACAGCAGAAAGTATTAAAAGAAAGGCATCATTTTGTTGATTTTTAGGGGCCGTTTACCCAACGCTTACCCAGTAAGCGCTTACCTGTAAATTGTAATTGTCAACACTTTCACTTAACTTACCGGGTAAGATTTTAGTCCATTAAGCGCTTACCGGGTAAGAGTCGTCATACTCTACAGAAAGAACCCTAGTTTTGACCAAAATTGGGCACTAAGTAGATGCATATGGCGAAGCATTTTGATGAATAAAGAAAGCCATCACAACCTGGAAAATGTGGGGTTCAACCAAACAATAAGAGAAAAAAAAAATCCAACCCCAAACAACAAAGGGGAATAGTACAAATTTGTTATTGAACTTAATTCACTTTCTAATTCATAAGAAACAAAATCGAAAATTGCAGAAACAGTAAATAAAACCTCAACCCACAATGCCCTCAGCGAATCACAAATCTGAAAATGGGAATTTATGAATCTATTAAATTACCCCATCGTGAACATCATTGAAGATAACATCAGTCTTTTCAAAACAATAATGAGATCCACCTTCTGCCATAGAATAAACATTATCTAGAAATTTTGATAAGGTAATCATTGCCATTCGAATCCCTAATTCTGAATAAATCAAACAGATAGATCACCCCCAAATCAATCAACAATCAAAAGGTACACACAAATCATAAAAAAAAAAACAGCTTCTTGACAGTTTTCTCAATTTCAACTCAAGATGAAGAAACAACAGTTTCAAATAAACAAGAAGATTAGAAGACGGAACGAGCATGAATGGTCACCTTGAAAGCATGAAGGGCTCTTGAAAGCAGAAATGGCACTTTGAGAGCATGAATTGCCGTCTGAAACAACCTTGAGGTAAGAGTTTATGTGCTATCAATTTGTACATCAAGCTTATAAAAAAATTGTAATCAAGAGATTTTAGGAGTTTATGTATTAACGAGCACTTGATGCTTACCAGGTTATTTTTAAGAGTTTTTACCTTGTCTTTCATATTACTCATTGATGTTGCTACTCCTTCATTTAATACAGTCTAGGTGATAAGCAGGAAGTAGGAAGAACTACTAACAATGTAACGGGAGATAAAGTTTTAAGGTGCCCGCTGTGCTGATTGATATCGTTTGTACTGATATCCCACTTGAGTCTATGAGTGATGATAATATTTTTATCATCATGCAGCCATGACATTGACAAGCTCAACTGCAACATAAGACAAGAAAATTATCAGCATTTACATACTACAAGTCTTCAAGGATGAGGATGTCCAATGGTGTATAAGATAGAGTACCTGTAATACATGGGCATGAAAGAATAACTTACTTTTTGGATTGAATGAAATTCCCCACCAAGGGCAATTGATCTTATCCACAATGGCACTTCTGCAAACAAATTCTTTTAGTAAGGCGTTGCAAATGGATTACCATCACACTGCACTCCAACCAACTGCCTTTTCCACTCCCCTTTCCTTCATCAAGTTTCTCGTCCATTCAGCCTCCTCCCACATTCCTATAGAATCATACAGGTTTGAAATAATTACATAATATCCATCATTTTCTGGGTCACATTCAATAGCACGCTTTGCAATCCTGATACCCATTTCAGGATTGTTGTGGGTTTTACAAGCACTTAGCAAAGCACCCCACAAACCCCCATCAGGAACTATTGGCATTGACAAAACCAAATTTTCTGCCTCAGGCAGATAACCTGACCTACCAAGAAGATTTACCATACAATCATAGTGTTTGAGTGTGGGTTTCAGAGAGTAATCTCCCATTCTATCAAATAAAGATTTTCCTTCATCGACAAGCCCTGCATGACTACACGCCGAAAGAACTGCAAGAAAAGTGAGCTCATTTGGTTTAGCATTTGATTGCACCATCTGTTGGAAAGTATTTATTGCTGATCGGGCATCTCCATGCATCCCATAGCCAGAGATCATCACATTCCAAGAAATAATATCCCTTTCTGTCATTTTGTTGAATATATTTTTGGATTTTTCAAGTTGCCCACACTTGGCATACATGTCAACTAATGCAGTAGCAAGGGTCAAATTTGACGAAAGCATTCCCTGATCAATGTACTTGTGTATCTGCTCTCCTTTCTCAATTGATGCCATATGGGCACAAGCAGAAAGCATGCTAATTAGTGTTGTTGTGGTAGGTCCAATGCCTTCTAAAACCATTTTATCAAACAAGGAAAAGGCCTCGGCATAATGTCCACAGTGCGTATAAGCAGAGATCATCGTGTTCCAAGTGATAATATCCTTATTTGTCCTACAAAACAGCTTCCTTGCTGTGGCCACTTCACCAAGGTTACTGTACATGTCTATGAGTGAATTTGACACGGATGTTTGCTCTTTCACCAAGCTCTTAACAACATAACCATGTAGAGACCTCCCTAGATGCATCTCTCCCATTTGTGAACATGAAGATATAACTGATACCAAACTGTAGGAATCAGGATCGATGCCTAGATGTAGCATTTCTGTAAACAAATCAATACACTTCACTCCACGTTCTACTTTACCGTAGCCACATAACATCGCATTCCAAACCTCTTTGTCAAGGACAGACACACCATTAAATACATTCTCTGCATAACTTATCAGTCCAAACTTACAGTACATTGACACCAATGCATTGTGAACCATCTGATCTCCATCATAATGTCTTCGAACCATAAACCCATGAAATGTCTTTCCAGCAGAGATGCAGATAGAGTTAGATAAACCAGATATCACACAACTGACAACCATTGGGTCCGGATCTATCCCAGCAACAAGCATTTCCATAAATCCACCTAAACTTCGTCTAATACATCCCATTTTTCCATATACACCAATGATAGATGTCCACAACTTGATATCTTTCACTGGAACTTCATGAAACGACATATAAGCTTCCTCAAGAGTTCCACACTTGGAGTACATGAACAAGATTGAAGATTGAACGGCTATGTAACATATGAGTCCAGATTTTGCAACTATCCCATGTAAGCATCTACCTGCATACACGGCCTCCAAATTGCCACAAGCTTGAAAGGCACCTTCTAATGTTCTGAAATTGGGTCTCCCATCCTCTCCACATGTTCTATACATATCACAAACACATCTCAAACCTTTCTCGCTCTCACCATTCTGCACATACCCTATAACAAGGGCAGTCCAAGCAACCACATCTCTCAGATACATTTCATCAAACACCTGGCGTGCACTGTCCACATGCCCACATTTTGAATACATATACACAAATGAAGACCCAACCGCAGAACTTCCTTGAAACATCCCATCTTTAAACACCGAGCCATGTACAATCATGCCATAAACCAAATCCCCAACCTCGGCACAAGCGGAAACAACCATGGGAAAGGTAAACTGGTTAGGCAGAAGAGTAGTCAAAACCCTCATGGAAGCATAATAGTCGAGACATTGTGGGTACATTCCATTAGAAAAGTAAGCCTTGATGATAGAGTTCCAAAGAAACACGTCTCTATAACCATCAAAAGAATCAAATACTTGTTTAGAGGATGCAGGCTTATGGAGGTAAGCATAAAGGGAGATGAGTTTTGAAGAAATGAAGATGTTAGTTGAGTGATGGCCTGTAGTAATAATGTAAGCATGGTACTGTGTGAGTGATTGAAGGGTTTTAGGAGATCGGATGGAGAGAAAGGTGTTGATGCGGTGGGTAAGCATGAAGTCAGTGGTTGAGGATGAATGGAAGAAATGGTGGTGAAGTAGTAGGGTGTTGGTTTTAAAGAATGAAACTTTTGAAGCGCCATGAATACAAGATATGATTACTTTCTTGTATCTTCCATACATCATCTAATCTAAGCATGTGTATGAATGAAATTGGGTTTTGGCAGAAATCCTGATTCTTTGAGCATCTCCAATGGAGGAGGTTGTTTGTTATATAAGAAAGAAGTGACATAACATTCATTAAGACAAAATCAGACTCCTGATTCCATAGTCTGGTCCTCTTCCGAAAGCAAAAAAAAAAAAAAAAATATATATATATATACACCCTTATTTATTTGGAAAATTAATTAAAATGACCGTATTTCAATCTCGTATTACCAATATGCCCCAAATCTCTTTGATTTTGCCGAAATACCCCTTTTGTCCGGGATCCGTGGCCGGGATGACACCCATCCCGGGGTTACCTTCAATCGACGCCCTGAATAGTGATTTCCCGGCGTTAGGCCGGGATGAATAGTGAAATCCCGGGGTTGGGGGCCGGGATGGAAGCGATGTGTTGATCTTAGATTAATCGACGGTGGGGATTTAAGTAAATTAGGTTTAGAAGTGTTCCCCCTCTGTTATAAAATCATATGGTCCCCAATTCAAACCCCACCCCACACAACCACTTCCTCTCTTCTACTTCTAACTCTCTCTTATATCTCGTGTATATCACGCTCAGATTTCGACTCGATTCATTGGTGTTTTAGCAATCTCCGATATGTCTCGTCTACTTACTTCGGTAAGTTTTCTTTTAACCCCATTGTAGTTTTATATTTTATAAAATATTTGTTGTATGTTATTTAAACTATGTGTTTGATTGTGCGTTTATTTTAGAGATTATGTGTTATGTTTATGTTGTTAATATGCTAGAGTATTTCGTGTTTTTTAGAGGTTGCGATAATTTTAGAGTGTTGCGTTAATTTTAGAGTCTTGCGTTAATTTTAGAGTGTTGCGATAATTTTAGAGTGTTGCATTTTTTTTAAATATTTTAGAGATTGCGTTAATTTTAGAGTGTTGCTTTAATTTTAGAGTGTTGCTTTAATTTTAGAGTGTTGCGTTAATTTTAAATATTTTAGAGATTGCGTTAATTTTAAAGTGTTGCGTTAATTTTAGAGTGTTGCTTTAATTTTAGAGAGATTGCGTTAATTTTAGAGTGTTGCTTTAATTTTAGAGTGTTGCTTTAATTTTAGAGTGTTGTGTTTTTTTTTAAATAACTATAATCATAAACCTTTTAATCGCAACATATCGATTTGGATTTTGTCAAACGGATGTAAATAACCCTAAGGTTTGTAGGGATTTAAGCAATCCACGTGATTCCCCTACTACCTAGAAGTCCAATAGATTGAGTGGTTTCTTTTCTAAACTTAAGAAATAGACGAAATCAACAAAACGTAGGTCTCCTTAACTTTGCAAAAAAACAGAAATATTAACTATAACCAAAAGTCGTTGTCTTTTATTCGTTACTATGTAGGAGGATTTTCATTACGTCGATCTGTCTTTCAAAACACGCCTTGGCTTCACCAAGGAAATTAGAGATATTTTTGCAGCGTGTCCACCAGAACGGGCACAAAACTTACATCAAATATTCGGACAGACATCTTTTGGTCCATGGCTGGAGCTTACCAATACTGCGCAGGACCCCCTCCTAGTGTACATGTTTTTACAGTTGGAGGTTGACGTAATGAATGCCGATGAGGAGGAAATGTATTTCGATGTGCGTGGGAACCACATGCGCTTTGGTCGTCTTGAGTTCTGTCTTATAACAGGACTCCTTTTCGGACCAACACCCTCCCTTCCTGTCATATCAGAAGGGTCCTTCGTCAGGAGGCTTTGGCCTGATCACGCCCCCGCTAATTTGAAGATGAAAACCATCGTCCAGACGATGAGAGGCGACATGCAGGAGCTATCTGATGAGGATGTTGTGCGTGTTTGCTTGGTAGTGATGGTGGAAATCATGTTCATGGGTCGTAAGCTAAGTCAGGTGGTTACCGACACTGTCATTAGGGCCGTCGATGACCTTGTGACATTCGACAGCTACCCGTGGGGTAGCCACATCTGGAGCCACACATACAACTCTTTACACAACGCCACCGCCAGACGCCATTTACAAAAAAACAAGAACATCAACAAGAGTACGTTGAATGGGTTCGCACACGCTCTGAAGGTTAGATAAGTAGTATAACATAAATATTATTTCATCTTTCGTTTTTTTTAACTTACTTCTTTATGTTGTGTAATTCCAGGTTTGGATCTTGGAGATGTTTCCTGTCTGCCGTCACCATTTCACCAGTCGCACCGACAAGGCCATTAGGGGAACTCGTTGGGACCAAAATATTGTACTGAATAAGGCTGCATGCGTTGCAATCTTCAACTCAGTTTCGGACGTACGCTCTATTACTATATTTCTAATTTTAGTAAGTGAACAATTAATTGTTTAACTTAGTCTTGCATATTAAATCTTATATGTTTTACAATATATTTAGGTGAGGCATCCGGCTCTCGAGCGCCTCACTCCTACGGCTTCCGAACAACATAGTCGTTGGTATCTATCCAGCGTCGCCTATTTTGAAAGAGAGGAGGCCAGGCGACCGACGAAGAGGTCCCGAGGAAGAGATCCTGATCACGATGACGATGACGATGACCATGATGAGGACGATGATTATGAAGATGATGAAGATGACGATGATGGCACGGGATATCAGGCTCACCCTAGCTCCTCCCATCATGGGATGCCTGATGTAGACCCATACGTAAAGAAGTGGGAGTACATGTACTCCATGGACAGACGCATAAGAGATCTCGAGGCCCTCAAAGGGTGGTTAATCTACCCGTAACGATGGTCTAATGTTTTCTTTTCTTTATTAATGTTTTCTTTATTAATGTTTACTTTATCGATGCTTTAGTAAAAGGATGCTTTAATGTTTAACTTGTTTTTACACAATATAATTCCACAACCACGAAAAGGTAGATAAAATCAACAATGAACATAAATATCATATCAGTTCGCATACAAGATGAGGTCGTTACAATCAAGGGAAGTCAATGTTAAGGTCAATGCTATCATGCCTTAGGGTTCCATGTGGTTCTAGGTTCGATGGCCCCTGAGAGCGAAATCTTTGGCTACTTGAAGCTCTACTCCTGGGCACGGTTGAAGGGGCAGGAGTTGGACATTCACCACGAGTATGTCCTACTGCTCCACACCTAGTACATGTTCTCTGTATCGGATCCTCACCACGGGATGGACGCCGATCGTTCTTTCTTTGGCCTCCCCGCACATCTCTTGGTTATTAACGGTAGATAGCATGGCAGAAGGGGGACGTGTGGCAAAACCCATGATTGAGGGGGTCCAACTGGATTGATTACTTCATGATATGTTGACCGGTAAGTATGGGACGTGAAGTAACCTAGAGCTATATCGCTGCAATCTTTACGGTTCATAGACCTTGCAGCTGCGATGGCATGACCACATGGTAACCCAGAATATTGCCATTGCTTACATTCACAAACACGGTTGAGCATATCGACAATCGCGTGTCCACGGGTATCCCGAACATCGAACTTATCATATCCAATCCCTCTTACCCTCCATTGCGCAGACTTTCCCGCCCTTTTGAGAATCTTCGCCTCCGCCATTGGAGTGAGATGATTATGCATTTCACCTACAAACATGTGTGTGTTAACTATGATACGATTTATAAATAACACAAGAAGAGCAAATAACATATAAGTTCAAGATTTCAAAGTTTATCAACCTCCCTTTTGTCGTCGAAGTATGTACCACTCTTGTTGAAAAAATCGGACGTACTCCATAAGGCCGACAATCGGTAACCTACGAGCAAAACGGGACAGTGCATTCACCGACTCTGCATTATTAGAGGTCATTATGTTATACCGATGTGCAGGAAAATGGGCCCTTGACCACCTATCCTTCCCAGCAGCGTCCATAACTTGTGCTCCACGATCTACTTCATATCGTAGTGCATCCATGTACCGGTCAAACTCCGTAACCGTATATGCTTTGCATGCCTTCCAGTATGTCGGGCGGTTTGTAGTAATACGCCTGTCCGCGCTTTTCACGTTCATCTCCAAATGTCGACAACATAGGGCATGAGGGGTCGATGGGTACACGACAGAAATTGCAGCACTTATTGAAGGAGACCTGTCCGACATAAACACCAACCCTTCTAGGACTCCGATACATTCTCTCAACCTGGACAGAAACCAATCCCACTCCTCCCCCGTCTCAGACTTGCCTACTCCGAAAGCCAAGGGCAAAATGTTGTTATTTCCGTCCATGGAAACCGCCAAGAACATCCATACCTAGGTAAGGTCCCTTTAAATGGGCAGCGTCTATTACGATGACAGAATGCAGGTTTGCCAAAAACGTGCGGATCTGCAAATAACGTACAATTATTGTATATATACGTGGAACAACTTTGTAAATGTTATAATTTATAATATGTAAAGATATGGCGTGTTGATATACGTACCACACATCCAAGAGCAGCGAAACAAAACTCAAAACGTCCGTGCGAATTCGTCTTTATTCTGGTGTGTGTACCCGAATTCTTCAACTCCAAATTATATAAGTACATAGGGAGTCGTTCATACGACTCCTCGGGAGTGCCTCTCACCATTAGCAGGGCCTTGCATCGCACACACCATCCTTGGTGGTAACCAATATTGAGCCCGTACTGCTGGTTGATATCGTCGACGATGTCATTCAGCCGAAATGACCTGCTAGCGTCAATAAACTTCCCTTTCAATATGTGGCCCAAAGTCCTTTTTTTGGCCTGTCGGTGTCTGGAATTCAGTTGCGTCCTGGAACAAGTGTGCACGTCGTTCAGCTTCCTAACGGCAAACATCCCTCCTTTTTGGCCCACGGACTTCGCCGACATACGCCACTTACAATTTTTTTTGCTCACAAACAGCCACGTATCTGCTTTTGTCGGATTTCTCTGTTCTAAACACAAAACCCTCTTCCATGAACTTAATTCCGAGCTGTATGGCCATTTCCTCCTTCGTATCAAATAGTTGTTCTTCATGTATGATTGTACCGCGATTGTAAGGTACGGGTTGGTAGGGTGGTATATTGGTCTCCGGGTTTGGAAGGGAAAGAGGCATATCAAAATAATCGTTATACTCACCAAGTGATTTATTGCTAGGGGTATATGTTTCTTCTTCGTCGTCCTCATCAATATCGGTATTTGATATGTCCAGATCAGATATACCCGTTGTGAAAACATGGGTTTCGTCAGGAGCAACTCCAGCAAACCGTCTTTCTTCGTCTTCTTCTTCTTCTGCTTGTTGTTCTTCTTCTAGTTGTGTCTCCGGAACAACATCGGGATAAGAATCGTAAGGACGATATGAATGATCAGAATAAAGTGTGGTGTCGTAGGATGCCTAAAATTGAGAATCAGGCTCCTGTTGACTACCACCGAGATGGATTTCGTCATCACCTTCGGCATCATCTTCGTCATCACCTTCGTCGCACATCAATGTTGCCTCATACACAAAGACTTTTGGAGGTCTTTCTGAATCGCTGCAATTTGCATAAAACCAAGGATTAGTTCATCGTTGTTTAGCTCCACTAGTGAGCGATCTTCACGTTTGAACACCAACTTGCAAGTAGCAGAATCTTCGATTCCACATTTTCCCATGACGTAATGAAGAAACCTCTTATATGTATAGATTACTGGAATCTGTACACCACGCTTTGTGTACCCAATATAATCCCACTCATTGTTGTTTTGAACCCACTGACCATCGAAACATAAATAGAGCTTAGCTTTTACAACAGGTGAACTCATTTTTTCAATAGTATAAAAAATGAAGCAATTCAAACAATGAAAGTGAGAGCAAGAAAGAAAAATGCAATGGATGTGATGAATGCCTTGCATTATACTGATCTTTAAAGGCAAAATTTATAGCCGATTATTAGTTCAATGACAAATACAATTCCATGACAAGTACAATTATTGTTTGACAAAGTGGAAAAAAACAGTAGAAATAATCAGCAACAAAAACGTGAAAAACACTTGAATCACATGAAATCATAGTACCAAACCCTAAGTTTCTCAAACCCTAACCCAATCCTGGCCCCATCCCGGCCTAAAGCCGGGAAATCACTGTTCATCCCGGACATAACCCTGGGAAAGAACTGTTCATTCATCGATCCATGCTAACCCCGGGATCACTGTTCATCCCGACCCTCAATCCCGGACAAAATGGGTATTTTGGCAAAATCAAAGAGATTTAGGGCATTTCGGTAATACATGATTGAATTACGGTCATTTTAATTAATTTCCCTATTTATTTGATTCTGGAACGTAATTAATGTGTATATTTGTAATTTTATAAATATTTTTAATTCCTTGATTTCATTTTCTTCCGTTTTCTACCATATTTGGAATGAATGTTTTGGAATGAAGATTAGCAACATTTTTCTTCTATCCCCTTTCCCTTCTCTCCTTGATTTTTTCTTTCCCTTTTTCTTCATTTTCTTCGTAAAAAAAAACTCGAGAATACAACGTTAATCAATCATATAAAAAAGAAATGGCAATTTTTTTGGAATGATTGATCAACTTTAATTGGTAATATGTTGATATGAAATTCTAGTGCATGACTTCATCTTTTCTTTTTTATACAAATCAGCACCACGGGAAATCCGAACATGAAAGTTAAGGGCATGTTTGGTTTGCGGGATTGGAATGGAATGAATTGGATTTCAAGAAGGGATTTGGATTTGGGAAGATTTGAAATCCGTTCATGTGTTTGGTTTGTAGGATTTGGAATGAATTTCAAATTCATTCATTTACAAGTCTTGCTTGGTTTGTAGGATTTGGATTTGGATTGAGTTATTATTATTATTATTTGTTTGTTTTATAAATAATTTATTTTTATTGGTAAACGTCGAATTTGGATCAATACAATTTGAAGTATCGATCACGCTTTAGAATCCATCGGATTTGGATTTCAAATCCAGGTCCAATGTCAAGGATTTCCAAATCCATCATATGAGGGATTTTAAAATGGTCAACGGATTTGAAATCCGATCAACGAAATCCTTATCTACAAACCAAACGCAGGATTGGAATGGATTTAAAATCCAAATCCCTCCAAATCCATTCCAATCCCGCAAACCAAACGCGCCCTAAGAGTATCAAATTTTTCAAAATTTCTCTAAAACAGAAAATTAAAACTTAAATTTCTAAAAAGTATTACATTCAATTTTAATAGATTCTTTATTTTATATATTACAACATTAATTATATTATTAAAATATTATTTCTCTCTCATAAACATTTAACATCAAAATTTCTTATTAGTAAAAATATAATAAAAATTGTTTTCTTTCTCATAGTAATCATTTTTGAAATTTGGAGAATACTTTCTCAATTTTAGAGAAAGTTTTGAAAAATCTTTTAGAGCCAAAACTTGCCTAAAATATGCATTTTATCCATTTTAAAGAATATATTGGAGATGCTTAAATAATCTAGTTGGTTTTCCATCTATACTATATTATAAAGCAAACATAAAAAACTCTTAAAAACAAGTCTTAAAGCTTAATGTACCGCTATTTAATGTTAATTACTTAAAAAACAACCATTAAAGTTGTATGTACTACATTTAATGCTATTTATTAATTTTCAATCATTATCTCTAACCATTTTAACTTCCCTAAAATCATTTCCCACTTTAACTCCCCTAAAATAACTCTCAGCATAATTAAATATAGAATAAAAATCAAATTTTAAATATAAAAAATCTAAAATATAATTAAAAAAATCTAAATCTAACAGAATATTTTATAAAAAAAATTATATTATTAAACCAAAATAAATTACAACATATTATTAAGTCTAAATTAAACAAATTTATATAAAAAAATTGTAACACCCCGATTCTTGAAATATATCATTTCAAGTTAATATAAAAACCGATATATCGAGGAAAAATAAGATATTTAATTTTGGACTTGAATCTTGGATTTTATAGTCTAGATGGATGAAGGATTCAATTACGAGTCCAACGGTTCTTTCCGGAGCGAAAATGGAGCTATAACGAAGAAGTTATGGCCAAAACAGTTTCGGTACGCGCTGGGCTATAGTGTCCGGCGATTGTGACAGTGTCACAATCGCCTGTCAAGGTTGTCGGAGCCCGAGAACTCTCGGTACAATCTCAGCGATTGTGCCCGGCGATTGTGACATGGTCACTATAGCCTGGCACAATCGCCTGGGTGTTTCAGGGTGTTAAAATCGCGATTTTCAGCCCCAAACTTCATTTCTTCATAACTCTCTCATTTCAACTCCGATTTGGGCGATTCAAGTTGCTACGGTTTTGTTTTTGAGATCTTTTCAAGGATATGGAAAGAGATTGGAAGTATATTGGAGTATACTAGAGTATTTGGTGGTGGTAAGCTTCTCATCTCTCACTATTCATCTTCTTCCCCAAAGTTTTCTTGGTTTTCATCCACCCTTTGTTCTCCCTTTCATAGATTGGAGTTTTGTAACCATTTTGGTGAACTAGAAGTGTTTTGGTTGGTGGATTCAAGCTTGGGTTAAGGTAATCTTCTATTCTCTTCGGTTATGGAAGTTAGGGTTTCGGTAGTAATGGAGGTATTCATGTAGATGGTTTAGGAAACGATTCTTTGTGGTTGATTATGTTTATTTGTGGTTGATTATGTATGGATTTAGGTTTTGGAAGTTTGGTCTTGAGAATCCAAGTGTTCTTCAAAGGAGCTCTAGTTGGGGGAAAATCTAGATTTAGCCCAAATCTAGCAAGGTGAGTTCAAGTTGATTTGTGAAAATTGTGTACATGCCAAAATGGTTATTTTAAAGTGTTTTACATGAAACGGTTAACTACTGATTAGTTTTGGGTGTTTTGAAGTAAAAATATATTTTACTTGGTTTTTGGCAAAGTGTGAGTATTTTAATGAGTTCTTATATTTGATAAATTTGGTTTATCTTAATTTCATAAAATGCTCATATTTGGGATTTGGATATTTTGATAAGTAATCGCATGGTTTATGCATTATGGGGATTTTGTACAATTAGAGTCCATTTCATGTTATATGCATTTTGGTGTAATTGCATTCATAAACCCTTTGGAAAATATTTGGTTCCATTATGTGTTGAATTCTGGGTTAATCTCGTCTTTGGGATATGGGTCTTCATAAACGTTGTTTAAAGACATTTCTTTAGTCGAGAGACCGATAATTATTGATCAAATGGATTTCGAGCATTTTAGCTCGGTATTGGCTTAAAAGAGTCTTGAGGACACTTGTCCGGTTTTATATGGCTCAATGTATAGCCCAGTCATGACGTACGTACTAATGCGCTGTGTTGCGTATTGAGTTTGGTTACGGGCTCGGGTGCTTTGGTCATTCGTGTGTAGTCCGGTAACGTTAGACAGTGTGTAATGGATCCATAGGCACGTCAGTCAGTCTGTTTTGGGATGGTCAATTGGGTATTTCGGGGTGGGACTCCGGTACCCATGTTTTATGACCGGAAACTTTACAAGTGATCGCTAGGAGGGTTGAGTCTGTAGTGCTATCGGGGAGTGAGCGCTAGGACCTCCGCCGCTTGAAGTAATGCCTGGGAGGTAGTCTTTAAGTGTGCCGGGCCTTCGGGATGGAGTTCTTTGGAATGATCCATCAAGGTCAACTGACTTGGGGTGACACTTGGTAAAGAAGTCGTAGGGACACTTGGGCTGAGATGTCGTGAGGTGTCATGCGATTAACGTTGTTTGAGTGGCATACTTTTGTGTTCCTCCGCTCTCAACGGATACGGGTATCCCCCGTTGTCGGCCCTCGGTATTTTGGATATTTAATGGTCCATGATTTAATATTTGGATTTCATTCCATTTTATGGTCGCGTGAGTATTAAGTTTCAGTTCCATGTTCTAATGGCGTATCATATTTATATGGATTGTTTTCCGTTATTTAAGGGCCGAGTATTATGTTCCACCCGAGTTTGGGTGTTTTGGGATAAGACGTATTATTTACATTTTTACAAATGTGAGTGTCGAACTATGACCCCGTTTCGGGTGAGTTACGGGTTGCATCGTTTTATAAGAAATTCATGTTTGGGAGCATTGTCTTTAAAAGTGTATATGATGGGAAAATGAGTCGTTACAACATTTTAAAGTAAATCATTTTAAAGGATCATGATTATAAGTTATAATATTTCCATTTTACGTTTTCTTTATAATCATGATATAAACTCTTGAACTCACTAGGCGTTAGCCTAACCTTTTTATTTGTCGGCATGTGCATCAGGTTCCATCTCAGGAATTAGTTCTAGCTACACCGTGAAGTGATGAGTGCTAGTTGTGTGCTCGAAGAAGTGATTAGCTTGATGAAGTCTTCCGCATTTTTTATTGAAATTTTCTACCTAAGACAGCACAAACCTTTTGTTTCAAACAACTTGCATTAGAAATAAAATAAATATTAACTACAAGAATGGCTAAATCTAGGGAAAAGTTGAAATTAAAGCCCAAAATAATATAATTCGGATCCAACAGTTTCATGAGAATACAATAATATGCATCTACTATCACACTGTTGCACAGTCCAATATCCCCTAAACCTGAGAGAAATCAGATCACTCATAAGTGAAAAAGGGGAGATTGGTAGAGAAGATAACCTCCTAACCAAAAAAATCATGTGGAGCATCCAAGGAAGCTGAAAATACTGAACTATGACTCGCTGGACCAAAGTCGTTCCAAGGAAAGCAACCAAAAGGGGGGGGGGGGAGATTTGAAATCAATCATATCTTTTGTGTTACTAGAATCATAATCACCCACAAGAAAGAAGACATTGCTAACATGAACAAGAAAGTTCATCTCTTAGGTGTCGTTTGTTTTTTAAGAGGTCTAAAGTCTGAAGTCTTATTTTAGTTATGATTAATAAGAGGTGGTGTGTAAAAAGGTCTGAACGATTCAGACTTATGAGTCATTAAGAGATTTAAAAAAAAAAACCTTTAGAGAGACTCTAAGACAAGAAAATGTAGACATTAGGGAAAAGTTGCACCATGTAACTCTAACTCAAGAACATAATGATCCTTCAATGACTAACACACATGGGCCACTAAGCAACAATGTAACACCCGAAAATTTCTCTCTCTAGTAAGTTGTAATTACTGGTTAATGTTAAGGGAATGTTTTACCGTTAAGAACCAATCTGATTGAGAGCGTTTCGGGTGAGAAAAGTTGAACAACTATGAAACCATTCATGTCTTCAGAATGTTCATTGAACATTCATGTTTTTATGAAACTTTGTGAACCATTTGACCCTGATCAATATTGTTCACACACCCCCATTATACAGTACACATTCATCTTCATAAACCAGAGATGTTCTTTTTGGGAGTATTATGCGGGGGGTTACAAAAGGTAAAAGAAATCGGTTTTACTCAATTATCCCTAAACATCATTGTTCATTACATTTATTACCCATCATTCCATGTTATAATTAATTATTTAAATGTGCATAATCTCAACCGTCTGTATTAAGATCAATGGTTGTTATTGGGTTAATAAAGTTAGTACGATAATTTGGGTTAACAAAATAACACAACCCAATATATATATATATGTGTGTGTGTGTGTGTGTGTGTGTAGGGAGGTTTGGGAGAAAACTCTAAATAAATGAAAAACACTTTATCAACCGTTAGATTAATTGATCCAATGTATGTGATTAAAGAAGCAGGTACAACTTTATTTTAAATAAAAAAATCTCCCACCTCCTATTTTTTAAATCGAAAAAACACGAAATATGATCAAAATTCGAATGAAACAAATTACACCTATAAAAACAAATCATATTTTTCTTGTTAATTTGACATCCATATTCATAGAGAGAGAGATTTGTGACACCCCAAAATGGGCCAAATAAATAAATATGAAAAGAAAGCAAAAATAAAAATAAAATAAAATGTGTTTTATTTTATTGGACCAAAAATACGAAGAAAAATGTGAAAATGGTCCAATTATGCTATTTAATGAAAGTGGGAAATGAGTTATTATGCAATCGGACTAAAAATAAAAGATAATGTCAAATTGGGGGTGAAAAGTGTGAATTTGAAGAAAATGTTGAAGTCAGGGGGCCGAATGTAATTTCTAAAAGTTCAGGGGTAGTGTCAGTTGTTAACTGGTCCAAACCAGAGGGACCTGTTATGTAAATATAGTTGGTCTGAAAAATTTCAGATTTGAAAACGACGGGAGTACTTTGAGGCTTGCTATTGGCTTGTTAAGTCAACTAATAAGCCAAGGTTGCTAAAGATAAAATGAAGAGTCCAGTGCTAACAACATTTTAGCTCAAAAAATATCGGGATTTCGTGTAGAAACGAGAGAGAAATCGGAGCTCAAAGTTGCTACCCGAAATTTTGGTTTATCGACGATTGGAGGTAAAATACTCAACCAAATTTTGAGTTTTTTATATGGTTAGCTTCGTTTTTAAGTTCTCTATTGAACCTTAGTAGCCTTATGTCTCAGATTTTGGTTTAGAATGACCGATTTCTAGTTTTTCTTTAAGATTTTCGAGTTTTATAAAAACCGAAAATTTAAATGAGAAAATGAGACTCAATACTTGATGGTTTTCGTTGATTCTTGTTCCTGTGGTTGAGTAAAATGATTTTCTAGAGTTTTGCAAAAAGAATCATCTAAAACGATTAAAAAATAAGGTCGAACGACTACTTTTCGGGTTTCCGGCGAAGTCCTCGTTGAAACAAAGCTGATGACTGTTCTTTTTACTTTTACGTCGGGTTGTTCTCTTTTTTTTTTTAGTTTGAATCTTTGACAGCTTTAGCCCCTGTACTTTCATGTCTTATGTTTAAACAAAAAGTTTGAATTGCAAATCATTCCCTCAACTTTGGATCTGTTTTGAAATGACCCCAAGTCATTAGTTTTAGAGAAATTAAAGAGTTCTATTTTCAAGATTAAATATTTATATGAGTATTTAATCTATTTTGGGTTTAAGTTGATTAAACCATAATTATTTTGATTATGTTGATTAATTAGTCTAGTTTCTAAATTAATTAATATGTTAATTTAAATTGTTATTTAATTAATATATTAATTTTAGAAGCTTAATTAATTAACTAAATTTTTATTGAGGTGTTCATGAAGTTATTAATTTAAATAAACGACGGATTTGAAGCGTCGTATTTTGGTTAAATATTATCGAGACGTTTAATGCGGAGCTAATGACTCCTAGATTTTTATAAGGATAAATCGACGTTAATAGTAATTTTCAAGCGTACAATTTGGAGGTTTATTAAATTGTTTTGATGAGTTAATAATGGGATTAAAGCATCGTAATTTGAGTTAAATATTTATTGTGACGCTTTAACTTAGAGAGACGGGTTTATGATTATAAAAGGATTAATTTGACGTTTTTTTGGGAGTTTGATTAAGTTGGTCGGGGTTGACCGAATGGACCAAGGGTTGACTTTTGACTAGTTTGACCCACATGGATTTTAATGATGGGGTCAAATTGAGTTATTTGAGGCATATTAGGATACTTGGATATGGAGTTTGACTTTAGGTCAGGACAAGTTGACTATATTTGACTTTTGGAGAAATTAAGTCATTAATTGGAGTTGATGGCATGCAATGTGTAGGTTTTCAGATGAGAGCTATCAGTAACCGATCTACACGCGATCAGGTGAGTCTTCATGAGACTTACACTGGGATGCATACATATGTACAAATTTATTTTCGAGCATTATATGATTTTGTGGTGGTGAATATTATGCATGATAATGATTTAAATACATGTTATCGGTATATGTTTACATGTATGTGGAGTTTTGTGGAGCACGCATGCTAATTGTTTTCCGGTTTTTAAACGTACTTAGCATGCTTGGATTTTCAGTTGGTTTATATGTTACAAATGGTGCATGGTTTGGAATATGAGATGTTGGTTTGATTTGTCACACTTAAGGGGAGGCACGACCCCGAAATGGGTGACTGGCTCTGTGTGAGCGGTACACACTAGGGAATGCCTGTGACATGGAAGCATGACCCCGTAATGGGTTATTGGCTATAGGTGGGTCGTACACACCCAGGGAATGCTTGCAACTTATCAGTCCTTACTCGAGGAGACAGTCATGAGGTCTCGTTTCTTTTGATGAGATCTCTTTCCTTTTAGCTCTGCATGTTTTTAGAAAATGCATATTATTTTATGTGAAACTTGCATGTTTGATATGTGTGACAAGATATGATTTCATCCACGCAAACCATGAAATCACTGAGCTTTATAAGCTGACTATAGTATGCATCTCAGGGATTGAAGGTTTCAGGTTGGACGAGGGAAAAAATGGCATACATAGAGAATTGCCTAGCTTATTTAAGTTCAATATTTATGTTGCGGCATCTATGGTAGATAAATTTGTAACGCAACTTGGTATGGGACGAGTTAACATTTAAGTTACATATTTATTGTTAAAGTCTTCCGCTGTAAATGGTTTAAAGTTTTAATTTAGCCGAAATTTTGGAGTATTTTCGGAGGAATTGTTTTAGTTAAAGTAACACTTTGAAAAAAAATGGGTGTTACAGAGAGAGAGATGGAGAGAGAGAGAGAGAAATAATGAAACTAAAACGCTAACTATTTAAGAAAACAATAAAACAATAAAACAACAAATCATGTACAAAATCATATTACATCAAGGGCAAAAATTGGACGCGGACGACTTTAGCTGCGACTTAAGTTGTGGGGCAAAGTCGCGTGAATCATATATGATTTTCCACGTGAATCATGTATAATGTTGTACATGATCGGCGGTTCTCGTGTTTTTTTTAAATAATTAGCGTTCTTGTTTGAACTCACTCTTTTATATATATATATATATATATATATATATATATATATATATAGGGGGCCTTTCATGGGAGACCCCAGTATTTTGTGGTAACCATGAGATCCAATCTCATCCATCCATTTAATTAATCAAGGGTCTAAAATAATTAATATAAATAATACTTAAAAAAAGAATTTTATGCCACTAAATTAGGAAAAAGGGGTAAATTTGTCAAAAAAATATTATAATTAAGTGTGATCTAATTTTGGGCGTTCCGATAATTATGGCATGGAATCAATTGCGATAATCTCAAAATATTGAAATTGTATACATATTTTCTTGATGATATAATAAACCGTGTTACATTGTGGTCTTACAATTTTAAAAGGAAACGAGTTTTGTTACAGCAAATGGGATGTGATACACTATGATCATCTTGCAAAAATCTAGATCTCCTTGATGATACAATTTTAAAAGAACATTGTGTTACACTGTGATTAACATTGTGTTACACTGTGATTATTATTGTGATGCACTCAAAGAACATTATGTTACACTGTGATTAACATTGTGTTACACTGTGATTAACATACAAATGTGATACCCATTATGATAAGACGGTAATACCAACCGTGGTACCACTATGATAATTGATACCAACTGTGTTACATTGTGATTACCATACAAAATCATAATCAATGGTAACTGTGAGAACCGACTATTTTGTGGTTTCCATTATTTTCTTGTATATGGTTTCGTATATGTATATATAGGGTGATACCTTGTGATTGGTTGAATAATCTTGGGTTGACTATTCTTGCTAAGGCAAACCAACAACAATGAAAATGAATATTTGAAGGTGCACAGCCTGAAGATGATACACAGGTGTTGACTACCACCTGTTAGAATGTGTTTACGAAAAAAGAGCTTACATAAACCCATGTACCACGTCTTAACACGTAAAAATAAAAATAAACTTCCATCTAATTTTGCATACAAATATGTAACAAAAATAGGTCGATTTATGTAACGATGACATAAATTGCTATATGAATACAAATTCAAAAAACATAGAAATACTCCAATGGAATTGTTTTAGTTGAAACATAACACCATGTAAAACCCGATGTAGCACAGAATATCACAAATCATATTTGCAACACAACTCATATCCCATAAGTTTCACAATGTATTACAATGTGTGACTCTATGTGACATCTATTTGCAACACGTATCATATTCGATCAATTTCAATCGGTATGCAGAAATTGAAGAACTTGCCTGTAGTTTCATCATTCATATTGTTGGAATAAGGTAGATAGCATCCATCGTTGTCGACGCCAAATGATACACTATCGTCTAACAACTGAAATCCATCCCTCTGTTCCTTATTGAAAAAAACATCTCTCTGTAATTGATTGACTAATACTTCATGTGGTTTGTAAGGTGAAAGTCCAGAATCAAAATCGTCTGTGTTTTGAAATAAAGTTACATCCGTCTGATTGTATTCCACTTCATTGGGACTAACGGACGAAGATCGATCGATATCTATGGAATTTTCGTTATCCATTGAACGACATAGAACGAGATGAATAAAGAAGGAATAGAATTGCAGGCTAAAAACACAATGTCAACGATGGAAGGGATGAATGCAGGCGATACAATGTTTAAAATTCATTTAGACCAAATCAAATAATCAAAATCAGAATATCTCATAATTTGTTGGTTGAGATAATGAAGGAAACAAAATATTTAATTTATCATTGATTGATTCTTTCTGTCACAGTTTTCTTTTTAATATTAAGTAATTTATTAAATGACTAAAATAACCTTCATTATTAATTAAAAAAAACAAAAAAATATTAGATGGATGGCTGAGATTGGATCTCACAGTTACCACACTCTAATAGGGTCTCATTTGATTAGTCCCCTATATATATATAGTGTTTGGTTCATTTGAGAAATGGTAAATATATGAGAAATAGAGAAGTAATCCTAGCCATTCATATGGTCAAGATCGGATTTGACTAGTCAAATATTGCGGCTTTGACCGGTCAAAAGTTGCGGCCTTGACTGATCAAAAGTTGCGGCTATCCCAAAAATAGAAGGACAATTTCATAAATTTAACAAAACACACGGGTTGTGTTCATATATGAACATGTATAATTCACATATGAACTATATGTTCATATATGAACCAGTGCAATTCACAACTGAACTCTTTTAACTGATTCATATATGAACCTTTGTGATTCATATATGAATCTGTATGAATCACAAAGATTCATATATGAATCAGTTGAACTAATTAACAGATTCATATATGAATCTTTGTGATTCATACATATTCATATATGAACTCATCCCGTGTATTTTACGAAATTACCCCTCTACCTTCTATAGACCACACAAAGAATTATCCGGTGCTTCGCGGTCAAAGCTGCAAATGTTGACCAGATGAATGACTAAGATTACTTATCTATTTCTCATATATTTACCATTTCTCAAATGAACCTCTCCCTATATATATATATATATATATATATATATATATATATATATATATATATAAGCAAAGGATCGTGTGAGAAGTTGAGTTAATGGTGAGAAGTGTGAGAAGTGGATCTGAACCATTGATCTCTTTTAATCTCAAGCCCTCCCATGAATTGCGACTTAGAAGGAAATTGATCTAGTGCATCTCGGTGCATCTCATCCTAATGTGTGTCCATTTCTTATCCAACAGTCGATAATCACTTCCAACGCTTCTCACCATAACTCAACGTTTCACCGAAACCCAACCCTATATATATATATATATATAATTTAACACGAGTCTTTTAGCCTCTTTCTAACCCTATATATATATATATATATATATATATATATATATATATATATATAGGGGACAGGTTCAAACGAGAAGCTAAACATTTTGCGAGAAAGCGAGAAGTGTTTAATCATATATGATACACAAGTTTAATCATATATGATTAAACACATGTTATATTGACAATACATAGTCGTTTAATCATATATGATTAAACACATCTACAGGCTGTGTAATCATATATGATATCACACTTCTCGCCTTCTCGCAAAATGTTTAATTTCTCGCATGATCCTTACTCTCTCTCTCTCTCTCTCTCTCTCTCTCTCTCTCTATATATATATATATATATATATATATAATTTAACACGAGTCTTTTAGCCTCTTTCTAACCCATCCATTGGTTCGAAATGATTTTTTTTTCCTAATTTCGGGTATATTTTGTTCGCTTCTATTTTTAAAAGGGAAACAATTTATTAAAAAACAAAAAAACGTACAAAAATATACTTTTGTACTTTTGCAAGCAGCAGAACCATTTCGAAACAAGCTAACAAGAAACAATAACAACTCGGATTAAACCTGTCAAAGGAACAAAAATAACATAAGAAATCAAGACCATCCAGAGACTTACCACCGAGTTAACAAGAAGGCAAGATCATCCACAGCCTTACCACCGACCAAAATGACTCGTGACTTCAACGGAATACTAGGGTTGCACATGGGTTGGGTTGGCTGGGTTGAAGACATTTGAACAACTCAACCCAATAATCTCAACCCAACCTCACCCAAGTAAAACTACAACCCAGCCCAACCCAAACCATGCGAATTGGATCGGTCAGGTTGACCAAGTTGAATTTTGGTACATCATTTTACAATCTATCTAAACATTTATGTTTAAATGAAGTAAAATCAAGATGAGAAAATACAAAAAATGCTAACAAACTAAAAAAAATTCATGCAATAAGAAAGTAAAATTGTGGTTGAAATTGTAATATAATTTTGAATATAGCTAATTATAGGTTGATCTAATATCTAATATACATATATTAATTAAGAACTTAAATTCATAATATAGAAAGGTATCAGGTTCATCAAGTTGTATTGGGTTCAAATTACCCGAACCTAATTCCAATCCAATATGCGGTTTGGCCTAATTTTGTATCAACTATGTGAATTACCTCAGGCTGAGTTTTTTCGGGTTGTGTTGACCGGGTTCGGTCGGGTTGGTCGGTTTTTTGAACACCCTCAGTTTCTACAACAAAAAATATATAATAAACTATTTTTATTGAAACTAACAAATGAATGATTACAACACTTTCTCACAACTATTATTTATCACAAACGAATCATCTTCAAAAGATTTGAAGATGATGAGCTATTACAAACCCTAAACTAAAGAAAACTAAAGAGTCTGGAAAAATTGTGTTAAAAGAAAAGATACGAATGAATTG
Source organism: Arctium minus (assembly GCA_954870635.1). Lineage (NCBI taxonomy): Eukaryota > Viridiplantae > Streptophyta > Magnoliopsida > Asterales > Asteraceae > Arctium > Arctium minus. The sequence continues at coordinate 995,644 of OX941096.1, read as the reverse complement.
TTAACTTGAGCAAAAAGCTCGTTTAAAACATTTTATAATTGCAAAATAATCCTTCCAGCCTTTGCAGCTTAACCCCTAATTAATCACATATTTGCTCCGCTACCCTTGAGACTTCTACAAAAGTAATGTTCAGTCCCTGAACTCCTAATAAAACAAAACAAACAAAATAAGTTAGAAAAGATATCAAGATTGGTCATATTTAAAATATCTTTCAACACCCGCCCTCAATCTTGACATTGAAAAAGATCCATCATATTTAATTTAGAAATGAGATAGTTGTGTTGATTTAAACCAAGCGATTTTGTGAAAATATCAGTTGGATTTTCTAAAGATAAAACTTTTACAGTTTTCAACATTCCAGATGCAACCTTATCTCTTACTTGATGTATATCTATCTCAACATGTTTAGTCCTTTCATGAAATACAGGGTTATTAGCTATTTGGATTGCAGATTTATTGTCACAGTTTAAATTTACTGGAAGCAAATTTTCTAATTTTAAACCTGCTAAGATGTTAAGAACCCATATTATTTCACATAGAGCAGACGCCATTGCCCTATATTCAGACTCAGCAGAGGAGCGTGAAACAGTAGGCTGTTTCTTGCTTCTCCACGAGATCATACTATTTCCCAGAAAAAGACAGTACCCAGTAACAGACCTCCTTGTTGATAAACACTTGCCCCAGTCAGCATCAACAAATGCAGAAAGTTTAAAATCAGAATTAGAACAAGCAGAAAAATTAACACCCTTACCTGGAGAGGCCTTTAAGTACCTTAGAACACGAAGAGCCAGTTTCAAATGAGACTGATGAGGAGAATGCATGAATTGACTCAGACAATGAACATCAAATGCTATATCAGGCCTAGTAGCTAACAAATAGATAAGTCTGCCAATCAATTTTTGATATTCAGTAAAATCTTTCAAAGGAGGATCCTTTGATTCAGACCCAACAGAATCAGTAACTATTAAGTTCATATCCATAGGCGTGTTAATAGGTTTACATCCCAAATATCCAAAATCACTTAATAGTTCAAGACAATAATTTCTTTGTGACATGCATACTCCATTCTCGGTTTCTAAAATTTCAATTCCTAAAAAAAACTTTAACAAACCAAGATCTATTATTTTAAAATTTGATTTCAAATGACTTTTAACCTTTTGAATTTCAGAATTAGAATTACCTGTAAGCACAATGTCATCCACATATACAAGAATAACAAGAAATACTTCACCAGTACATTTGGTAAACAGTGAATAATCACTAGTACTTTGAACAAAACCATGATCAAGAAGACAGTTAGAAAGTTTCTCATACCATTGTCGTGGTGCTTGTTTAAGTCCATACAAGGACTTCACAAGCTTGCACACACGCTTATCATTAACAGAAAAATATCCAGGAGGTAAAGACATATATACATCTTCTACTAAATCACCATAAAGAAAAGCGTTATTCACATCAAGTTGGCACAATGGCCACCTATTTTGAACAGCTAAAGCAATAACACATCTGACAGTGACCATTTTAACAACAGGCGAAAAAGTTTCTTCATAATCTATATGTTCCCGTTGACTATACCCTTTGGCCACAAGACGAGCCTTATACCTTTCTATTTCCCCAGTCGATTTATATTTAATTTTATAAATCCAACGACATCCTATTGGCTTTCGACCAGGGGGTAAATCAGTTAAGACCCAAGTACCATTTCTATAAAGTGCCTCCATTTCCTCATTCATGGCATCAACCCAATTCTGATTTCTACTAGCTTCAAAAAAACTTTCAGGTTCAAAAAACTTGTTTAACGTAGAAACAAAACAAAAATTGTTTGAATTAAGACGAGAATAATTGACAACCTTTTCTAATCCATATTTGACTTTTCCTTCTACAATATAATCATCAAACCTACGTGGAAGATTAGAAGTACGACTGGATTTTCGAACAGAAGAAACACCCTCAGAAGGGGACCTCAAACGATCATCATTTTCAGGTTGAACATTTAAATGTCGAAAATCTGCAGCTCGTGAACCACTGGCAACCTCGGTACTACCAGGATCACTTCATCCGGCAGCTCCGTTGAACTTACCATGAACAGTAGTACTACCAGGATCCACAGACCCAGCAGCTCTACTTTGGCTACCAAAATGGTCACGATTGCAAGTGTTATCAGAAATTTCATCAGACAAGTCGGTTTCATTTTCATTTTGAGGATTCACCCTAATTTCATCATTGGGTAATTCAGAGAACACATCATTAGTTTGAAGAATAATAGAATCAAAGAAATTTAAAGAATTTATTTCCCTAGAATTATAACTTGGTTGATTTGCACTCATTTTGAAAGGAAATATAGTTTCGTAAAACTTCACATCTCTAGATATAACAATTTGCTTTGAATCCAAACTATAAAGTCTGTAACCCTTCTTGGAATTAGAGTAACCAAGGTGAACACATTTTTCAGATCGAGAAGAAAATTTATCAGACACATTAGGTTTCAAAGCAAAACATAAACACCCAAAATTTCTAAGATGAGATAAAACAGGTGCAAAACCAAACACAAGCTCATAAGGACTCTTTCCATTTAACACAGAAGAAGGAGTTCGATTAATAAGATAAGTAGCAGTTAAAACACACTCATTCCACATGTTTAATGGAACATTTCCTTGAAACAGTAAAGCTCTAGCCACATTCAACAGATGTCTATGCTTGCGTTCAACCACCCCATTTTGTTGAGGTGTATAAACGCAAGTAGTTTGATGAATTATACCATTGGATTTAAAAAACTCACCTAACTTATTATTAACGAACTCGGTACCGTTATCACTCCTGAAAATTTTAACACGTTTCCCAAATTGAGTTAACAGTAAACTGTGAAAAGCAACAATATTATCAAAAACTTCATCCTTGCTTTTCATCAAGTACACCCAAACAGATCTAGTGTAATCATCAACAACAGTCAAGAAAAACCTATAGCCCTCTCTACTTTGAACACGATAGGGTCCCCATAAATCTAAATGAACTAATTCTCCAAGAACTTTAGAGGTATGATTGCTTAAGTTGAACTTATCTCTGGTTTGTTTTGCCTTATGGCAAATATCACACGGTGGAGATGCATGCTCACTGCCAAGATCAAGGGTGTCCTTCAGGACCCCAAGGACTTGATCAGCCGGATGACCCAGTCTACTATGCCACAACTGGCGTGAGACATAGCACATAATGGACATATTAGACTTATTAAGAGAAACCTTAGAAATATGTGAGTCAGAAGACTCACCCATTTGATCAAAAAAATATAAACCTCCTTGTTCGCTACCAGTCCCCACAATTCTCTTGTGAAGAGAACCCTGAAGAAGGTAACATTTGTACTCATCAAACCCCACAAAAATTTTGCTATCTCTAGCAATTTTATGAACAGATAAAAGATTAACATGAAAGTCAGGAATGACAAGGACATCAAATAAAACGACTCCATTATTAAGTCTATAATTTCCAATGTGATTAATCTTAGCTTCATCTCCATTAGGTTGGGTAACTTTAAGATTTAGGTCAGAAATGTCAACAATATTTTCAAGTTGAGAGGTGGAGGAAGTCATATGTTGATTTGCTCCAGAGTCAATTATCCAACCAGGTTGAGAAAAGCTAGAGGAGGAATTAGCTATATTTATCATATTGACAGAGAACATACCTGCCATGTTAACAGAAATGTTCTCAGACTGTTTTTGATCAAGAAGAGAAAGTAACTTGTTGATTTGATCCTCTGTGAGAGATGTTGAAGAGTTCTGACCACAACCAGAAGTATCCGGAGAAATGACATTACTTGATAAAGGCTTAAAAGACTGACTGTTTTTTGATTTTTTGAACTGAAAATCTTTTGGAAAACCGATTAATTTGTAGCATCTCTCTATAGTGTGCCCAGTCACTCCACAATGTTTGCAAAGGAGAGGAGGCTTCCCTCCCCTTTTTTTATTATCATTAGTTTTTCCAAAGAAGGCAGTGTGTTGACCTTTAGTATCAGAAGATCGAGTCATCCCACGATGTGATTCTTCTTTAGATACTAAAGAAAAGGCAGTTTTAACACTAGGAAGAGGATCAGTGGTTAAAATGTTACTACGTATATGAATGCAAGTATCATCCAATCCCATCAAAAACTGCATAAGTTTTATTAGCTGATTATGTTTTGAAAAATCATGAGCAGCATTGCAAGTGCATGAAGACAACTTAACCAAGGCATCAAACTGCTTCCACAATGCATTAAGCTTGTGGTAGTAGTCGGAAACAGATGCACCACTTTGAGTGAGAGAGTTAATTTTTTGATGCAAGTTGAAAGTAACAGATCCGTCTATTTTATCATAAGTTTCTTTTAATTCAACCCATACTTCAGAAGCAACACGAGAAAAAACTTGACTAACAAACAGATCATCAGAGATAGAGTTAAGAATCCAGGATAAAACAACAGAATTACACCTATCCCATTGTTTTCCCAAGACATCATTATCAGTAGAACGAACAACAGAACCATCTATGAAACCAAGTTTGTTTTTAGTCTCTAAAGCAAGAATCATAGCACATGACCAAACCTTATAGTTTTCAGTACCACTGAGTTTCAAGGTTAAATAGATGCTCCTGAAGTATCACTAGGATGCAGATAGAGGGGATCCCCAAAGTCCAGTTTAGCAATCAATGATCGTTGATCTGGTTCTTTGGAAGATTCAGCTCCAGTCATAGTGATAAACGACAGAAGACAAACAACACACACAAGGACAAAATCTGAATAGCTTAGAGACAGGATTCCTTGCCACTCAATAGGTGGTAGGTCAAGCCAACTATACAGATGTCCCAAAAAAAATGCACACCAAGAGAAGGGAAGAGAGAACTTACAGAGGAGAGAGAAGGAGAAGAAGCCTGAGACAACTTACAGAACAGACCTCAGTCGAGAGCACAGCGGAAAGAAGAGACCAGACTTGGAACCTTAGGAAGGATCCAAATAAGCGAGCCCAAACCGCAGGAAGATCACAGAAAAAAAACCCTGAACATACATCGAAACTAATGGCCAAAAAAAAAAAAAAAAAACCAAGGGACAACAAAAATCCTTCAGGAAACTCGTACTCACATACGAGTAAACAGGTCTAAGTAAACAAAAAAAAAAATGAAACAGATCTAACAACAGAACAAACACAGAAAGTAACCTCAACAGATGAGTTCGAATAAAACAAACAGATCTGGAGATTTACTTAAAGGAGATCGAAAGGAAACTCAAACTAGAGGACAGGTTCTTTAATGAATCAATTAGAAACAGATAAGATCAACAAAGGATCGAATCCTGATTCATGTCATGAGAATGGCTCCTTAGTAAGAGTAAAACATATAAAAAAGAACGAACAAGAGGTCAAAAAGAAACTTGAATATTCTCAGTAAAAGCTTCTTGAACCTAGATCCATAGCAGATCTGATCCAAGGAGACGATGAGATATAATGGTCAATGAGAAACGAGAAACGAAACAAAGATATGATACCAGAAATGAAACACAGATTTGTAACAGATCTGGATATTCTCAGAATAACGCTCTTGAACCTAGATCTATACCAGATCTGATCCAAAGAGATGATGAGATACAATACAAGAAAAAAAATTCGAGAGAAACAGCCCCAAGAGGGTCAGATCTAACTCGATTGAACTGATAAAAACACAAAGATCTATAACAGATCTGAATGTTCTCACAAACAGCTCCTTGAACCTTCGATTGAACTGATAAAGCACAAAGACCTATAACAGATCTGAATGTTCTCACAAACAACTCCTTGAACCTAGATCTATAACAGATCTGATCCAAGGGAACAATGAGATACGATAAAAAAATTCGACTAGTAAAACAGCCCCAAGGAGGTCAGGTCTGACTTGATTGAAGTAAAAAGAACACAAAGAAAGACTAGTAACACTCTGGATCAGATCTAGAGAGATAGATCCAGAGGTTCAAGTGTCGAAGAGATGATCTCCTTGAGTAAAAAAAAACTAAAGGAAAAGATGAAGAATACTTGAAACGATTCAAGGATGATTAAACAAACAAGAATTTGATAAAGTTACTATAAATCCATTTTTCATAAAATTATAATGTGATCTATTAATTGCATCAAATAAATTGTATCTTTCTTTATATATCTCAAAGACATAATCGTAGACCATTAGGTAATGAGAAAGACAAGTAGATGTATGTGGTTATCAATGTTCTAAAAAACTCGCCCCATGGCGTGCCATGACACCAAGGCTTGTGTGTCACGCCACGTTAAGCCCATGGCATGCCATGGCCTAATGCACAATTATCGTAATGAGATATTTGATTTTTCTTTACTTTTTTAATGTCATATTTGCAAGTTTTTAATATATAACCTAATTGAATTTGCTTATTAGTATTGATTCATTGAGTAACACTACAAAACATACGTTTTTATATATAACATTATATATGAATCAGAAATTTGACGCCATAAGTCACGCCTTGAAAACGCCATGGCTTTGTCGTGACTCCTAAGGCTTGAGGCTTGACCTCGCCGCCACGCCACGCCTCACGTTATTTAGAACCTTTGTGGTTATTGGGAGAGGCTGGGGCGTTCTCGATCGAGGGGCTCAAGGATTTAGGATTTGGTGCATAAAGAACCTTTTTGTCTATATCTCATTTCGTCGAAACCATATGGTGCAAGCTTATCCCAAAAAAAGTCTGCATATTCGTGTGACGACTAAGGCATGGCAGGATTCCAATTCGTTCGATAGTGGATCGTCTTCATTTTGATCTTCACTCGTCCTTGTGCCCTCAATGTGGGGATGAAGTCGAAACTGTTGATCATTGTCTGATCTGTTGTAAACAAATCACAAATGTACGAGCAAAGTTGTTGAGGTGGAAATATTTTACATGGAAGATCATCCCTCGATATCTTCTCCTTCAAAATGATTTTGGCAAGCGGTTTTCTAGACTGCTATGTACGTAATTTGGAGTTGATGTAACAAGGTGGTGTTTCTTATCGGCTACCTCTAGACTGTGATTTGCCTTTATTATTCAGCTTCTTTCATATATTTGATTATATCTAATCGTGTTAAAGAGTTTAGTTACTCTTGACAGAATTGGTGTTGCAATCCAAGTTGGTAATTTTTTAGGTCATTCGGGGGTCGAGTTTATCGGGGCTGCCTTTTTGTTTGGTGTTGGTTTCTTTTTGGGTTTGCCTTTTGCATTTTGAAAAAAAGTTGTCTTTGGATTTTCCTTTTGATTGTGTTTTATTTAAATTGCAGCCTTTCAAAAAATAATAATAATAATAAATACTTTTTTTCTAAAATATAACTTTTGTAAAAAAAAAAATTATAGAACAGAAAACCGAAACAAAATGTGTCATTTGAATTATGCTTACTTTCTGAAATATATAAATATAAAATGATGTTTCGTGAGGGTGGAATTAATTACCAATATTTTCTCTCCCAAATTTTTTGTACAAATTTTGAAAAAGAAAACGAGAATAATAAATGCGAATATGGAAATTTAAAATAAAATGGTCCGACTACTTAAGGACCTGCATCATATCCTTGAATTCTGAAAAGTCAACGCGTCCGTCGTGGTTGAGGTCAACCGAGGAGATCATCATCTCCACTCTGGCCATCTCGTTGGCCTCTGTAAACCCTAGCTTCCCAAGCACTATCTGCAACTCCTTGGCCGATATGAATCCGTCTTTGTTCTGATCAAACACCTTAAACGCCTCCGTTAGATCCGCCTCCTCCTGCTCCTCCTTGCTTTCAGCTTCCACATCCTCCGTTAGGCCGAACACCAAGTCGTCGATAGATCTGTGCAACGAGACGAAGTCCTCGTAGGTGAGTCCGGCGTTGCCAGGATGGATGTAGGATTTGATCATGGAATCCAAATCTGAGACGTCGGTGTCGAGGCCGAGGAGGATCAAGGCACGGCTGATCTCGTCGACGGTGATGAAGGAGTCGCGATTGGTGTCGAATAGATCGAAGATACGTCGGAGGCGCAAGGAGTTGAGGCTGGGAGAACGGAGGCGGAAGGAGGAGTTGTTGGAAGAGGATTTAAGAAGACGTTTGGAGTTGTTGTTTGTAGCGATTTCCATGTCTGCTGCTCTTGTTCCCTTAATTAACTGGTTTATTATTATTGTGTTTGAAGGAGAAAGAGTGTGTGTTTGTATATACATATATAGGAAGGAAGGAAGGAGGAATGAATTGTCAACAATTGTGGAGATGGCGAAGGATGATGGAACTTGGAAGAAGGTATAAAAGCAGGAGAGACGCGTTAAGGAATGAATCATAGACTCAGGGGGTGTTTGGGATTGCTTATTTAAAACAACTTATGCTTATGTTAATTTTGAAAAGTGTTTATCAACTAATGCGATGTCAAACCGGAGTTTTTAAAAAAATGTTTGGATTAACTTATTGTGGTACCAAAACGTAATAAGCTAATAAGTTGTTGTTTAAAGGTGTGTTTGAGATTGCTTATACATATAAAATAACCAAAAAAGTCATAAGCACTTTTCAAATAAACTAATAAGTTAAAACAAAATGACTTATGAAAAAGAATTTATCTCTTATTTGACACCGCTATAAACACTTTCTTTTTTTCTGCATCTAAACACTAGAAAGTGTTTATACCCGGTGTTAAACCGCAATAAGCTAAAAAACACTTTAAATAAACAATTCCAAACAAAAATAGAAAGAAGAAGGTCACTACTACAAATATCCCAAATTTTCATCCAAAACCAGGAGGTCCAGGACCACCTTTTTCTTTTAATTTTTGTTACTTCATAACAAATTGTACCGACTTTATTTTTGTTTTTATTTTATATATCCACCTTTTAAAAATCTTTATTTAAAAAAAATTAATGTTCAAATTTTTTTTATTTAAAATTTTTGGTGTTTTCCAAAATAAAATCGAAATTAAAATTAGTTTGTTTTAGTTTCTAAAATAAGAAAATTAGTTTTTCTCTAAATAAGAACCAAATTAAAATGGATTATATATTTTTATTTGTTTTTTATTTTATACTAGAAGCGTACTCGTGTAATGCGACGAGATACATCATGATTTTAATGTTTCATTTTATTTTTTTTCGATTTACAGTACGTTTTTGGATGACTTTGAAAGAGTGATAATGTTTTTTTTTTGTAAATATGTTTAATTTAGGCTTAATAATATAACGTTTTTTTTATATAAAACAAATTAAGTATTTTGTTAGAATTCAATGGTTATCTTATATATTTTAAATTCTTTATATTTAACTTGAGATATTTATCCTGTTTTGATTATGTTTATCAGTTAGTTATGAATTGAAACATATAACTTTAGAAATTTGTACTCATACATCATGACTTGTAATCTTGAATTTTAAGTAATGTATATCAATAAACAATAATTAATGCATAAAAACTTGTTTTTAAGAGTTTTTTCTTCGATAGTTTAATAATAATGTATATTTTAGGTTTAATAATATAATGTTTTTTTATAAAATAAACATTAAATATTCTGTTAGATTTTCTTAATTATATTTTAAATTTTTTATATTTAAAATTTGATTTTTATCATGTATTTAATTATGTTTGAGTGATTTTAGGGTAGTTGAAATGAAGAGTGATTTTAGGGAGTTAAAATTGGTTAGAGATAAGAATTGAAAGTTAATAAATAACATTAAATGTAATACATAAAGCTTTAATAGTTATTTTTAAGAAATTTTAAATAATTAACATTAAATTGCATTACATTAAGCTTTAACAATTGTTTTTAAGAGTTTTTTTATAGATGTTTTATAATATAAGATATATAGAGTAAATTAAATTTGTTGTCCTTTATCTATATGGTTGTTTTGTGGTTTTCGTCCATATAATTTGTAAAATATATGAGCGATCCATATTTCATGTTTTGAAATTCAAACTAATCCTTACACTAATCATTTGTCCTTCACATGAGGGGAAATTTAGTCTTTTTACCCTTTCTTTTCATTTTCAATTAAAAAAATAAAAGTAAAATAATATTATATATAACAAAATTAAATAAAACATTATTAAATGATAATCAAATTAAATTAAATAAAACCATTATCCCTTTCCTGTCACAACCATGTTTTCCATCCTATATGTTGGCAACCACCCTCTGCAACAATCGTTAGCCACCGCCACCACCACCACCTTACATCCCCTTCTTCCCCTCGCTGTGAACCCTGGTCTCCTACCAGCAGTGCCCTCTTCTTCAAGAGTTGTTGTCTATTATCGAGAGAGACCCCAAACGTTGGCCACATTTCCACCATCAAACCGCCATCACAACCGATCTTAACCTTCTCCTTTTCTTTCTCTCGGTGTCACTTTTGTCATTGTGAGAGTACCCCTTGCTGCTCTCTTGTCTTTGCTTTCACTATGATCTCATGACCTCCCCACTCTCCCCGTTCCTCTCTTGCTAATTGCCTTCCACCATCACCATAGACCATGTAACACCCTAAATTTTAGAGGAATTTAAAATTCGAAAATTCGGCAATATGACAACTGTAAATGAAGAGAACATGAATAAAAATATAATGACATTTCAACCACAATATGCCAACCAGATACGGGGAACAAAAGATGACGTTTACAACCCAAGAATTCAATCAAAGTTTAACTCAACAACCTACTAATCTACACACAATTAAATCTAGATTAAATCGGGTGTTGATACTATTCTTCCCAAAAGTATACCAAGGCTAAGTCGGGTATGCGTCTCTATATCCTCCAAAAATGGTACTATCCTTCGACCTCTCTTCACTCATGCCCGAGGAGTCCCGCCGCTAGAATGACCTGTCATACATGTCATTTCAAGAAAAAGTGTTAGGTTAAAGCCTAGTGAGATCAAACATTTAAGTTGAGAAGTAAGTAAGTTCTAAGCGGAAATAAATTAGGTAAACCGGAGAGTTAATATTATAAATCTTTACCACAAAGCAAATACCTCTTGGGTTAATGGGGGAGGCCCGCTTACTCACACAAGTGACAAAACACAAAAGTAAGTCACTTGACGAGTTAGTAAAACACACCACACATAAGAAAGTACACACAAGGGATGTTAGGCTCGATAGCTTTAAACGTACACCCACAGAAAGTCAACTTCAACCACATAGGGTTCTTACGTTGAAATCCTCATACAATATCGTATACTAGCACGTAGGACTTATACCCTATCCGATGCCTAACCGTGCCTCAATGTGGAAAACTAACGTTCCATCATCGGACAAAGTGATACAAATAATTATGGGGTCATGACGCCCAAATGTAACCAATAAGCCAAACCAACACCAATGAGACAAGTCAATAATTCCAACAATTATAATCTCAACAAATGTGCTAAAACCAAGACTCTATGTATTTACTCACAGATTTTCCAAGAGGTTCCAACACGTGGCCATTGGAGAACATTTCCACAAACTTAAATCCAGTTATCCAAACACTCATTCAATGAATATACATCAACCCTTTAAAACCTTAGTTTTAGGGTTCAAAGCATATAAACTTGAGGACAAAGGAAACCTATTTCTATGCAACAAATCACAAGTAAATCCAAGATATAAGTTCATTTCCTTGAAAATCATACTCATCCATATAAACCCTAAAAATCTCCAAAATTAGGTTTTGGTGAAAACTCACCCAAGTCAAGTAAATCGAAAAAGAGATGTTTAGAAGGTTAAAATTCGTATTTTAACATGTATAAGGTTTATAAAGAAGAATGAACTCACCTTGTAGGGTTGTAGCTTATGTAACACCCTGATTTTTATCTCAATTGAGAAAAAATGTTGAACTGGATGAATCGGAAAAGAAAGAACCAAGTATGGAGTATGGCTATAGTGCCATGTGGTTGTGACACTTATCACAATATCACCAATGGTAATAGGAGTATGGTCGTCTCGGATATAGTGACATGTGGTTGTGACATCTGTCGTAATAGCACCAATGGTACTGAAAGTGTGGTAGTCCCGACTACAGTGCCATGCAGTTGTGACATATGTCACAACAACACCGACGCTACCGAGTGTTCGGTCGTCTCAGCGAGTGTGCCATGAAATTATGACAATGGAACAATAACTGGCATAATAGCATCAAGTGTTCCGAGAGAAAGCTCGAGGAATGGACGGGAGAACGGTCGAGGAACGGCCAGGAAAATGATCGGGGAAGCCGTCGAGAAAACGACTGAAAAACTCGCGGTACGGGCCATGCTATAGTGCCCGGCGACTGTGTCAGTGGCACTATAGCATGTCAAGGTCACCAAGGGGGTAAAATGACTTTCGGTACACTTCGGGAGACCCTGCCATGCGATTGTGACATGGCACAGTCGCATGTCACAATCGTGCTAGACCTGTAGTGCATAAAACCAGGTTTTTCTTCATTTGGTCATAACTTTCTCATTTCAACTTCGTTTTTGGCAATTCAAGTTGCTATGGTTTCGTTTTTGAGAGATTTTAAAGGTTAGATGGTTAGTTTTGGTAATATATAAGAATAATTGGTGGTGGATTGGAAGCAAAGGTCAAGAGCTCATCATCATCACCTCCATCTTCAAGAAATTTGGGGTTTTCAAGGTTTTCACCAAAACCTAAGTGGTGAGTTGATATTAATAGTTTGTAAACTTTATTATGAGTCATAAATTATCCATTGATGATGTCCTAGTGTTTGGTTTCTCAAATTTCGTTTTGGATGACTTTGGGGGAAATTAGGTCAAATTAGGGGTTTTTGCCAAAATAGGGATTTTGATATTAGATGTTTGGGGAACAATTTCAAAGACTTGGATATGTGTATTTATGGTTGGAAACTTGTGGATCTAGGTTTTTGGAAGTTTTGGCTTGAAGATCCAAATCTCTTCAAAGGAGCTCAAGTTGGGGAGAAATATAGATTTAGCCTAAATCTAGCAAGGTGAGTTCAAGTTGATTTGTGAAAACGGTGTACATGCCAAAACGTCAATTTTTAAATGTTTATATGTTTTACATGAAAATACTAATTGTTGAGTTATTTGATGAGTTTTGATTATTTCAAGTGTTTAACTTCATGAGCTTTGCAAAACACCCACATTTGGGATTTTGGGCATTTTGATAAATAAATCATAAACATTGGTATTTTAATGGTTTGTTTTATAGAAGTAGATTTTGAGCATCAAGGTTTTTTCATTGTGTATTTTGGAGAAATGTTCGATTATGTGTTATGGGACGTTATTGAAAGAATAAACGGTATAGACTCACTTGGTAAAGGGTTTGTCCCAAATCTAAGTTGTGTTGGAGTTATTTATATATTTTGGAGTATGAGTTTGTATAAATGCGAGTTGTTTACGTTTGATTTCAGTATTAGTATTTTTTAACAATTGGTCTTTTGATTTGTTGAGCCTATGGCTCGGTTTAGACTTTATTAGGTCTTGGGGATAATTGTCCGATTTTAATAGCTCAATGTAGAGCAGTTGGGTATGATTTGCATTTACTGCATCTTATTTGATAATTACATGTTTTGAATGCATCAGTTCATTCGTTTGGAGTCATGTAATGTTTTTAACTAGTGCAATGGATCCATAGGCACGGTGTTCTTATGTCCCGTTTTGGACAAGTTCATCACTTTAGCACGGAATAGGCATCGGGACACCATGGTAAGTAAGGTGTGGACCTATACGGTCGGGTAGCGTCCCATGGGTAGTAAGGTGTAATTCCAAATGTGCTTGTATGTTTTGTGTGGATTTGGACATCTCAAAGTATAGATCCAGAGGGGTTGAATTTGAGTCTCCACGGGCAAAAGATCTAGAGGGGTTGAGCTCGATATGTCTTATGAGTATAATCCATACGTTTTGGTTTTCTACATAGTCATGTGACCTACTTTTGTGTTATGTCACGTGCGATGTAATCGGGTCTCCCCCGTCATCGAAAGGTGTTGTTTTGTGTAACACCCCGACGTTTGAGTTTGGCCAGATTGAGGAAGAAGTGCAAACAGTGGCCCGTGCGACTTACCGCGCAACTTGATCCGCACCACGACCCGCGCGGAGCCCCTGTGCGTTTTAAATGCTGAAAATCGGCCCCAAACCTCATTACTGTCAATTTCTTCCCAAGAAACTCTCCCAACTTCTCCCTCTTCATTATATTCGACCTAAGGGTCATTTATTGCTCTATTCCTCCACCTCTCCAAGATTCTTGCTCCTTGTCTAGAGTTGAAAGCCTAAGATTCAAGGATCTCACCATCTCCATATCCAACCTCAAGCTTCAACTTGGGTTTTCTAGGGTTTTCAACAAAACCCACATTGTGAGTTCATCCTTGTTTTCTAAAACTTTATACATGTCAAACTAACACTTTTGGACTTCTAATCATCTCCTTATTTATATATTTCCTTGTTGAAATCTATTTTGACCTAACTTTACATTTTTGGAGATTTTTAGGGTTTTCTCACTATTTTGAAAATATGATTATCAATTTTATTTTTTGAGCTATAAATGTGATGTGTTATATACATCTATGGTTAAATATCTACATAAATGCTTCTAGCTCTATTCATGGTTTTCATATACCATGGGATTTTTGGAATAAAAGTGTTGATGGGAAAAATGAAATCATATGGGTGGTTGAATGACTACAATGGTGATTATTGTTACGATAGTAAAAGTTGGAAAAATCTATTATTGAGAAAGTACACAAATATTTTGGGGATTGTTCACATGAACTATATGTTTGATTATAGTTGGTCACAAATGAAATCGTGACAAGTCTAGACTAATACTAATGGATCCATAGGTATAGAGTCAACTTAATTACTTTAGGTTAAATCCCGTTTGTAGCTAGTTGAAACATTGCACCCTAGGGTGGCAACTTGGTACGGTTATGTGGGACCGAATACTAGTCGTGGGTCATAAATGTAAATCCTAGTGAATGAGCATGATTAGGATCATTGGATGCCCTCCCCCACATCTGAGTACGAGCCGACGAGTTAGATTCCGCCACAATCCTTGGAAAATCGGGTCTCCCCCGTCATCGCAAGATGTATTTTGGACTGTAAGGTCTTAAGTGATTATTAATGCAATTGTAAACTCTATTCTTTATAAAAGATTACCCATTGTTGTAATTTAAATTATTTCTTAATTATTACTTATAAACTGTATGTTCTCACTACGCGTTAAGCCTAACACCTTTTCTTAAATGACATGTATAACATGTTCCCTTAGTGGCGGGGAACCGTAGGGTTGAGTGAAGAGCATCGACTTTGAGGCATTTTTGAGATGATGGAGTTATGGAGTCAAAGCGTACAAACAATCTTATTATTATTTTGGGAATTGGGTTGACAACCAATGTAATCTAGATGTAAATGGTTTAGATTAGCTTGTTGTCAATTTTATTATTCATCCGCAGGTTTTGTAAACGCTATTCTATATTTACCCATTTCGGGTGGTTTACTCCAAATACAAACGTCATTTTGCCGAATTTTCAAATTTTAAATTACTCTAAATCTTAGGGTGTTACAAGTTGGTATCAGAGTTCTAGTTTAAGCGAACTAGGCATGAATGTAAGATGTCTAGACTTAGACTAAGTATGTTAAGTGATGATTGGTGAGTTTGGGTAGAATTTCTAAGATAGGATGGTCTTAGAGATCGATGGAAGTGCACTAATTGAAAATTATGACGACGGTAACAAGACTTCTTGTGTAAAATATGTTAATAATTTCACTTAGCTAATGCTATTATGAATATATTGTTATGTGAGCATGCTTGATGTACTATCGTTACGATGATTGATGAATGTATTAGTACGTTTCCTTGTGTTTAATTCGTATAACCTACTCTTACCTCCCTTCTCATGTGTGTGTGGCAGATTAAGGATGGTGAGTACGCGTGGTAGGCCGCGTACACGTGTGGATGGTGGGGAGGCGACCGCTTCAACGGCTGATCAACCGGAGAGGTTTGAGGCCGCTATACTCCCATCTACCCAACCATTGCTAGGCGGAGGGCCTGAGATCATTCCACGGGTGGACCTGGCTTCGTCCAACCCGGTTATTCGGGATGTAACTCTCCAATCTGAGATGATGGCCAACATGATGTTGATGATGAATGAAGCCATGGCCAAACAGCAAGAGTTCCTTCTGAAGGTGATCGAGGATCGGGATGTGAGCAATCGGAGAAATGAGACGGTTACGGAGAATATTGAAGTGATTGGATCCGGTGGTGCGGGTCATGTGAACCGAACTGAGGAACCAATAACTGTTCACGTGAGGCAAGGCAAGAGAGCTTGCTCATACAAGTCCTTCCTATGCTGTAAGCCACCGGAGTTCTCCGGTTCTGAAGACCCAGTTGCCTGCATGAAGTGGATTCAAGGGATCGAGCAAGCGTTCGACTCGTCTGAATGCGGGGAAGACCAGAGAGTGAAGTTTGGTTCCCAAATGCTTCGGGACACGGCACTCACGTGGTGGAATGTCACCAAGTCCACCCTCTCCCCTACTGTTTTGGCTCAACTGACTTGGGTCGGATTCAAGAAGAAAATTCTAGAGGAGTACTGCAATGAGAGGGCTTTGAATCGCATTGAAGAGGATTTCCGGTCTTTCAAGAAAGGAAAATTAACGGTTAGAGAGTACACCCGTCGGTTCATGGAGAAGTTGGGGTTAGTGGGGCACGTGGCCCCAACGAAGAAGGAGAAGATTAAGGCCTACCTCAAAGGCGTACCGGCGGATATGATGTCGATGGTCCACAATTATAAGACCTCAAATCTCCGTGAGACCATTCAGGAGGCGCAGATCATGGAAGATGTATACGCTAGAAATAATGTGGAAAAGACTGTGGTGGTGGCAGGAGAGAAACGAGAATGGGAGAGCAATTCCGGACCTCCCAAGAGGACTCGACCTTTTGTCGGAAATCGAAATTTTGACAATCGCCAAGAAGCTAGATGGTGCCCGAAGTGCCGAAGCAAGCACCATGGTAACTGTAATACCGCTTCCCACTCTTGTGCCAAGTGTGGGAAACCAGATCATACTACCCGAGATTGTCTGATCAAGGGGGTGGTATGTTTCGAGTGCAAGATGCCGGGACATTTCCGAAAGGAGTGTCCGAAGTGGTAGACGGGGAGTGCCCCGGAGAAGAAAGAGACCCCCCAGAGTTCCTGGTCGAGCTTTCCAGATGATGGCCAATGAGGCCAAGGCATCCACCGACGTGGTATCGGGTACATTTCTCCTAAACTCCATACCTGCTCGTGTACTTTTTGACTCAGGTGCCAGTTTCTCTTTCGTATCTGATTCGTTTCGTGAAAATCTTGCCATGCCCATTTATAGTCTAGAGAATGCTTTAGTGGTTGAGATAGCGAATGGTAGTCAAGTGTTAATACATGATGTCTTGAAGGATTGTGCTCTCGGAATCGAAGGGAAGGAATTCCCGATCAATTTAATACCGATGGTTATTGGTGGTTTTGATGTGGTGGTCGGCATGGATTGGTTAGCGAACAATCATGCCGAGATCGTATGCTCCAAGAAGCTAATCCGACTCCCCAATCCTTGTGGTGATGTTGTTGTGATTTATGGAGAGAAGAGGAAGGGTGATGTGGCGATCATCACTATGGCTAAGGCACGCAAATGCTTAGTGAAAGGATGCTCATCCTTCCTAGCCTACGTCATTGACGCCAAACTCGAGAAGAGGAAACTTGAAGATGTGAGGGTGGTGTGCGAGTTTCCCAACGTATTTCCGGACGACTTGCCCGGGTTACCACCCGATCGTCAAGTGGAATTCCGGATTGATCTTGTACCGGGGGCGACTCCTATTGCTCGGGTCCCTTACCGGTTGGCGCCATCGGAAATGCAAGAGATGATGGCTCAACTCCAAGAGCTTTTGGAGAAGGGTTTCATAAGACCGAGCTCGTCTCCTTGGGGAACTCCATTCTTATTCGTCAAGAAGAAGGATGTCACGATGAGAATGTACATCGATTACCATGAACTGAATAAGGCAACGGTGAAGAGCAAGTATCTGCTTCCTAGGATCGACAACTTGTTCGATCAACTCCAAGGAGCGGGATGTTTCTCAAAAATCGACTTGTGTTCGGGATATCATCAGGTGAAGGTGAGAGGTGACGACATCCCGAAGACGACCTTTAGAATGCGTTACGGCCATTACAAATTTCTTGTGATGCCGTTTGGTCTAACTAACGCACCAGCGGTATTCATGAATTTGATGAATAGAGTGTGCCTACCGTTCCTCGACAAGTCGATTATCATGTTCATTGATGACATACTCGTGTATTCCAAGAGCGAGTCGGAACACGAGCAACATCTTCGTGAGGTTCTAGAGGTGTTGAGAAAAGAGAGGTTGTATGCCAAATTTTCCAAGTGCAACTTTTGGCTTGATAAGGTTCAATTCTTAGGCCACGTTGTTACTCGAGACAGAGTGAAGGTGGACCCCTTCAAAATTGAAGCCATGATGAATTGGGAGCCTCCCAAAAGTCCGTCCGAGATCCGAAGCTTCTTGGGTCTGGAGGGTTACTACCGGAGATTCATTCAAGAGTTCTCCAAAATCGCTTCTTCCTTGACGGCCTTAACTAGGAAGAATGTGAAGTTTGTTTTTACCAAAGCACAAGAGAATGTGTTTCGAACTTTGCAAAAGAAGTTGTGTGAAGCCCCAATTTTGTCGCTACCCGAAGGGTCAGAGGACTTCGTGGTCTATAGCGACGCTTCAAAGATGGGATTGGGTTGCGTGTTGATGCAAAGAGGCAAGGTGATCGCTTACGCCTCCAGACAACTCAAAATTCACGAGAAAAATTACCATACCCATGATTTGGAGTTGGCGGTGGTGGTATTCGCTTTGAAGCTTTGGCAGCATTATCTCTATGGCACGAAATGTACACTCTACACGGATCATAAAAGTTTAAAATACGTTTGTGATCAAAAGGAGTTGAACATGAGGCAGAGGCGGTGGCTCGAGTTACTTAAGGATTATGATTGCGAGCTGCTTTACCACCCCGGTAAAGCAAACGTGGTGGCCGATGCGTTAAGTCAGAAGGACTATAACGGGAGCATTCGGGCTATGTAATATTCGGATCCGAAATTTTTAATTATTTTGGAAGTTGGGTGAAAAGTTAAGCGAGACCTAAAGTTTAGGGGGTTTATTGAAACATTGGGTATATATAACCAATGACTTCAGATATTTGTTTTCATAATCTTATACTGATTTTGGAGACCGACTTAGAGAGAAAGAGAGGAAGCAGAGTGAAGCAAGGAGAAAGAAAAAGAGATTGAAGAAATCGATCAGTTTTTGATCAAATAGAGATATGATTCTAGCTTAATACTTCTATCTGCATGTTATAGTCGGTAAATAGTCTTGTTATTCAAGCTTTTAACCGTATATTCGATCGATTTATAAGATTTGATGTTCTGGGTTCTTCTGTAAAAAGTAACCGACTCTATATGAATATCTGACCGGAACGAAGGTTTTGACCGGTAAAGTGTAGTCGACCGGTAGGTTGTAAGGCCCGGTAAGGGTATTTGACCGATATAAGGTCGACCGGTATATTGTTGTTGACCGGTAGTTTGTAGTCGACCGGTAGTTTGTTGTGGACCGGTATTAGTCTTTACTCGACCGATATTGCTCAACCTATGTAGTGACCGACCGGTATAATGTTAATCGGTCCTAAGAGTATTGATCAGAGTGGTTTCGACCGGGATAATAACAGTAGATTGTATTTGATGAGTTTATAGAAAGAAAGAGTGTTAGTTGCAAGTTAGCTTACCTTTGTTTTTAATACCATCGTAGGTGGTGTTAATCAGTAGAAGTCAGAGTTTAATCAAGAAGAATCAGAGGTGAGTCTTTAAAAACAAAATCTTTTATGATTTTAGCAGTTATTTAATAAATGTAGGTTTTATAAACTGCGCATTTATAGTATTGAAAGTTATGCAGAATTATTGAAAAAGGTTGATTTAATCAGTTTAGCATGTTTATGCTCAGTTTATATAAACTTGTTTTATATACAGTCAGGAGTCTGACCTAAGTCGGGAAGTGTGACCCGCCTGCTCGTACCGGGGAGTGTGGCCCGTTTATGCCATTAGGGTGTGTCCCTAAAATAAGGCAGTGCGAGACAGACATACCGTCTTTGACGGAAATGTTGGTCAGTAGCTTAAGGTACGCTTGCGAAGCGTAAAAAGTGGTCATTGATGGCCAGTAGATTGAGTTATGCCTGCGAAGCATAAAGTGTTTTAAAGTTTGATTAAAAGAGCAGGTTATGTTTTTGAGATATAAATCTTTGTTTAAATGTTTTAATTAATATTTGAACTGTTGCAGTAGTGATTGGAGGGGACTCACTAGACCATTGGTCTAACCCTCGCTATTTCAAAATTATAATCCTGTTTCAGGTTATCGGAAAGTAGCAGGTACAGATAAGGGTAAAGAGAAGATGTGAGCGATTTGCAGAAGATAGAAGACTTCCTGCAATAGTTTACTTTTTGAACTCAGTTGTGTAGTAAGAGATAGTTGTAAACCTTGTACTCTGAAAATGTAAGCCTGGGGCAGTATTTAGTAAGAAATGTTATTTTATTGTATATATATTTGTTCAGGTTGTTACAATTGGTATCAGAGCATTAGTTTAAGGGTGCGTTTGGTTTGCAGAC
The DNA here is from genome assembly GCA_954870635.1 of Arctium minus. NCBI lineage: Eukaryota > Viridiplantae > Streptophyta > Magnoliopsida > Asterales > Asteraceae > Arctium > Arctium minus. The sequence goes on along the minus strand of OX941096.1, from coordinate 975,066 downwards.
TGGGTGGGACAGGACGGGACAAAAATTCACTGTCCCATGTTTGGCGTGACATGGGACAGAACAAAAGTTCACTGTCCCATGTTTGGCGCGACATGGGACAGGGACAAAGACTGGACAGGGTGGGACAAGATGGGACAAAAAGGGGTATTTTCTTGTTCCACCAACATAGGTGGAACAACATGGGACAGAAATCAGACAGAAACTAAAAATCACTGATTTACCACCATTTGATATATAATCCTAATATGGTATTAGTCTTAAGGGTCACTACTACCCATCGTCGCTACTACCACAATCGGCGACCACTAGTAGCCTCCGCTAACTACCGTCGGCCACCTCTACCTATTTCTCCACTATAACAACCTCCTCCACCACCTCCACAACCATCGGTCATCGCCACCACCACTACCATCGTCGACCACCTCCACTAACACCGATCACCACCACCTATTGTCGCTACCACCATCGACGACCACCGGTAGCTACCACCAACCATCGTCGACTACTTCCACCTCTTCCATCACTACTACAACAACTTCCTCCACCACCTCCACAACCACCGCCCATCGCCACCTCCACCAATCACCACCACCTATTACTGCCGCCGTCATCGACGCTCACCGCCAACCACCGTCGTTGGTTGCCACCACTGTCGCTCGCCGTCAACCATCGTTGGTAACCTCCGTCTTTTCCTCCACTACAATAACCTCTATTACCATTATGCACCGCCACCACCAGTACCTCTATTACTATCTTTCACCTTCTTCACAACTATCGTCTTTCACCGGCCACCCATCGTCTTTTATCTTTACTCATCGCTGCAACTATGCATCCGTCAATTCATTAAGATCTTCCAAATTGAATCAACTATTATATTTTTTTTATGAATCGGATTTTTTCGAACTACCATCAATTATTTCAGATTCTTCATTCAAATTTTCTACTATTGTTTTTGTATGTATTTATATGTATGAAAATTGTGTAAAAAAACTAATAATGTTTTTTAATTAAATTATTTAAAGATATACTTTATTTGTGTTATTTATAATTATTATATGACATATAAAATTATCAAACAACTTTTACGGAAACTTGTCCAGTCCTGTCCTATCCAGTTATAGTCGTACCAAACACAAGACAACCATTTGTCTTGTCCAGTCCAGTCCTGTCCTAGCCTCTTGTCCTGTCTTGTCTAGTCCTGTCCAGTTCTGTCCTATCCAGTCCCGTCCAATCTTTTCTGCATACCAAACGCTACCTAAGGGATCTAGGTGACCAGATGGGCCTAGACTTAAACTGAGATAGTAGAAGCACAACTGAGTATTAGGAAGACCGTAGGAAGATAACATTAAGGTAGTAAGGACTAGCATGTAAGGTAAATTTGGAATTCCATCTGACCAGTGTATTTGTGAATTTACAAGTACATGCTTGTGCTTAAACTGCCATAATGTGTAGCATGTTAGATTGAATATCTTATGTTTATTCTTATCAGAAGTATGTCTGAGCGAGTGACAAGGAGTAGGTCTATGCTGAATCCTGAAATGGAGCCAGATAATGAAGTCATTGCCGAAGAGCGAATGACTACTGTCAACCCGACTGCTATCCAAGGAAAGAGTCGTGGTCGACCTAAAGGTAAGACAGTTCAGAAAGCAACTACTCAGGCAAGAGTTTCCAATGTGGGAACTCGAGGTGGGAAGATGAGTCGTGGTATTCGTCAAGATGAAAGTGTAGAGGTAAGAGTTGAGCAAGAAAATTCTCATCAAGAAAGTTCGGCTTCTGTGAGGGGTCGAAAACAGACAGGAAACCGTGGTGGAGGTAGAAAACAAGGTTTTGTTACTCAAGAAACCTTCACTGTAGAAATGGGAAAATTACAAGAAACGTTGAACGCTTTATTGGCTCAGCTTACTAATGAAGTTTCGTCAAGTAAAGAAAAGAGTGAAGATAAAGTAGTGACTGAGGTAGCAGAATCACCAGTAACTGGAGTGGGTAGTCACCCTCAGTCAAACCCCATTGTATCAGTTAAAGTTGTAGCTGGGAAAGGATGTAGTTTTAAGGAGTTTGCTGCTTGCAAGCCCCCTACTTATAAAGGGGAATGTGATCCTGTGATAGCGTTAAGATGGGTAAAAGGTATGGAGCTAGCGTTTGATATGAGTAAGTGTACGGAAGAAGATAAAGTAGTCTATGCTTTGTCAATGCTGAAAGATGAAGCGGTAATGTGGTGGGATGTGGAATCCGGAGGTCAAAGTTCGGCTGTAGCTAAAGAAATGGCTTGGGGTGAGTTTGTGAAAAGATTTAAAACACAGTTCTGCCCTCTGGCGGGGTTAAAAAGTTGGAAGAAGAGTTTTTGGGTTTAGAGCAGAAGGGGATGTCAGTTCGAGAATATACCACAAAGTTTATTGAAAAGTCTCGATTTGCAGGAATTTATGTGCCTAATGAAGAAAGACGAGTAGAACGTTTCGTCTTTGGATTGAGAAGTGATATTCGAGAATTTGTCTCGAATAAGGAACCGTCTACTTTTCAAATGGCAGTAAATGCAGCTGAAATGAGAGAGAAAGAAAAGAATAGGCAAGCTACTGAAAGAAGTGGAGATAAAAGAAAATGGGAAGGAACAGTTCGTGACTCCAAACCGTTTAAGTCTGTAAAGTTTGATCAGCGTTCTGTTAATAAGTTTGAAAGTAAGCCCTGTAGCAAGTGTAACCGAAGGCATAAAGGAGAATGTAAGATTGATCAAGAGGGATGTTATAAATGTGGGAAGATTGGGCATTTGGCTCGGGATTTCCAGAATTTGAGGTCTTGTTACCAGTGTGGATCTCCTGATCATATCAGGACCAATTGTCCACAGTTGAAAAAGGGATCGGTCAGAGGATATGTAGAAAAGGGAGGTGAGAAAAAGGTGGAGCCAGCTAAAGCTAGGGCTAGAGTTTTCAATTTGTCAGCAGAAGAAGCAGCGGAGATACCTGATGTAGTGACAGGTACTTTCTTTATAGATTCGAATTATGCAAAAGTATTGTTTGATTCAGAAGCAAATCGTTCGTTTGTATCTCCAAATTTTGTGCATAAATTGAATGAGAAACCTAAGAAGCTTAGGTATGAATTGAAAGTAGAAGTGGCTGATAATAGTCAAATCTTAGTGGAGGAAATTTATGATGGGAGTAGTATTGTCATTGATGGACATTCATTTGCACTTCGACTGTACCCGATGGGTATGGGAGAATTTGATGTTATTGTGGGAATGGACTGGTTGGCGTTTAATGATGCTCATATAGTATGCAATAAGAAATTGATTCGTATAGCTCAACCAGGAAAAGAAGAGATAGTAGTATTTGGAGATCGGAGGGATAGAAAGTCATGCTTGATTTCTATGATTAAGGCTAAGAAGTGTTTAGTAAAAGGGTGTGTGGGGTTCTTAGCTTATGTAATAGATGCTAAGAAGGAAAAGAAGGGATTAGAGTCAGTTCCGGTAGTAAGTGAATATCCAGAAGTATTTCCGGAAGATTTAACCACTTTGCCTCCTGATCGGCAAGTGGAATTTCGTATTGATTTAGTACCCGGAGCAGTGCCGATTGCAAGAGCACCGTATAGACTGGCACCGACAGAGATGAAAGAAATGATGACTCAGCTGCAGGAGTTGTTAGACAAGGGGTTTATTCGCCCTAGTACCTCACCATGGGGAGCGCCAGTATTGTTTGTTAAGAAGAAATACGGGTCTATGAGAATGTGCATAGACTACCGTGAGCTCAATAAGTTGACTGTCAAAAATAAGTATCCGCTTCCCAGGATTGACGATCTTTTTGATCAACTTCAAGGAGCGAGTTACTTTTCGAAAATAGATCTACGATCTGGGTATCACCAGTTGAAGGTGAGAGAGGAGGATGTGCCTAAGACTGCATTTCGTACGAGGTACGGACATTATGAGTTTCTAGTTATGCCATTTGGTTTGACCAATGCGCCAACAGCTTTCATGGATCTGATGAATAGAGTGTGTAGTCCGTTTTTAGATAAATATGTCATCGTCTTTATAGATGATATAATGATCTATTCACGTTCCAAAGAAGATCATGAAACTCATTTGAAAGTGATTTTAGAATTGCTTAAGCGTGAGAAATTGTACGCCAAGTTTTCAAAATGTGAATTTTGGCTGAAAGAAGTTCAGTTTCTAGGACATGTGGTGTCAAAAGATGGGATTAAGGTTGATCCAGCTAAGATTGAAGCCATTAAAGGGTGGGAAGCACCGAAAACACCTCCAGAAGTAAGAAGTTTTCTAGGATTGGCGGGTTATTATAGAAAGTTCATCCAGGACTTTTCAAGGATAGCTACGCCACTAACAACATTAACTAGAAAGAATGTTAAGTTTGTATGGGCGGAGGCTCAGAAAGAAGCGTTCGGTAAATTGAAAGAGAGTTTAAGTAGTGCTCCTATCTTATCTCTACCCAACGGAACGGAAGGATTCGTAATTTATAGTGATGCTTCAAAGTTGGGTCTGGGATGTGTATTAATGCAAGAAGGAAAAGTGATTGCTTATGCATTTCGTCAGTTGAAAGAACATGAAAAGAATTACCCAACGCACGATTTAGAGTTGGCAGCTGTAGTTTTTGCTTTGAAAATTTGGAGGCATTACTTGTATGGGATCAAGTGTCAGATTTACACAGATCACAAGAGTCTTCAATAACTTTTCAATCAGAAGGAGCTTAATATGAGGCAACGTAGGTGGATGGAGCTGTTAAGCGATTATGACTGTGATATTCTGTACCATCCAGGCAAGGCCAATGTGGTAGCAGATGCTCTAAGTCGTAAGGAGCGTGGAGAAATAACAGAAGTGGTGGCATATCGAATTGATGTTGTTTCTAATTTCTTAGAAGAAGTTATAAAGTATCAAGAAGAAGCAGCGTCAAAGGAAAACTTGAAAAGTGAAAGAATAGTTGGAATTGTTAACTCGTTAGTAGTTGACAACCGCGGAGTAAAGTGCTTCAATAAGAGAGTATGGATTCCAAAAGCAGGAGATCTGCGGCAGAAAGTGTTGGAAGAAACACATAGATCCCGTTATTCAGTACATCCGGGAACCAACAAGATGTATAGAGATCTGAAACAAAGTTATTGGTGGCCAGGTTTAAAGAAAGATATTGCTCACTTCGTTGAACGATGTTTGACATGTTTGAAAGTTAAAGCTGAGCATCAGAGACCTTATGGGGAGCTTCAATCGTTAGAAATTCCAGTTTGGAAATGGGACGAGATTACGATGGATCTTGTTACTGGGTTACCGCGATCACCTAAGGGACATGATGCTATTTGGGTGATAGTGGACCGACTCACAAAGTCAGCTCACTTTTTACCGATCAAGGAGACGTACTCATTAGAGAAATTGGCTCGATTGTATATCGAAGAGATAGTAACCAGACATGGAGTACCGTCGTCAATTGTGTCAGACAGAGATGCTCGTTTTACATCAGCTTTCTGGAGAAGTTTACAAAGGGAATTAGGCTCTCAACTTAAGTTGAGTACGACCTATCATCCGCAAACTGATGGCCAGAGTGAGAGAACTATTCAGACATTGGAAGATATGCTTCGGGCATGTGTTATTGATTTTAAAGGTTCGTGGGGAATTCATTTGCCGTTGATTGAATTTTCCTACAACAATAGTTATCATGCTAGCATACAAGCGGCCCCGTTCGAAGCTTTGTATGGTCGTAAATGTAGAACACATTTATGTTGGAATGAGGTGGGTGAAAGACAGCTAGCGGGACCAGAAATAGTACAGGTGACAGCTGATAAGGTCGACCAGATTCGAGCAAGATTAAAAATTTCTCAAGATCGTAAGAAAATGTATGCTGATAAACGAAGGAAACCGATAGAGTTTCAGATAGGAGATAAGGTAATGTTGAAAGTTTCGCCCTGGAAAGGGGTAATCAGATTTGGAAAGAAAGGAAAGTTAAGACCAAGGTTTGTTGGACCATTTATCATCACGGGACGTGTTGGTGAAGTGGCTTACGAACTTGATCTACCAGAAAGTTTATGTGGGATTCATCCCACATTTCATGTGTCAAACTTGAAGAAATGTTTGGCAGAAGCAGATATAGTCGTTCCTTTATAAGATATTCAGATAGATGAAAAACTAAGTTATATTGAGGAGCCCGTAGCAATTACGGACCTCAAAATAAAGAAGTTGAGAAACAAAGAGATTCGATTAGTGAAAGTTCAGTGGAAATTTCAGCAAGGACAAGAGTCCACGTGGGAAGTAGAGGCAGATATAAAATCTCAGTATCCCCATTTGTTTTGTGATAGAATTCCGGGGACAGAATTCTCTTAAGGGGGGAAGATTGTAATATTCGGATCCGAAATTTTTAATTATTTTGGAAGTTGGGTGAAAAGTTAAGCGAGACCCAAAGTTCAGGGGGTTTATTGAAACATTGGTTATATATAACCAATGACTTCAGATATTTGTTTTCATAATCTTATACTGATTTTGGAGACCGACTTAGAGAGAAAGAGAGGAAGCAGAGTGAAGCAAGGAGAAAGAGAAAGAGATTGAAGAAATCGATCAGTTTTTGATCAAATAGAGATATGATTCTAGCTTAATACTTCTATCTGCATGTTATAGTCGGTAAATAGTCTTGTTATTCAAGCTTTTAACCGTATATTCGATCGATTTATAAGATTTGATGTTCTGGGTTCTTCTGTAAAAAGTAACCGACTCTGTATGAATATTTGACCGGAACGAAGGTTTTGACCGGTAAAGTGTAGTCGACCGGTAGGTTGTAAGGCCCGGTAAGGGTATTTGACCGAAATAAGGTCGACCGGGACCAAGGTCGACCGGTATATTGTTGTTGACCGGTAGTTTGTTGTGGACCGGTATTAGTCTTTACTCGACCGGTATTGCTCGACCGGTATAATGTTAATCGGTCCTAAGAGTATTGATCAGAGTGGTTTCGACCGGGATAATAACAGTAGATTGTATTTGATGAGTTTATAGAAAGAAAGAGTGTTAGTTGCAAGTTAGCTTACCTTTGTTTTTAATACCATCGTAGGTGGTGTTAATCAGTAGAAGTCAGAGTTTAATCAAGAAGAATCAGAGGTGAGTCTTTCAAACTAAATCTTTTATGATTTTAGCAGTTATTTAATAAATGTGGGTTTTATAAACTACGCATTTATAGTATTGAAAGTTATGCAGCATTATCGAAAAAGGTTGATTTAATCAGTTTAGCATTTTATGCTCAGTTTATATAAACTTGTTTTATATACAGTCAGGACTAGGTGTATGCATACATTTGAGTCAGAAGTCTGACCTAAGTCGGGAAGTGTGACCCGCCTGCTCGTACCGTGGAGTGTGACCCGTTTATGCCATTAGGGTGTGTCCCTAAAATAAGGAAGTGCGAGACAAACATACCGTCTTTGACGGAAATGTTGGTCAGTAGCTTAAGGTACGCTTGCGAAGCGTAAAAAGTGGTCATTGATGGCCAGTAGATTGAGTTATGCCTGCGAAGCATAAAGTGTTTTAAAGTTTGATTAAAAGAGCAGGTTATGTTTTTGAGATATAAAGCTTTGTTTAAATGTTTTAATTAATATTTGAACTGTTGCAGTAGTGATTGGAGGGGACTCACTAGACCATTGGTCTAACCCTGGCTATTTCAAAATTATAATCATGTTTTAGGTTATCGGAAAGTAGCAGGTACAGATACGGGTAAAGAGAAGATGTGAGCGATTTGCAGAAGATAGAAGACTTCCTGCAATAGTTTACTTTTTGAACTCAGTTGTGTAGCAAGAGATAGTTGTAAACCTTGTACTCTGAAAATGTAAGCCTGGGGCAGTATTTAGTAAGAAATGTTATTTTATTGTATATATAAATGTTGAGGTAGTTACAGGCTACTCTTTCAAGAATCGAGCTAGTGTCGAGCCTGATTGAGAGGATTAAGGTGTCTCAAGTAGAAGCCTTATTGGAGGAAAATCTCAAGGGGGAAATTATGACGAAGCAACGTTTGCTCTTAATGGAAGATAGTCGTAGGGTGAAATTGTTCAACAGACGTATATGGGTGCCCAAGGTTGGGGGAAATCGGGAACTTCTCCTCGAAGATGCTCATAAGTCCAAGTATTTCATCCATTCGGGGAGTACAAAGATGTATCGGGACTTGAAGCTACATTATTGGTGGCTGGTAATGAAACTGGATGTGGCGCGTTACGTGGAGCATTGTGTAACATGCTTACAAGTGAAGGCCGAACACTAACGACCGTACGGGAGTCTTCAATCTCTAGAGATCCCCGAGTGGAAGTGGGAACATATCACTATGGACCTCGTGACTAAGTTGCCCAAAACTTTTCGAGGTCACGATACCATTTGGGTGATAGTTGATCGGTTGACCAAAAGCGCCCACTTCTTGGCCATGCGCGAGACACTACCAATGGACAAGTTGGCAAAGCTTTACATCGATGATGTGATTTCGAGACATGGGGTGCCCTTATCTATTGTGTCGGATCGCGATAGTCGGTTCTCTTCGAACTTCTGGGATGGGTTGCAGAAAGAGCTCGGAACGCGGGTAAAGTTGAGTACAACATACCATCCGCAAACCGACGGCCAAAGCGAAAGGACGATCCAAACGCTTGAAGATATGGTAAGATCTTGCGTTATCGACTTTGGGGGTAGCTGGGACTCTCACCATTTTCAAGGTGCAATGGAAGCATCATCGTGGAGACAATGTGACGTGGGAAGCCGAGGAGGATATGAAACGAATATATCCTCATCTTTTCGAGTAGTTAGGATTTCGGGGACGAAATCATCTCCAAGTTGGGGAGGATTGTAATACCCTAACTTTTGAGTTTATCCAGATTGAGGAAGAAGTGCAAACAGTGGCCCGCGTGACTTGATCCGCGCCACGACCCGTACAGAGGTCTGTTTATTCGCGGCTCCAGTGCTTGGCGCACTTCTCGACGCGAGTCTATCTGCGCCACAACCCGTGCGGAGCCCCTGCGCGTTTTAAATGTTGAAAATCGGCCTCAAACCTCATTACTCTCAATTTCTTCCCAATAAACTCTCCCAACTTCTCCCTCTTCATTAAATCCGACCTAAGGGTCATTTATTGCTCTATTCCTCCATCCCTCCAAGATTCTTGTTCCTTTTCTAGAGTTGGAAGCCTAAGATTCAAGGATCTCACCATCTCCATTTCCAACCTCAAGCTTCAACTTGGGTTTTCTAGGGTTTTCAACAAAACCCACATTGTGAGTTCATCCTTGTTTTCTAAAACTTTATACATGTCAAACTAACACTTTTGGACTTCTAATCATCTTCTTATTTATATATTTCCTTGTTGCAATCTATTTTAACCTAACTTTACATTTTTTGAGATTTTTAGGGTTTTCTCACTATTTTGAAAATATGATTATGAATCTTATTTTTTGAGTTATAAATGTGACGTGTTCTATACATCTATGGTTAAATATCTACATAAATGCTTCTAGATCTATTCATGGTTTTCATATACCATGGGATTTCTGGAATAAAAGTTTTGATGGAAAAAATGAAATCATATGGGTGGTTGAATGACTACAATGGTGATTATTGTTACGATAGTAAATGTTGAAAAAATCTATTATTGAGAAAGTACACAAATATTATGGGGATTGTTCACATGAACTATATGTTTGATTATAGTTAGTCACAAATGAAATTGTGACAAGTCTAGACTAATACTAATGAATTCATAGGTATAGAGTCGGCTTAATTACTTTGGGTTAAATCCCGTTTGTAGCTAGTTGAGATATTGGACCCTAGGGTGGCATCTTGGTACGGTTATGTGGGACCGAATACTAGCCGTGGGTTGTAACTGTAAATCCTAGCGAATGAGCATGATTAGGATCATTGGGTGCCCTCCCCCACATCTGAGTACGAGCCGACGAGCTCGTGGACTTGATCCTAGTATGGTGAGCTCAATAACTTGGAAAGTGGCATACTCTCGTGTTCCGCCACAATCCTTGGAAAATCGGGTCTCCCCCGTCATCACAAGATGTATTTTGGACCATAAGGTCTTAAATGATTATTAATGCAATCGTAAACTCTATTCTTTAGAAAAGATTACACCCATTGTTGCAATTTAAATTATTTCTTAATTATTACTTATAAATTGTATGTTCTCACTAGGCGTTAAGCCTAACACCTTTTCTTAAATGACATGTATAACAGGTTCCCTTAGTGGCGGGGCACCGAAGGGTTGAGTGATGAGCATCGACTTTGAGGCATTTTTGAGATGATAGATTTATGGAGTCAAAGCGTACCAACAATCTTATTATTATTTTGGGAATTGATTTGACAACCAATGTAATTTAGATGTAAATGGTTTAGATTAGCTTGTTGTCAATTTTATTATTCATCCGCAGGTTTTGTAAACGCTATTCTATATTTACCCATTTCGGGTGGTTTACTCCAAATACAAACGTCATTTTGCCGAATTTTCAAATTTTAAATTACTCTAAATCTTAGGGTGTTACATTTTAAGTATGGAGTTTTATAATCCATGTTTTCGGTGACCTTTTGAGTATGGGTCGTTATCCATATTATGTGGTTTTGGGGGTATCGAACCTTATCCTTGTTTTGGATATTTTGGATGATAGAGTTTATCCACGTTTACAATATTTGATTGTTAAAGTATCAGTTATGTTTTAAGTGGGTTTTGGGTTTTGGATTTACATTCGATGGAACGTTTTGTTTTGTGGTTTTAATCACAAAGATCATGAATGTTAAAAAGAAAAGGTTACTTTCAGACCTAATGTATTTCATTTTAGAAATCACGATTTAAATGACCTTCTTAAAAGTTATTGTTTTATATGTCTATAAGCAAAACTCTTGAGCTCACTAGGCATTAAGCCTAACCTTTTTGTTTGTCGGCATGTGCATCAGGTTCTGGTTGAGAATAGTCCTAGTGACACTAAGAAGAGAGGAGTACTAGTAGTGTGCTCGAGAAGCAAGTTGCCTTTGAGAAGTCTTCCGCTTGGTTTTATGAAGAACAACTTGTATTGGAGTTACGTAGCACCCGACTTCTGTTTAGTTCTTGTTTAATACTGGAGTTTTATAATCGCTAAGGTTAATTCTGGAGTTTTATATTTAAGGTATATTAAGTTTTGATTTGTTGGACGAAGTTTTGTCTTTACTTGAAGTTATATCGAATTTTTTTATTAGTTGCTCTTTGTAACACCCTAAAAATTGGGTAAAATAAAACTTAAAATTTCGGCAGTATAACGTCTAACATATGATGATTTAAAACCTGTAACATGATGAATAAAACCCAATAAAGTTGGGGTATTTCTTCTTCACGAAGTAGCGGAACAATTAAGACATATACATGACAAGCTTTTTAATCTAGAACCATTTACAACTAGATTAAGATGGGTGTCGCTATGACTTCAAAACGCTCTCTCTCAAAATCCCAAAAATGCCCAGTCCATGGAGGGTCCTAGGTGCGCTCCTGGCGAATCAAGGTGCCATATTCACACCACTAGCAGAACCTGTGAGCTAATAAACACGAACACAAGTGTTAGTCCAAATTCTATAGGGTAACAGGCTTTAACAATTTATAAAGTAAGCATGGACGTTATAATTAATTGTTACCGGAAGACCCATGGATTTAAAGCAAGTCAATACCCCCGATCGGGGAAATATTTCATTCCTGTACAAATATAATAGAGATAACTTTTGAAAGATGGGGGAGACACGTTACGATCTTGGGTGACGAGAACACGTGAATAGGATCACCCGTGATGTTATTGGATTTCACCATAGATCCCGGTTCTAGTTCCCATGCCATGCCAGACATTACAATCGTCAAACCGTTTATGCCTCTAGCGCTTACTCCGCCGAGTTACACCTCAAGGACTTACAGACAAGGGTGCCTATCCAATCTAGCCGAGTTCCAACTCAGGGACTTACGCCCCCTATTGTCTACCCGCTAGTGCCCAACAACCAACAATTATATCAACAATAAGCATGCTATCTAAATCCTCGTGCACAAGGAGATAGATATAAAACTCCCCATGTAGATCATGATCCAATATGGTTAACAACTTTCATGCAAAGCACATTCCTTGAAAATAATATAATTATGCTCGTTACATATTCATCACTATATCACAAAGCTCATTTGACCACATATTAACTCTAAACCGATGAAATAACCCCAACTGCTGATAAGAATACTTGTAATTAATTTTAACATTTAGAGGAGTGGTCCTTCATCATAATTTAGCTTTCTTCCACATAACATGCATAAATGAACCTCTCAAGAAGTTTAAATACTCCCACCAACCCCAAAAGTCTTATACATGAGGGATATGCAAAACCCTAGTTTTAGGTTAACATGTAACATATCATAAATTTCACATAAGCAAGTAATGGTGTAAGTATGGGTAAATATAAGTTAAGAAAACTTACCTAGAGATTCAATAGACAAAACCCCAAAAGTCTTGTACCGTAGGCTCCTTGCCTTCGGCGACTATGCCACCGCGAGAGTGACCATGGCACTCTCGTCGGTCACTCTCGCCGAGTGTGCTTTTCCTCCTAAAATTCGACTTACTCCGATTCTGAATTCTCGACTGATCTTTGGTGACTTCAAATGAGCGAAATAAATGAAATTAGAATTACGAATTAATCAATAGTCCAAAATTCGGGGTGTTACAATCCTCCACCCCTTAGAATGGATTTTGTCCTCAAAATCTCAACTAGACAAATAAGTACGGATAGCGCCTCTTCATGTCTTCCTCCGCCTCCCAAGTCACGTTAGCTCCTCAGTGGTGTTTCCATTGAATCTTCACCATAACCACTTCCTTGTGTCGTAGTTTCTTCGTCTTCCTTTCTAGGATAGACTCATGTTCTTCCACGCACCGGTCGTTGTCCACCCTAATCTCGGACAAGGGAATGACACTCTCCTCTTCGTCTAGACACCTTCTCAAGTAACACACGTGAAAGGTGGGGTGAATCCCATCCATCTCGGGCAGAAGATCCAACTTGTAGGCTTGGAGTCCAATACGCTCCATGATGGTGAAAGGTCCAAGGAAACAAGGACTGAGTTTCCCACGTTTCCCGAACCTTATTATCCCTTTTCACGGTGAGACCTTCAACATTACCCGCTCTCCCACCTAAAACTCGACCGGCCTTCTCTTTTTGTCTGTGTAGCTCTTCTGATGGTCTTGGGCTGCTTTCAATCTCTCTCTAATGCTTTACACTTTGCCAGCCATCTCTTGCACTAATTCTGGCCCAGAAAATTGTTTCTCTCCTGCTTCTAGCCAACACACGGGCGTCCTACACTTTCTTTCGTACAATGCCTCAAACGGCGCCATACCAATGCTCGAGTGGTAACTGTTGTTGTAGGCGAATTCCACTAACGGAAGATGCGAATCCCAGCTTCCCCCGAAATCTATGACGCACGACTTCAACATGTTTTCAAGGGTTTGGATGGTCCTTTTACTCTGTCCGTCTGTCTGCGGGTGATATGCGGTACTCAGTTTGATCCTAGTGCCTAACTCCTTTTGCAAACTATCCCAAAAGTGAGAAGTGAAACGGCTATCCCGGTCGGATACAATAGAGAGTGGCACTCCATTCGTCAAGATCACTTCATCTATATAAAGTTTCGCCAGCTTGTCCATTGGTAGGGTCTCTCGCATAGGCAAGAAGTGCGCGCTCTTCATCAACCAGTCCAGTATCACCCAAATGGTGTCGTGGCTTCTCAAGGTCTTCGGTAACTTGGTTACAAAATCCATAATGATGTGTTCCCATTTCCATTCCGGTATCTCCAATGATTTTAGACTACCGTACGGTCGTTGATGTTCCGCCTTCACTTGTAGGCAAGTTATGCATCGTTCCACATAATTAGCTACATCCAACTTTATTACCGGCCACCAATAGTTAAGCTTCAAATCCCGATACATCTTTGTACTTCCCGGGTGGATAGATTATTTGGATTTGTGTGCGTCTTCCAACAATAGCTCCAGACATCCTCCGATCTTCAGCACCCAGATGCGACCTTGGAATAGTTTTAAACCTCTCCCATCTTCGGTCAGTTGAATATGTTGGTTTACCATAGTTTCACCCTTATGATTTGCTTCAAGCAAGGCTTCCGTCTGAGACGTCTTGATTCGTTCTATTAAGCTTGAGACGACTTCTATCCTTGTAAAATTAGCCTGAATTCCACCGCCATACTCTTTCCAGCTTAAAGCGTCATCTACGACATTGGCTTTTCCGGGGTGATACAAAAGTTCACAATCATAGTCTTTAAGTAGTTCGAGCCATCTCCGCTAACGCATATTAAATTCCTTTTGGTCGAATACATACTTTAGACTTTTATGATCGATGAAGAGAGTGAACTTCGTACCGTATAGGTAGTGTCGCCATAACTTCAAAGCGAACACCACCGCCGCTAACTCGAGGTCGTGGGTTGGGTAGTTTTTCTCATGCTCCTTCAACTGACTTGATGCATAAGCTATCACTTTGCCCCTTTGCATTAAGACACATCCTAACCTCATCTTAGACGCGTCGCTGTAGACCACAAAATCCTCCGTTCCCTCTGGTAGGGACAAAATTGGTGCCTTGCACAATTTCTTTTATAGCGTCCGGAAGGCCTGCCCTTGACTCTCAGTCCAAAGGAACTTCACATTTTTCCTTGTCAGAGACGTCAATGGCGAGGCGATCTTGGAAAAGTCTTGGATGAATCTTCGATAGTAACCGGCTAGACCCAAGAAACTACGAATTTCTGTGGGACTCTTTGGTGGTTCCCAATTCGTCATAGATTCAATCTTTGACGGATCCACTTTTACTCCTTCACTTATGACCACATGACCCAAAAACTGAACCTCTCGCAGCCAAAACTCACACTTGGAAAACTTGGCGTAGAGCTTCTCATCCCTCAAAACTTCTAACACTCCTCTGAGATGTTGCTCGTGTTCTTCTTCATTCTTCGAGTACACCAAGATATCATCGATGAACACACTAATGACTTGTCTAAAAAAGGTCGGCAAACCCGGTTCATCAAATCCATAAAAACAGCTGGCACGTTAGTTAGCCTAAAAGGCATAATTAAGAACTCGTAGTGACCATAACGGGTTCTAAAGGCGGTCTTGGAAACGTCTTCTTCTCTAACTTTCATTTGATGGCAGCCCGACCTGAGGTCGATCTTGGAGAACAATCTGGCTCCTTGCAACTGATCAAAGAGGTCGTCTATTCAGTGTAGTGGGTACTTATTATTCACAGTTACCTTGTTCAATTCTTGATAGTCGATGCACATACGCATCGAGCCATCCTTCTTTTTGACGAAGAGTACCGGAGCTCCCCAAGGCGAAGAGCTCGGTCTCACGAATCCCTTCTCTAGTAATTCTTGAAGTTGCATCATCATTTCTTGCATTTCGGTTGGAGCCAGATGGTAGGGTGCATGGGCAATCGGTGCCGCTCCTGGTATTAGATCGATCCGAAACTCCACTTGGCGGTTGGGCGAAAAACCCGGAAGGTCGTCGGGAAATACATCCGGATATTCGTTGATGACCCGCACGTCTTCAAGCTTCTTCTTTTTCTGTCTTGGCATCCAATACGTAAGCGAGGAACGACATACATTTCTTCACTAAACACCTCCTTGCTTTGATGGATGAGATGAGAATCACCTCACCCTTACGCTTCTCCCCATACACAAAGACGAAATCCCCGCTCGCGGTCGGTAATCTAATGAGCTTCTTCGAACATAGGATCTCTGCTTTGTGTTGGGATAACTAGTCCATCTCGATCACCACGTCGAAACTCCCGATCTCCATGGGAATGAGGTTCACTTCAAAGAGTTCACCACTAATTTCTAGATGACATGACTCTAATATTTCTCGTAAGACCACTTGCTCCCCATTTTCTACTTCTACTATCAAAGTGTCACTAAGGGTACGAGTAGGCACATTCAAAGCTTTGCAAAACGCAAGGGATACGAAAGAGAAATTTGCACCGGAATCAAATAACACTCTAGCGGCAAGAGAGTTGAGTAAGAACGTACCCGACACCACATCGGTGGTCTCCTTCGCATCTTCCCTTGTCATTTGGAAGTCCCTCCCTTGAGATTTAGGGGTGGCTTCCTTCTTGGGTTGTACCGATGAGTTCTCTCCTCTTGATCCTCCCCTTAGCTTGGGGAAATCCCTCTTCACGTGCCCCGCCTCCTTACATTCATAACATATTGTCCCTGGCATAGGACAGTTCGGACTAGTGTGGCCCGACTTGCCACACTTGAAACATGAGACGGGGTTGGGATTTGAGTTGCAAAAACCAAAATGTTTACTTTTGCACTTGGGACACCATTTCGCCTCCCGGCGACTATCAAAGCTTCTAGTATTCGGTTGGAATTTCGGTTTCTTGAACGAACTTGGTGGGCTCTCCCACTTCCTCTTTTCTACGACCCTCGATTTCTCCTCTTTGTCTTTTGCATAGACTCTTTCCATGGTTTTGGCTTCCTCTATCATTTCTCGAAGATTTGTAGCTTTCGAGTTGCGGACTCTTTACCCTATATCCGCGGGTAGACCCTTCAGATAGGCCTTCACTCTTTCCTTCTCGGTTGGAGCTACATGCCCCACCAGATTCAACTTTTCCATGAAAAGTCGGGTATATTCTTTTACCGACAAATCTCCCTTTTTCAACGCTCGTAATTCCTCTTCTATCAAATCCATCTCTTGTTCGTTGCAATATTCGTCCAAAACCTTCTTCTTGAATACTGCCCAAGACATCTTTGCTAAAACCGACTCCTCCATAGTTGCGGTGTAAACATCCCACCAAATTAGAGCCGCTCCCCGAAGCATTTGGGAGCCAAAATTCACCTTCTGGCTCTCCTCGCAGCCGCAGGCTCTAAAGGCATGCTCAATTTCCCTTAACCATTTCATACAAGCCACGGAATCGTCGACTCCGACAAACTCTGGCGGCTTGCAACCCATGAAAGACTTATAGGAACATCCCTTCCCTGTTTGCCTTGTTTCAAGGGTTATCAACCCGTCAGTACGATTCTCACCCCCGGTACCACCCGAACCGGATATTGCGTTCTCCGCAACCTCTTCCGGTCTCCGGAGACTAGCATCCCTCTCCTCCAACATCTTTAGAAATACTTCTTGTTTCTTTTCCATGGATGATGTCACCATTTGCATAACACTGGCCATCATGTCGGCTTGAGGGTTGGCCTCTCTAAGGATTGGGTTAGAAGACGCCAATTCCACTCTCGGCATGTGTTCCACCACTCCGGTGAATATTGGCGGCATATTGGGAGGAACAATAGTCGCCGTCCTGACCACTGGATTCGGGTTATACGAACTATCCTCATGCATTTCCCCTTCAATCGGCAGTCGACTCCGAATATTTACCATTTCGGTCTGCCACACAATCGAGAGAGAGTGAGATAAAGGTACACAAGATTTACACACGAAACATACTAATATGGTTCATTGATCATCATAATCATTGCAATTCAAGCATATTCACGTAACCATACATTCATAATAACCGTAGCTATTTGAAATTACATAAAGATTCTCGCTACCACATTTACAATTCTCAATGACGTAGTTTTTGTTGACTCTAATGTCGTCCCACCTTAGACGTTCTACCCAAAACTCACAATCCATAATCTATTGATCTCAGCTTAAGTCTACGCATCGAGTTTACATACGTAGTTCATTTAAACTAGAGCTCTGATACCAACTTGTAACACCCTAAAAGTTGGGTAAAATAAAACTTAAAATTTCGGCAGTATAACGTCTAACATATGATGATTTAAAACCTGTAACATTATGACTAAAACCCAATAAAGTTGGGGTAGTTCTTCTTCACGAAGTAGCGGAACAATTAAGACATATACATGACAACCTATTTAATCTAGAACCATTTACAACTAGATTAAGATGGGTGTCGCTATGACTTCAAAACGCTCTCTCTCAAAATCCCAAAAATGCCCAGTCCATGGAGGGTCCTAGGTGCGCTCCTGGTGAATCAAGGTGCCCTATTCGCACCACTAGCAGAACCTGTGAGCTAATAAACACGAACACAAGTGTTAGGCCAAATTCTATAGGGTAACAGGCTTTAACAGTTTATAAAGTAAGCAGGGACGTTATAATTAATTGTTACCGGAAGACCCATGGATTTAAAGCAAGTCAATACCCCCGATCGGGGAAATATTTCATTCCTGTACAAATATAATAGAGATAACTTTTGAAAGATGGGGGAGACACGTTACGATCTTGGGTGACGAGAACACGTGAATAGGATCACCCGTGATGTTATTGGATTTCACCATAGATCCCGGTTCTAGTTCCCATGCCATGCCAGACATTACAATCGTCAAACCGTTTATGCCTCTAGCGCTTACTCCGCCGAGTTACACCTCAAGGACTTACAGACAAGGGTGCCTATCCAATCTAGCCGAGTTCCAACTCAGGGACTTACGCCCCCTATTGTCTACCCGCTAGTGCCCAACAACCAACAATTATATCAACAATAAGCATGCTATCTAAATCCTCGTGCACAAGGAGATAGATATAAAACTCCCCATGTAGATCATGATCCAATATGGTTAACAACTTTCATGCAAAGCACATTCCTTGCAAATAATATAATTATGCTCGTTACATATTCATCACTATATCACAAAGCTCATTTGACCACATATTAACTCTAAACCGATGAAATAACCCCAACTGCTGATAAGAATACTTGTAATTAATTTTAACATTTAGAGGAGTGGTCCTTCATCATAATTTAGCTTTCTTCCACATAACATGCATAAATGAACCTCTCAAGAAGTTTAAATACTCCCACCAACCCCAAAAGTCTTATACATGAGGGATATGCAAAACCCTAGTTTTAGGTTAACATGTAACATATCATAAATTTCACATAAGCAAGTAATGGTGTAAGTATGGGTAAATATAAGTTAAGAAAACTTACCTAGAGATTCAATAGACAAAACCCCAAAAGTCTTGTACCGTAGGCTCCTTGCCTTCGGCGACTATGCCACCGCGAGAGTGACCATGGCACTCTCGTCGGTCACTCTCGCCGAGTGTGCTTTTCCTCCTAAAATTCGACTTACTCCGATTCTGAATTCTCGACTGATCTTTGGTGACTTCAAATGAGCGAAATAAATGAAATTAGAATTACGAATTAATCAATAGTCCAAAATTCGGGGTGTTACAATCCTCACCAATCTAGGTTTCCTCTAGCGGTATCCACACACGAACACGCGAAATTCCACCGGGTGCTAGCCCAATAACCCTAGATCTATATGTGTTTTACAGAAAAAAAAGGTTTCTTTTCTGTATTTTGTGAAAGGTTATTCTAACTCAATTATCTCTCAAATGGTTTAGCCTAACCCCTTATTTATATCAGAAGAATTATAGTTAGACTATAATTCAACTAATAATTAAATAAGGTTTAATTATTATCTGTAATATTCAAATCATATTCAAATATATATATATATATATATATATGTGTGTATATATATATATATATATATATAATTATCCTTTTAAACTTTAAAATATAATTACAGATAATTCCCCGTAATTAACATAATTACGTTTTCACCCTGTAATTATCATAATTACAGTTTAACACAAATTTTCATTAAATCCGGGTTTCTACAAATGGAAACAAACGCATTCTTTGTGTGCGACCCTATAGGTTTACATGCTCCTCAGCAGTATCTCTGTGTGACACGTGTCGTGGGCATATAATAACTTACAGATTCAATTGGCTATGGAGGACGTGAAGATGGTAGTCAATTGATATGTATTGAGTTTTCAATACATATTGCGTATTTTTTTTTCTTTTAGAGTTAAATTTTCTTTATCCCAAACAATTGAGTCATTTTCTTATCTTATTTTATATTTTCTCTCATGCATGGAACTAAGTATAGTATTTAACTAATTGTTGCTATTTTGCGTAAAACGGCCTAAAATCATGTGTTTATTGTAATGTCAGGTTGAATGCTGGAGCATTTGGCTGTTTGGAATATGAAGATTAAAGAGCACTTTTTGGATGCAAAGGAAATCTTTGACTTGTAAAAGGTTTAATTTTAGAAAACATTATAATTCCCTTTTTAAAACGTTTGACTTTATCTCTAAAATCTTGTTTTAAAAGTTTATGTTATTAAATCGGTTTAAATTTGATAAACATATCAAATATAGAATATCATATTTTATTTATCGATTTAAAATTTATTTTGCGTTTGATTTTATTTTAAAACGTTTGCAATTATTATAACAATAATAAAGCAATAAATAAAAGCAAGCACAAAATAAACAATCACAACAATAATATATGGATTTTCCCCTAATGTGGTGTTGTGAGCCAACACAACAACCATGGTCAATTTTAAAGACGTCTTCAAGCTCCCACTGGCCTCGCCATCTTGGTGAACTCCAGGGACTCCGTCTCGACCTCTTGGAACGTCGTCTTCAGATTTGAAAAATAGAAAATACAACATGTCTATTCTATTTACATTTGTTCCTATCTAGGAAATTTAAAACCGAAAAATACATCCCATGCAATTATTACATTTTAATTTTCCATAAATAAAATAAACAACCAATCCAAACCACGGGTCTTCACGAGGCAATCCATATACTATTTTATTTTAAACATAAAATAAAACATTCGGCCAAAATAACTAACATAATTAAAAGGCCGATTTATAATTAACATAATTAAATGACCAATTTAATTGGAACAAATTATTATATGGCAAATTTAAATTTATTGACCTAATTTAATTGTTGGTTAACAAACCAAACCCAAAAGAGAGTTGACCCAACACCCAAACTAAAGATTTGGCCCAAAACATTAGTCACGAAACCGTTGAATTTTGGGGACAAACCAATCGAAACAAAATCGACGATTTAAGTTGTGGATTAGGCCGATGAGCCATATGGTCCTAGACCGTGATCCTATCATGTGGCAACAACACTGATATCTTGACCATGGATCACGCAATCAACTATCCATGGTGAGGGAAAGAAAGAAACCGACGATCAACAACCCTTTAGTTGTAGTTCGATGAACAATGGCAGCAGCCGATGACGGCAACTTTGGGCCAAAGCCCTAGTCCCACCACTGTTCCACTATTAGCACGAACCCAGACTATCAATAACAACGATTTGACCATAAACCGTTGTTTGGCTCGATGGCTAGCATTGGAATCTTGTAAACAAAAGGGAAAACCAAACTCCACCCGCTTGGAGTGGCGGTGTGTTGAACAAGGAAAAATACGGTAGCAGCCGTTGGACCCAACCAGAAAACGGCAACCATTGAACCTAACTGGAAATCTTCTAGTTTGCAATAAAATCAACCACGGTGTTCAAAAATAGCCACTAGTTACTCAACAATCGATGTTTATCGGTGGCATCAACCGTAGCCGATCGTCGATGGCCTTAGATGAAAAATAAA
Organism: Arctium minus; assembly: GCA_954870635.1. Lineage (NCBI taxonomy): Eukaryota > Viridiplantae > Streptophyta > Magnoliopsida > Asterales > Asteraceae > Arctium > Arctium minus. The sequence continues at coordinate 953,651 of OX941096.1, read as the reverse complement.
CGAGACAAGAATCAATCACGCGATGAGGCTCGTTTAGCCATGTAGGGTAATAACCCATCGACAAGGAACGACAGCCGGCGGCACTCAGCCGCAGTCGGCCGCCGATGACCAACGAAGGGAATCGCACCTCGCAAGGAGGGCGAACGCCAGGGATTGGTGGCAACAACCACGATCAACCTGCAACGTACCTCAGGTGGTCACTGTGACGAAAACGACGACGGCCGGCAGCGACCGGCGAAATAGAGGCAAAGACCGGCGGTGCTCATGGCTACAAAAGAGAACCGACAACTAAAAATGACGGCGATGAAACCTATTCAGGTTGTCGCCTCTTTGTGATGGAAGGGAGATGTGCGATGGGAAAACCGGCCAGCGGCGATGAAAAACACCGGCAGAAGCCAACGGCGACTCAAACCCCAAAAAAAAAAGATGGAGGCCACATAAAGTTGTGATCACTCAGATAGCAAATATTAGGGTTTGCAACCCTTTTAAAATTCCTATTAGACTTTTAGACCCAATTAAAACAAAATGGGTCCAATTAGATTTAAAATTTTAATTTGCCATCATAACAATATTGTTCCTCTTTTGATTAAATGACATCAAAGTGGCTCTGATACCACTGTAGGATTTTAATAACAATTTGTAACCGTTATACGCAGCGGAAACTAAAAAAAATAATTTTGGTTACAACCTAGAAAACTTTTCTAAACAATTAAAACCCAAACGGATCCAATGATGTATTTAATTAAAACTTAAAACCACACCATAGGGTGTTTAGAGATGTACCTTTCAAATCTGTTGTGGTTGAACTAGTTGAGCACTTAGAAACCAATCTAGGTTTCCTCTAGCGGTATGTGTTTTACAGAAAAGAAAAGGGTTTATTTTCTGTATTTTGTGAAAGGTTATTCTAACTCAATTATCTCTCAAATGGTTTAGCCTAACCCCTTATTTATATCAGAAGAATTATAGTTAGACTATAATTCAACTAATAATTAAATAAGGTTTAATTATTATCTGTAATATTCAAATCATATTCAAATATATATATATGTATATATATATAATTATCCTTTTAAACTTTAAAATATAATTATATAAGTATATATAATTATCCTTTTAAACTTTAAAATATAATTACAGATAATTCCCCGTAATTAACATAATTACGTTTTCACCCTGTAATTATCATAACTACAGTTTAACACATATTTTCATTAAATCCGGGTTTCTACAAATGGAAACAAACGCATTCTTTGTGTGCGACCCTATAGGTTTACATACTCCTCAGCAGTATCTCTGTGTGACACGTGTCGTGGGCATATAATAACTTACAGATTCAATTGGCTATGGAGGACGTGAAGATGGTAGTCAATTGATATGTATTGAGTTTTCAATACATATTGCGTATTTTTCTTTTCTTTTAGAGTTAAATTTTCTTTATCCCAAACAATTGAGTCATTTTCTTATCTTATTTTATATTTTCTCTCATGCATGGAACTAAGTATAGTATTTAACTAATTGTTGCTATTTTGCGTAAAACGGCCTAAAATCATGTGTTTATTGTAATGTCAGGTTGAATGCTGGAGCATTGGGCTGTTTGGAATATGAAGATTAAAGAGCACTTTTTGGATGCAAAGGAAATCTTTGACTTGTGATCTTTCCAAATCTTTGTATTATTGTAAATCGTTTTTGGCTGGAGTTAGAGACAAGTGGTTGGACAAAAGTGTGGGTATAACTTTAGTTGGTAGTCCTTATATATATATTTTTAAGTCTACTAAATTTACCATTTTGCCATCATGGTTTGGTATAAAAAGGAGTTGTGTTTTCTTGTTTGAAATATCCTTGGGAATCCAGCAGTAGGGAGAAATTGACAAACTTGAAATTCCCTCTACAAAGTTTAATATTAAGCGTTCATAGTTTTATAATTTGTGTTCTTCATTATTAGTTGTTGCAGCATCATTGCAGCATAGCTTGTCTTTATATTACTTTACTTATTGTATTTACTTTATGCGTTTTACATTTCCGTCATTTAATTTCTGTCATTTATATACCGTCATTTACATTATGTCTTTAACTTATGTCATTTACTTTTATTGCAATTTATATTACGTAATGAGTAGCTAATTTTATAGTTTGGGTGTGAGACGAAAAAGGAGGTTGTAAACCAAAAACTAGTGGACTTTGTTCTTCAATAACATTGTTCCACTATGTCATTTTAAGTTTTATAAATCCAAAAGCACTTCTTGACGAATTGATCACTTCTTAAAGTGTGAAAGTACCATGGACTTAGGAATAAGCCATGAAAAAGCACGTCAGTTTGAATGATATGGGAAGTATACTTGGAAGAGTTACTACCAAGGGAACTTTCTATCTTTGTTTTTCAAACCGATTGATTCTTGACGGGTTAATCATTAGTCAAAGTGTTAAAGTGTAGTGGACTCAGGAATGAGCCACTAAGAACACGTCAACTTGAATGATATGGGAATCGACTCGGAAGGGTGATTTTTAAACAAAGGCATTTGTTTTTCCATATACTTTAAAGAAACCATTTGACACTCACACTGGTCCGGACATTTGCATAGGCATATGTTGATTGAAGGCTAAACAAAAGTGCAATGGTAGATATCCGGAAGGATACTCTTTAAAGTACATGGTGGAACTTGTTGTTGCTGAACTAATGCTATAGCATCCCTATAGCATTGGCCTCCAGAATTTGTGTTTACCCCTCACTTTAAGTCTTGCACCCATTCTATCTTTATATATCTTGTTAATCATATCACTGTTAACCAACTCAAACAAAGTCTTCAAATTCGCCATTTGAAATCTCTTCTTTTACTACACTTTTATTACGCTTTTACACCAATCTCTGTGGGACGATATTCGGTATTTTACCATTGTATTACTTGAGGAGACGATATTGGATCCCATTGTATACTTGCTTTGAGGTTCAATTATCACATGTCTAGAGGTGTGCAAACATCCGTATCAAGTTTTTGGCACCGTTGCCGGGGATTGGTTCACTAAAAGTTTTTAAAAGTATTTTAAAAGATTTGATTTTTCTAACACCTTTTGGATCTCATTTTTTTAAGTGGTGTATGCCAAGAATACCACGGGGGGAATTATTTGAATTTGACCTGGACATTGAAAGAACATTTCGAATTAGAAGAAGGTCACAAAGAATTTCATTAATTTTAGACCCTCCCATCATGGAACCACCACCACCAGGATTTGAGAATAGGGAGCATAGACAACATCTTCTAGAAAACCCACAAAGACAACCAATATTTCATGATGCACCACCCATTTTTGGAAATCCACCAGAACACCCTTTTCGGTAGAATGAACCAATTAATGGAGTTAATAATGATGAGGATACAGAGTCAAATGGTAACAATGAACATAGGGATGAGATTCCAAACATCATTAATCTTGCAAATTCCAAAGAAGGAAAAATTATGGACTATGCTATACCTGATTTTGAGCAATTAAATTCAGGAATAGTTAGACCCCATACAAATGCCCTCCATTTTGAACTCAAACCTATCATGTTCCATATGTTGCAAACAAATGGACAATTTGCCGGAATGCCATCGGAGGATCCTCATTCTCATTTAAAATCTTTTATGGAGATCACCGATGCATTTCTGATCCCTGGGGTATCTAACGATGCCTTGAGACTCACTTTGTTTCCATTTTCTCTAAGGGATCGGGCAAAGTCATGGTTTAATTCATTAGCACCTGGTTCTGTACCTTCATGGAACAACATGGCTGAAAGATTTTTGCGAAAATATTTTCGACCTACCCGAAATGCTAAGTCCAGAAACGAAATTTGCATGTTTAAACAAATGGACGATGAAGCAATTCCCGATGCATAGGAAAGGTTTAGGGAATTGTTAAGGAAATGCCCTCACCATGGCATTCCCTAATGTATTCAACTCGAGACATTTTACAATGGGTTGACTTCCATGGCTAAACAAATGCTCGATGCGACATCAGGAGGGGCCTTTACAGCCAATACCTACAATAACGGGTATGAAATTCTTGAAAACATTTCCACAAACAATGGACATTGGGCTGATCCACGAGCTCAAACTCAAAAGAAAACTACTGGAATTCATGATGTAGATGCATATACTGCATTAACAGCACAACTCTCTTCCATGGCTAACATGCTTAAAAACCTATCTTCAAGCCAGGGAGTGCAGCAAACTGTTACTACACCTATTACAACAGTCCTCTCAGTGCAGTGTGTTTGTTGTGGTGGGGAACATGCTTATGAACACTGTCCTCAAAATTTTGAGTCTGTAAATTATGTTCATAACAAGCCTGCTCCCTACGGCAACAATTACAATGCCAGTTGGAAACAACACCCAAATTTCTCGTGGAACAGTCCCTGTTTAAATCCATCTGTACAAAAGCCACAAGGAAATTCAAGTTTTCAAAATCATGCTAGTAGTTCACAGCATAACCAAAACCAAGGTTCTCATAACCATCAGAACCAAAGTTCACAACATCATCAGAACCAAAGTTCACATCATCATCAAGGTTTTCAAAATAACCAAACACCTATTCAAAACAAGCAACCTCCACAGGTGACTCATCATCTTCTTTGGAATCTATGATGAGGGGTTTCATGGCTCAGACCCAAACAACACTACGGAATTTGGAAACCCAAGTCAGTCAAATCGCGCAAAACCAGAACAATAGGGCTATAGGCACTTTACCGAGTGACACAGAAATCCCAAGGGCCCCCGGAAAAGAACATGTAAAAGCTGTGACCCTTAGGAGTGGTAAGGAATTAACAGAGACAGTGCCAAAAGAATTTGGACCAATGACTAAATCAGAATTTGAAAAAACCATACAGTCAGAACCCAATGCTACAGCATTGCCCCCTGTTGATGAGATACTTTCCAAATCACTTGGAGACCAAGAGCCGGTTGTCATCAATGATATCCCTCTTAGGACTGATTATCCTACATTATTCCCAGAAAATGACACCAGGGAAAAGACAGTAGAGAGTAGTATTCCAATCATTCTACAAGAAAGTACAACAAAAGGCATAACAAAACCATCTTGTTCAACACTTGCAAACAAAGATGTTATAAAACCAGTTCCTCCATATGTACCTTACCCCCAAAGGTTGAGGAATCAAAAGGAGGAATTGCAATTTAAAAAATTCTTGGATGTGTTTAAAGAATTGCATATCAACATACCACTTGTTGAGGCAATTGAACAAATGTCTAGTTATGCCAAGTTCCTCAAGGACATCCTCAGTAAGAAGAAGAAGTTGAATGAATATGAGACTGTAGCTCTTACTGAGGGATGTAGTGCTCTCTTGACCAATAGAATACCCCCTAAGCTGAAAGATCCTGGGAGTTTTACCATTCCATGTTCAATAGGTGGGAAGGAAGTTGGAAAGGCTCTTTGTGATTTAGGAGCCAGTATCAATCTCATGCCGCTGTCTGTTTTCAACAACTTAGGGATAGGAGAAGCCAGGCCTACCACAGTCACACTCCAATTGGCTGACAAGACCATTGCCTACCCAAAAGGAAAAATAGAGGATGTCTTAGTTCAGGTTGACAAGTTCATCTTTCTGGCAGATTTTATTATCTTGGATTTTGAGGCTGATAAGGATATTCCCATCCTCTTGGGAAGACCCTTTCTAGCCACCGGAAGAACTTTTATTGATGTTCAGAAAGGAGAACTAACCATGAGACTCCAAGACCAAAAAGTCACATTTAATGTTTTTAACTCCTTAAGATACCCTGAAGATGTTGAGGAATGTTCAAACTTAAGTGTGACTGAATCATTGTGTCATAAGGATGGACTTAGAAAAGCCTGTAAGTTAGAAGAGGATGATGATGATGTAGACCTAGCTGTCAGTGATGACCTTTTTCTAGGAGAGGATGTTACTGTCTAAGTAAATAATGTAGCATTTGAACCCTTAGAAAACAATGAACCAAAGCCTTTTACACCATCCATTATATCACCACCTGACCTGGAGCTGAAACAACTCCCATTTCACCTAAAGTATGCTTTTCTAGGAGAAGAAGGCAAATTGCCTGTCATCATCTCATCTAACCTAGAATTGCATCAAGAACAAAAGTTAGTGGATATGTTGAAATTGCACACTAAAGCCATAGGATGGACCATTGCTGACCTTAGAGGGATTATTCCTTCTATTTGTCAGCATAAGATCGTCTTAGAAGACAAGAATTTCACATTCATTGAACCACAGAGAAGATTGAACCATGTAATGAAAGAGGTAGTGAAGAAGGAAATCTTGAAATGGTTAGATGCAGGAATTATTTTCCCAATAACCAGTAGTTCATGGGTAACCCCAGTCCAATGTGTTCCAAAGAAGGGAGGATTTACAGTCATAGCCAATGAGAAAAATGAACTCATCCCCACTAGAGTAGTTTCCGGATGGAGAATTTGCATGGACTACCGTAGACTGAACAAGGCTACCCAAAAGGACCATTTTCCATTACCTTTTGTTGACCAAATGTTAGACAGACTGGCCGGTAAAGAGTATTATTGCTTTTTGGATGGATACTCCGGATATAATCAGATAGCCATATCGCCAGAGGACCAAGAAAAGACCACATTTACTTGTCCCTATGGTACTTTTGCATTTAAAAGAATGCCATTTGGACTTTGTAATGCACCAGCAACCTTTCAAAGATGCATGATGTCCATATTTTCTGACATGCTTGAAACATCCATTGAAATCTTTATGGATGATTTTTCTATTTATGGCTCATCCTTTGAGGATTGTTTGAAAATTTTGAAAAAAGGTCTTGAAAGCTGTGAGGAAAATGATTTGGTCCTCAATTGGGAAAAGTGTCATTTCATGGTTAAAGAGGGAATTGTTCTTGGACATTTAATTTCAAAAAGAGGAGTGGAGGTAGACAAAGCTAAACTTGAAATATTCAAAACTACCTGAACCAACCACTGTTAAAGGAATCAGAAGCTTTCTTGGTCATGCTGGATTCTACAGAAGATTCATTAAGGACTTTTCAAAAATCTCAAAACCCTTATGTCTTTTGTTACAACATGACCAAAAGTTCATTTTTATAATGAGGATTGTAGAAATGCATTCCTTATTTTGAAAGAAGCTTTGGTAACTGCACCAGTGGTTGTTACTCCAGATTGGAACAAACCCTTTGAAATTATGTGTGACGCAAGTGATTGGGCTATAGGTGCAGTACTAGGTCAAAGGAGAGAAAAGATTTTTCATTCAATCTATTATGCAAGTAAAACGTTGAATGAGGCACAAATCAACTACACAACAACAGAAAAAGAACTTTTGTCTGTGGTTTTTGCCTTCGAGAGATTTAGATCATATTTAATGGGAACAAAAATCATTGTGCATACTGATCATGCAACCATTAAATACTTGGTCTCAAAAAAGGATGCTAAACCTGGGTTAATTAGATGGGTTCTGTTGTTACAAGAGTTTGACCTAGAGATTGTGGATAGAAAGGGAGTAGATAACCAGGTAGCAGATCATCTGTCCAGGCTAGAGAACCATGAAACAGAGCAAAAAGAAGGGGAAATCATTGAAACTTTCCCATATGAGAGAATCCTGATGCTACAGCATTCAGTCATGCCTTGGTATGCTGATATTGCTAATTACTTAGCTTGTGGAATCAAACCATTTGATTACACCCACCATATGCTCAAGAAGTTCATCCATGATACCAATTTTTATCTGTGGGATGACCCTTACTTGTTCAAAATTGGAACAGATCAGATATTGAGAAGATGCATTCCAGAAACTGAGGTGGCAGCAATACTGCAACATTGCCACCAGTCACCTTATGGGGGTCACTTTGGTGGACAAAGGACAGCAGCAAAAGTATTACAATCTGGTTTTTATTGGCCCACTCTATTCCAAGATGCCCACAATTTTTCAAAAAGGTGTAATGAATGTCAAAGAAGTGGTTCCATTTCTCAGAAAAATGAAATGCCTTTAAACGGGATATTGGAAGTTGAGTTGTTTGATGTATGGGGAATTGATTTCATGGGACCCTTCCCACCATCCAACAATTGTCAATATATACTTGTTGTTGTTGATTATGTGTCAAAATGGGTAGAAGCTTTGGCTTGTCCTGCAAATGATGCAAAGACTGTGGTTAAGTTTCTTCAAAAACAAATATTTACAAGGTTTGGTACCCTCAGGGCACTAATTAGTGATGAGGGTACCTACTTTGTGAACAATCTGTTACATGGAGTTTTGTAAAAATATAATATTAACCACAGAGTTGCAACTGCTTATCACCCACAGACAAATGGACTTGCTGAACTATCAAACAGAGAAATAAAGGGAAATCTAGAGAAAATGGTAAAGCCAAACCGGAAGGATTGGGCTCTCAAGCTAGACGATGCTTTATGGGCATACCGCACCGCTTTTAAAACACCAATTGGTATGTCCCCATATAAGCTAGTCTTTGGAAAAGCTTGCCATATTCCTCTAGAATTTGAGCATAAGGCATATTGGGCAATCAAAGAATTGAACATGTCCTTGGATAGTGCTGGAAATAAAAGGAAATTACAACTCTGTGAGATGGAAGAACATAGAAATATGTCATATGAGAATGCCAAGCTCTATAAAGAGAAAACCAAAAAGTGGCATGAAAAAAGAATTCATCACAGAGAACTCAAAGAAGAACAACAGGTTTTATTGTTCAATTCTAGGCTAAGACTGTTTCTGGGAAAGCTCAAATCTAGGTGGTCTGACCCTTTCAAAATCCATAAAGTTTATCCCTATGGTTCTGTTGACCTTGTGAACCCAGAAACAAATAATGTGTTCAAAGTCAATGGATAAAGAGTAAAACTTTATCATGATGCTGTAGCAATCCCAGAGCATTGCTCTGTGGATTTGGCTCCCACCCTCTAGAAAATCTCAAAAAGGAAATGTGGACTCTTTGGAGCCCACCAAAGTTTGTATATAGTTTAATTTCGATCATTTCAGTATGTACATAATTTTGCATTTTACTCTTTGTGCAGCAATGAGGGAATCTGTTCGAATGCTGCAGCATTGGTGGGTTATAAACCATTGTTCATATACATGGATTGAAACCATAAAAGTTTTCAAGAAAAAGAAACTGAGGGAAAAGTGAAATTTTCTGATAAAAAAAGATTGAGAAGTTGCTTTTTGGAAAATTTTAACAGGTACAACTCACCTTACTTGTTAACTTTCTAAAGACACTTTCATCATTGTACTTTATCAACCACATCAACTCTTAACAGTGTACAGTGACTGAAAGGTAAAAAAAATCATTTTCTTTGGGCAAAACCATACCGTGAACTTTAGTGGGTAGAAGAACAGATTTGAAAAAAATATTTCAAATTGAATCCAAGAGATTATAAAATTGATTTTTTGTGATCTCTCTTTAACTCAGTTTTAGAAACCCACTTCTCCAAATAACTCTCTCATTCACTCACCTTTTCATCTCCCTCTTTTTCTCTCTTTCGAAAAAACCACCCCCGACCCCAATTCCCTGTGAACAAAAACCTCTCCTCGAGTTCTCTCAAGAAGCAAACTACCACTGAAAACTCTCACCATTGTTAATGGCGAGAGTCAAGAGACCAGTACGACGAGACCCGCCGGCGGCAAACCCTCGCCGGAGCAGAAGACAACCTGCTGTCGCCTCAACCCCAACAAAGGGGGAATCCTCGGCGACTGTACCGGAGCAAACCACACCACCATCGACACCGATGGTATCCTTTGGTGCCACCATGGTTCACGATTCCTCCCCTACACCCACTGTAGCCGAAAACCCCAAAATGGGGGAATCATCGACGCCTGTCGAGAAGGTGGCCGAAGAGTCCACAACTCCGTTGGAACACCCACAAAGTGCTATCTCTACTCAAACACCCTTCACACCCTTTCTATCTATCTATATACCCTCTACTGAAAAGACACCTTCTAATCTACACTCTGATCATCATGCGATGATCAGTGCAGAAAACCTTCCAAAAACCCAAAACCCCCTTGTGCCAATCCCACTTGATATCCCAATCCAAAACCCCAAAGGTACTAACACTTTCACTGAGAAGAGCCCTAACACCGACCCATTAATCACCGAGCACAGTAGGGCACACGAAGGAGAAGGAGAAGGCGCTAATGTTGCTGAAAACTCACAGACTGAGGAAGAAATGGTGCAAGATAAGGGAGTTCCAAATCTTAATATTAAGGTCCCAAGTGAGGTAATTTCTAACTTTGAGAATGATATTGAAAATGAAATATCCTCTAAGTCCAAAGACAAAGAGGAGTTCTCTACTAATTTCTCGCAAGTAACTGAAACACTAATGCTATTACCTTGGTATGACTTTGAACAACCTTCTCTGGCCTCTCACTCAAGCCCGAATGTGGACGTGAGTGAAAACAGGCAGGAAGATGACAATGTTGATATGGATATTTCATTGGAACTCTTGAACAAAGCCGGGGATGATGCTGTAGCATCCCCACAGCACACAGTTAGAGAAACTGAAAACCCTCCTTGTGAGGGTACTGTCCAGAAAAAGAAAACGAAGAGTTTGGGAAAAAGAACTCGATCTAACGTTTCAGGAAAGGAGCAGCAAAGAAAAAAGGGAAGAAGACGGCCGCACCATTAGAACCACCAAAAAGAAAGTCCTCAAGGATCTCACAGCTTGATGCTGGAGCATCCTCGCAGCATCAGAAAGCCCAATCTTCAGGTACAGGTTTTCTTCCACGACCTAAGATACCTCTAGATGGTTTCAGCAGTTCCAAAGCCAGAGATATGTATGATAGGTTGAAAGACAAGCCATGTGTTATAGATAAAGGATTTGATGTGCGCAACATGAGTGAATTAGACTTTGTGAGAAATGTTATCGAAAGCAAAAATTGGATACAATTGTGTCAGGTAAAAACAGATTACAACCTCACTCTCATAAGAGAGTTTTACGCAGAAGTCAGTGTGGCAAAAACCACACTTCTGAAATAACGAGGGAAGGAAGTCAACATCTCTGATGAAGCCATTAATGAATTTTTGGGCCTCCCCTCTCCTGTCAACTCTGAATATTCTTATTTATTGCATAAAGGCACTAGGGAGCAGTTAGATGTCATTGCACGAACATTAGGAAAACCAGGATGCACTTGGGAACATCATGCTGATTACACTCTTCGTAGGTTTCGATCTTGCAATCTTTTGCCCAATGCAAATGTTTGGTGCAATTTCATTAAATCTTCTTTGAATCCCACAACCCATGACACTTTTGTTACACGGGAAAGAATGATCATGCTTTAGTGTATAATTGCTGATAAATCAATTAATGTTGGGGAAGTCATTTCAAAGTCGATTGTATACTGTACGGGTCGAAATCAAGGAAAACTGTTTTTTCCTGGCTTGTTACATAATTTCTTGATGCATGCGGATGTTCCTCAATATAAAGAGGATGAGATTGTGAATGCCAAAGCTGGTGAGGAGAAGTGGAGTATCGACTTAAAATCTGTTTTTCGAATGAGGCAAGAAAGGGGAGGAGTTAGTGATGTGGTGGGAATGGTACAGGAATTACTTGGGCAGAATAGTGATATCCTGGATACTGTGTTGCAGCAAAGGAATGAAATTTTAGGTAAGCTTGATGAATTGAAGACTGATGTGGCCAAGCGGTTTGAGAAGGCAGGAATGAGTAGGAGGGTAGAACTGATAAGGTTGAAGGCTCGCATGAAGGGACAGCTGAAAGTTGAAAAGAACAAAATGGAGCAGCGGTTAAAGGAGCTCACGACAGCAAATAAGCAGCTTCAAGAAAGGAACCAACAGCTTCTGCTAGAAAATACAGAGCTGTTGAGGAATTTAGCAGTGGAGAGTGCTGCAGCATTGCCTTCTACATCCACGGCTGGCACAACGCACCCTACTCCTCATGAGTAGGTCAGGTTTAATCGTTTTCCTTAGTCTCTATGTTTTACATTTCAGTTTTTTGAGTCTGTGATAAATTTTTCACTTTTTAGGTTTCTTTTAGTTGCAAGATTATTGTGTAGTGTTAATATCTTTTACATACATAGCCATAATAAATTCATAGTTGATTGACATTTCACCTAGTCTTGGGTTCTTGCTAGAACTAGAATTACTCTTTTTGGGACACGCTTTGGTTGGCACAAACTTCACTTATCTAGGGAATGATCTAGGCTTTCTTTTCATACACCATTTTAGCCACTTGTAACCCTTTTTAAACACACTTATGTACATTCATTTTAAGACAACGAGGACATTGTCAACTTCTAAGTTTGAGGTTGAGGGGATTACAAGCTACCCAAAATGGGAAAAGCACGTCAATACAAAAGAGCAAAGCTCTCATATGACAAAAACACCACAAATACCCCATAGGGGTAAAGGTGTACAAATCTCACATGTCAAAAACACCACAAATACCCCATAGGGGTAAAGGTGCACAAAAATTGAAAAAAATACCCCATAGGGTAAAAGAGCACAAAGTGCCAAAAATTGAACATTTTGGTGAATATTGGTGTGAGAAAAGGCTTGGTGAGAAAAGATATGCCATAAAAAGAGTGACCCTACAAGTCCTAGTGAACCTAAATGAAGTTTGTGTAATGGTTGACAAAGAAAAAAGTCTTGCTAGAATATGGTCCATACACATAACTAGGTTATGAATGTCTCATTTTGGATTTATGAAAGGCTATGAATTGTATGTGATACGCTCTACACATGATGTGAACTTATTGCCATTATCTTGCAATCGTTTCAGCTTTGAGTCATTTTCTTAGTTTATTGCTTGAGGACAAACAAAACTTTAAGTTTGAGGTTGTGATATGTATTGAGTTTTCAATACATATTGCGTATTTTTCTTTTCTTTTAGAGTTAAATTTTCTTTATCCCAAACAATTGAGTCATTTTCTTATCTTATTTTATATTTTCTCTCATGCATGGAACTAAGTATAGTATTTAACTAATTGTTGCTATTTTGCGTAAAACGGCCTAAAATCATGTGTTTATTGTAATGTCAGGTTGAATGCTGGAGCATTGGGCTGTTTGGAATATGAAGATTAAAGAGCACATTTTGGATGCAAAGGAAATCTTTGACTTGTGATCTTTCCAAATCTTTGTATTATTGTAAATCGTTTTTGGCTGGAGTTAGAGACAAGTGGTTGGACAAAAGTGTGGGTATAACTTTAGTTGGTAGTCCTTATATATATATTTTTAAGTCTCCTAAATTTACCATTTTGCCATCATGGTTTGGTATAAAAAGGAGTTGTGTTTTCTTGTTTGAAATATCCTTGGGAATCCAGCAGTAGGGAGAATTTGACAAACTTGAAATTCACTCTACAAAGTTTAATATTAAGCCTTCATAGTTTTATAATTTGTGTTATTCATTATTAGTTGTTGCAGCATCACTGCAGCATTGCTTGTCTTTATATTACGTTACTTATTGTATTTACTTTATGCATTTTACATTTCCGTCATTTAATTTCCGTCATTTATATACCGTCATTTACATTATGTCTTTAATTTATGTCATTTACTTTTATTGCAATTTATATTACGTAATGAGTAGCTAATTTTATAGTTTGGGTGTGAGACGAAAAAGGAGGTTGTAAACCAAAAACTAATGGACTTTGTTCTTCAATAACATTGTTCCACTATGTCATTTTAAGTTTTATAAATCCAAAAGCACTTCTTGACGAATTGATCACTTCTTAAAGTGTGAAAGTGTCATGGACTTAGGAATAATCCATGAAAAAGCACGTCAGTTTGAATGATACGGGAAGTATACTTGGAAGAGTTACTAGCAAGGGAACTTGCTATCTTTGTTTTTCAAACCGATTGATTCTTGACGGGTTAATCATTAGTCAAAGTGTTAAAGTGTAGTGGACTCAGGAATGAGCCACTAAGAACACGTCAACTTGAATGATATGGGAATCGACTCGGAAGGGTGATTTTTAAACAAAGGCATTTGTTTTTCCATATACTTTAAAGAAACCATTTGACACTCACACTGGTCCGGACATTTGCATAGGCATATGTTGATTGAAGGATAAACAAAAGTGCAATGGTAGATATCCGGAAGGATACTCTTTAAAGTACATGGTGGAACTTGTTGTTGCTGAACTAATGCTATAGCATCCCTATAGCATTGGCCTCCAGAATTTGTGTTTACTCCTCACTTTAAGTCTTGCACCCATTCTATCTTTATATATCTTGTTAATCATATCACTGTTAACCAACTCAAACAAAGTCTTCAAATTCGCCATCTGAAATCTCTTCTTTTACTACACTTTTATTACGCTTTTACACCAATCTCTGTGGGACGATATTCGGTATTTTACCATTGTATTACTTGAGAATACGATATTGGATCCCATTGTATACTTGCTTTGAGGTTCAATTATCACATGTCTAGAGGTGTGCAAACATCCGTATCAGCAATGGTGGTGGAGGAGGTAGTTATGGTTGATGTGGCAGAGGTACACGCAATGGTGGGGCAACGATGGGTGGTGGTGGTCGGTGGAGATGGTTAATGATGGTAGTGCTGATGGAGATAGGCGATGGTTGTGGAGGTGGTGGATGAGGTTATTTTTGTGGAGGAAGTGGTGGAGGTGACCGAAGATGGTTGGTGGTGGCTATTAGTGGTTATCGGTTGTGGTAGTGGCGATGGGTGGTGGTGATCAGTGGAGGTGGATGTGGTCGATGAGAGTAGTGGTAGTGGTGATAGACGGTAGTTGTGGAGGTGGTGGAAGAGGTTGTTATAGTGAAGGAAGAGGTGGATGTGGGCGATGGTGGTTGGTGGTGTCTACTAGTGGTTCCCGTTGTGATGGATAGTGGTGGAGGTGGTCGACAATGGTAGTGGTGGTGGCAAGCGACAATGGTTGTGGAGGTGATGGAGGAGGTTGTTGTAGTGGAGGAAGATGTGAGGTGGTTTACGGTGGCTATTGGTGGATGCCATTAGTGGTGGTGGCAACAATAGGTGGTGGTGACCATTAAAACAAATACCATATTAGGGTTATATATCGAAAGATGGTAGATCAATAATTTTTTAATTTATGTCTCACTCTTGTCCCATGTTGTTCACCTATTTTGGTGGAATAAGAAAAAGTTTTTTTTGTCCCATTCTGTCCCTGTCCCATGTCGAGCCGAACGTGGACAATGAAATTTTGTCCTGTCCCATGGCGTGTTAAACGTGGGACGGTGAGATTTGCTCTCGTCGTGTCCTGCTCATGTACCAAATGCAGCCTTATGGTGATTAAATCAAATAGATAGCTTGGAGTAGATCTCACGAATCACACAATAGAGTTGGGTTCTGTTGAGAAGTTGAGGTTAACGTGAGAAGCGTGAGAAGTGGTTATAAACCATTGGATGAGAAATGGATGCACATTAGGATGAGATGCACAGAGATAAGATGCACCTAGATGCATCGAATCAATTCCCTTCTAAGCCACAATTCATGGGAGGGCATTTGATTCAAAGTGATCAACGGTTCAGATCCAATTCTCACGCTTCTAACGTTAACCTCAACTTCTTACACAATCCTTCGCCTATATATATATATATATATATATATATATATATATATATGGTGCGTTTTATTTTCAAACCAAGCAATTCGTACAAACTATACAAACCGTGTAATTCTTACAAACCATAGTCAATGCTTATATCTAGGAAATAATCGAGATATTTAAGGACAATTATCATGATTCATTAATTATGATTGATATATATATATATATATGGAAGATGATAAAATTCATTCATTATGATCAATGCTTTGAAGTAGGAAACAAACTGAAATAAAATATTCATGGTTTTCCGATTCTTTTTTTCTTTTTCAAGATTCTCCCTTGTTATATATATATATATATATATATATATATATATATATATCAAATGAGAACCGCAAAAGGTTACAAACCTGTGAGAACCGATATTAAAATAAAATTTTACATGATTCTTTTTTCATCAAATGCTATGATTTAAGATATTGTTTCACATATGATGTGTTCACATGGTGAAAAAATGCACATGAACCGTTTTTTTTGTTCACATAATGAAAAGAAAATACACCCTAAAAACTTTCATCTTGTGAAACAAATTAATGTGAAATTATTGCAAAAATATTTGCATTTGCTGGGAGAAATTATGTAAAAATATTTTTAGATAGACTCTCATGGGTTTATAATTGTTTGTGGTTCTCATTTAATTTTCCCTGCTATATATATATATATATATATATATATATATATATAGTGTTTGGTTCATTTGAGAAATGGTAAATATATGAGAAATAGAGAAGTAATCCTAGCCATTCATATGGTCAAGATCGGATTTGACTAGTCAAATATTGCGGCTTTGACCGGTCAAAAGTTACGGCTTTGACTGGTCAAAAGTTGCGGCAATCCCAAAAATAGAAGGACAATTTCGTAAATTTTACAAAACACACGGGTTGTGTTCATATATGAACATGTATAATTCACATATGAACTATATGTTCATATATGAACTAGTGCAATTCACAACTGAACTCTTTTAACTGATTCATATATGAACCTTTGTGATTCATATATGAATCTGTATGAATCACAAAGATTCATATATGAATCTGTATGAATCACAAAGATGCATATATGAATCAGTTGAACTAATTAACAGATTCATATATGAATCTTTGTGATTCATACAGATTCATATATGAACTCATCCCGTGTATTTTACGAAATTACCCCTCTACCTTTTATAGACCACACAAGGAATTATCCGGTGCTTTGCGGTCAAAGTCGCAAATGTTGACCAGATGAATGACTAAGATTACTTCTCTATTTCTCATATATTTATCATTTCTCAAATGAACCTCTCCCTATATCTATATATATATATATAGAGAGAGAGAGAGGTGAGTTCAAACGAGAATATCTATTTAAGAAAACACGAAAATAACCGAGTACATACAAAATCATATATGATTCACGCGACTATGCGCGCGACCTGTGAGTCGCGGTTGACATCGCCCACATTCGAATTTTTTGGGTAGTGCAAAATCACATATGATTTTGTACATGATTTGTTGTTTTTTGCCTTTTTCTTGTTTTCTTAAATAGTTAGCGTTCTCATTTGAACATTCCTCTCTTTCTCTCTCTCTATATATATAACACCCTAAAAATAGGGATAACAAAAACTTTCCAAAAGAGGAGAAGTGGTATAAAATTTGCCATAGCAAGAGCCTCCCAAAAAGGGGAATAGTACATTAAGCCTGTTTAATCACAATTGTAATTTAACGGATAAATAAACAACAACCAACTAATCTAATTTCTACATCTATAAAAGAGATTACAAAAAGGGGTGTCATCTATAAACCCAAATCTTCCAACAAAAGTTCAATGCTAAAATCCCCAAGCTCTCGCCCAAAGCATCTAAACTTGCCTAGGAGCCGCGCCGCTAACACCTGAGATACACATCGACACCAAATAAGTGTTAGGCCAAAAAGCCTAGTGAGTTGAACGAGTAAAAGCATGCCAGAAACAGTTACATTTCTTATCAGCAGTTAACCAATTAATCACGTAGATGTGGAGTCAACGGGAGCGGCCCATATCTCCAATCAGGTTCACCCAAAGAGGCGATGCACCTTGAAGCCAAATAACAAAGGCAACCCAAAGGCCCGACACGCATCGAGGACTACCGCTTAGGAAATTCCCCGACGGCGGAGGTCTAGGCACATAGGGGACTACCACTCTGGAAATTCCCCAAATGTTACCCACCTACATCCCTATAGTGAATCACTGACTTGGTTCGTCCACATTATGCAAATAGGAGGTCTCAAGAGGTGTTACAACCCGACACATTCGGATATCAATCATGAACACAACATTTCCATCCTAAACATGCAATTTCAATACTTAACCCAAATATCAACCAAATCCATCGCGAGAATGTAAGGTCGCCAAAAGGCATTCCAAGTAGGAATCATCAACATACCAAGATATACACATATAAACCATGGTAACTTTCATATACACGAATCCATGGGAAAAACCCTAAATACTTGAACAATAAACATGAACATTTGAGAAATGCATTAATATTAACAAGTATAAGATAATGATGTGTATCTAGTTTTAACAAAGGTTAGTAAACTCACAATCTAGGTTTTTGACCAAAACCTAGAAAAGATGGAAACCCTAGAAGTTGCCAAGGATGAGACTTGAAGATGAGGAACAAGAAGTCTTGAGGAACACTTCAATGAATGATCTTGAATGAAGCTTTATGACTAAAAAATGCCCCCAACAACCCAAAACCCTAGCTTTAAGTGTGTATGTGTTTGGGAAGCTCAAAAATCGCCTATGAATAGGCTCTCCCGTTTTCCAAGTGTTGAATTGTAGAAATGGCATCAGCTTGGTCATAAAAACAGAAGACTGGTGCACGCGGGCGACATTGCCCCACGACTTTGCCCAGGGCATTGTCGCCGGGCATTGTCGCGGTCTTCCCCCACCCTACGGTACCATCCATGCGACAATGACCAGCGACAATGATACTGGTCATTATCGCGTGGCATTGTCGCGTCACACCCAACCCAGACTGAAACTCTACCCAATTTCGATTACGAGCGCGAGGTTCAAACGGGAAACATGAATACGCGGTCCATAAATCATTAAGGCATTATAAAAGTGGGCATGTGCACCTAATAGGTCTCATATTCTCAATTAATACGCTTAACGAATTTAAGGGAACGAAAACTTACCTTTTAATTTTTCGGGTGTTACACTATATATATATATATATATATATATATATATATATATATATATATATATATATATAAACCAAACAAGACAAGACAAGGGATCGTGTGATAATAACAATTATGCTGAGAATGATAAGAACACTTTCGAGCCCTTTGAATGAGTTGATTTTTAAATTTAACTTAATTTTATTCAAGTACTTTCAGTACCTTCAAAACTATGTTTAATTACCTTCAAGTACATTAATCTACCTTTATCTTCAATTTATCTCTACTTTTTAAGTAAATTTCATGAACTTTTACATACATTTATTAATTTTCACATGCATTTGTTTCGATCATGATGATAAAAAGATGTAAATATAGGGAATTGAATATAAATGAATATATATATATATATATATATATATAGAGAGAGAGAGAGGTTTATTTGAGAAATGCTAAATATATGAGAAATAGAGAATTAAACCTAGCATTTCATTCGGTTAAGATCGACTTTGACTGGTAAAATATTGTGTCTTTGACTAATCAACAATTACGGCTTTGACTGGTCAAAAGTTGCAGCTATTCCAAAAATAAAAGGACAGTTTCGTAATTTTTACAAATACATGGGACGGGTTCATATATGAACTATATGTTCATATGTGAACCAGTGTAATTCACATATGAACTTTTTTAATTGATTCATATATGAACCTTTGTGATTCAAATATGAACCAATTAACTAATTTACATATGAACTAATTAACTGTAGGTTCATATGTGAATCAGTTGAACTAATTAACAGATTCATATATGAACCTTTGTGATTCACATGTGAACTAATTAACTGATTCATATATAAATCACAAAGGTTCATATATGAATCAGTTAAAAGAGTTCATATGTGAATTACACTGGTTCATATGTGAACATATAATTCATATGTGAATCATTCACGTTCATATATGAAGTCGTCTAGCGTATTTTACGAAACTACCCCTCTTTCTTCTACAGACCACACAAGGAATTATCTGGTGCTTCACGGTCAAAGCCACAAATGTTGACCAGATAAATGGCTATGATAATTTCTATATTTCTCATACTTTTAGCATTTCTCAAATGAACCTAATCATATACATATATATTAGTTACGTACCCGCGCACGATGTGGCGCGAAAAATCATGAAATCGAAGGAACAATTGACAAAGGTATGTATCCGCTCGCGAAACATCTCGAAATCAAAATGACAACAACGTTTCATTTTAAGTTTGTATTCTTCGTCCTTATCGATACTTTAGTCTATGAAAACATGGTGTTTGAGTCGTTTGGTGCACTTATATGTGAATAATGCATTGATTCTGAAGTAATTTGGTATACATTTTCAATCATATTTCATTTTTGTTTTATTTTTGTCCATATTGATGTTAGTTGTATACCTTTATAATTTACATGATTATAAATTTTTAATTAATTCAATAAAAAAAACCTAATATAGATATGTATAGATTTGTATACCTCGTTTTTTTCTACAATAATCGTTACAAATATTTAGCAGTATGCTAATGTCACGGTTAGCAAATGAATGGGCCTATATATATATATATATATATATATATATATATATATATATATATATATATATATATATATATATATATAGTAAAATTGATTCGTATTTACTATATTTTATAATAGTACTAAATCAATAAATATTAAAAAATAAACTTATTTTGAAAATATTGACGAACAAATAATAGTGGTGTAATTTATAAAAAAACGAAACGCATTTTTTAAATATTTTAGTTTGTCTATGATTATGTGTTTTTAATATGCTAAAGATGAAAAAAAACGTATGGATAGAAAACAAATTAATTCGTAGATATTCATGATATTCAATAGTACGGTTAAATTAAAAAATATTCAATATTGGGCTCGTTTTGAAGGTATTGTCGAGACGATTATAATGGTATTACTTGTAAAAAAAAGAAACATATATTTTCATTGTTTTTTTGTTCATATACGATTATTTGTGTTAACATGATAAGAGTGTAAAATAAAAAATGAAAAAACAAGGTATATAAAGTAAATTAAATAACTAATTATAAGAATGCTAAATGTAACTTTGAATCAGAAAAATGGAAGAAACGTGGAAGCTAAAATTTTGGCTTTCAAAACTTTTTAAAAAAACTAATTAACCGTATTAGAATTTTAATAATATAGTATATATATATATATATATATATATATATATATATATGAAGGTTTTGTTATCTCATTTTCACCATAACTTTTATTCTCACCGGTACCCAATCCAAACACACAAACAAATAAATTACATTTAACTCCAACATATTCTCTATTTTAGGCTATGTTTGGCAAACTAGCTGATAAACTAGTTTTTCAAAACGCTACTATGAGTAGCTTTTCAATAAGCTAGTTTATGGTTATCCAAAACATTGTTTGGTAAATAAAACTAGTTTATATTTTTATTTTGCCAAACAATGCCTAGTGATTTCATCATTAATCATGTTATCTAAATATTCTATAATTTCAATACACTTACAAAAAAACTTTATATAAAATATTATCAATTGATGGAATGAATAAAAAAACTTATTTCTTTCTCCTTTATTTAAAATTTTGAGATTTCTTTATTATTAATAGTTTTTTTATGATTCTCTATTTTAGAAATTAAGATAGAAAAGTTATTAAAGCTTTATAGAAAACGAAAAGTTGATTTTCTTTATTTATAAAAAACAGTTGGAGATGCTTTAAACAAATATACATCGTTGATTAAATAGAATCTTGTATAGCCACATGATATTATCGAAATAGGAGCCTCCACCACATGGCTTGTGATTATTAATTAATCAAATATTTAACCTATTATTTAGGGGTCATTTAATTATTAATTGTTAAGGGGATAAGCTTTTGTTGGATGAATATAGTAAGTATCAAGAATCTTATTTAATAAGAGGTATGATGAGGATTAAAAATCTTATTTGATAAGTGAGGTGATGGCTCTTGTTCAGTTAACATTTACAGGGTAAGAAAAGCTTATCAACAATCTTATTATTTCATTTTGATGGTCGAGTATCTTACCTGGTAAGGTAAGTAAGGGTGGTGACTGTTAACCAATAATCTATTTATCTGATTAGTGTTTGACTAACGACCTTTTAATTACAATTTTATTTATTAAGCCATTATATATATATATATATATATCATCCCTAGTTCTTACTCAACATGTGTTCATATAAAGTATACAAACATTTATCTATTTGAATAGTGATAATGGGAAATCTCTTGTGGTATTCCAGGTCTCTCATTTGGTTTGATCTATTTTAGATAGTTGACAAGTTTTGGATTTGGATACTTAGATATTGTCCGATGAATTACTATTGAAGTGTCATTAGATGGATATAATTCATATATGCATGGTTTACCGAAATTTGAAGATCATGTTCTTGGAATAAAACAACAAAATGATTTGGAAAGAAAGTTAGAAAACAATTCTTATCTTTTATATTTACTTCTACTTTGGCTTTTTAAGCGTTGTCTTTGAGTCATTTTAGTTTCAGGTATTATAACTTAGCGTCAAGGTTCCTATCTCAAGAACTTTCTTAGGCTGATTACTACACACTCTTTTTGTTAGCCAGTGGATTCATGCGAAACCATTCACTCGGTGCCACGTAACGTGAATTTGCTGAAGACGTTTAACGGTAGAAACACATCGTTGACGGTATTTATTGTGTGCTGTCACTCCAAAAAGTTTATGGACGCCTCTATTTGTGAATGTATTCAAATTACAGAACTAACTTCTAGAAGATGGCCCAAGGGTCCTTGGTCTAGAACTTATGAGTTAAGTTTGGTAACATTCATTAGTATCTTGTTATAAACGACCCATTCGTGTTTGTGTATCAAATGCTGAAGACATATCATTTAATAAGATCAAATAAAACAAACATCATTAACTAAGTATCAAAAATAAGATTGTAAACTATTGACAGTTTGGACATAAATGTGGTGTTGGTTCATTAATTAAGTTTCATTTCAAGATTGTGACGATGGCATTTTAAACTTCATATTTTAAGGTTTTTATTTGATGGTTAAATCTTTAACGCATATGTTTCTTAATTGGTTACTTTCACAACTATAATAATAATAATAATAATAATAATAATAAATAATGAATAAAAAGTCAAAGAAATTAATTTTGAAGATATTGAAAAAAAAAAGTATTAAGGAGGGGCGGGTCAAGGGAAGACAGCCAAAGACGGTGGCAACGGCGGTCGGCGGCCTTGCTCCATTTTTATTTATAAATATGGTTGCCGGTCAATTGCATTATTTGCCTCCATCTTCAAAATTCAATGCATTTCTTTGACTTCAATTATTATTATTATTAATTATTTCATTTTTGATGATTGAACCACTCATTATATCGTCAACCAAACGTTGCATCGTCTAAACATATTTTAAATTATTGGTTTCTGGGGTTTGGAATCCAACTTATGATCGGTGTTTTTGATCAACAAGAACATAAAATAGTGAAAGTTAATAAAATCATTATATAATAATATTAAAAGATAAAATCCGGATAAAAAATCAAAACATGTTTAGCCCAGTAGCAAGGTAACATCATTTGGGAGTCAGTGGATGGTATCCCTGACTACCAGGGTTCAAACCCCGTGGCAAGCATGTGTCGATATCCGATCATGGGCCCATGTTCCCTTAATTGGGCCGACCCATGGTCACCGGGGATTAGTCGGGTGACACTCTTAAGTGGGAGACCGGATACCCCGGGAACGTGTGTGTGTGTTGATGCCATTCAAAAAAAAATCCGGATAAAAAAGATGGAGGTATCAGAAATTCGATATAAAGTAATAAATCAATCGGAAAGATGAGGCATGAATACTAGAAGGCAGGGATATGTATTCAACCTGAAACATGAGGGGCCAAGGTCCTTGGGCTTTTTCATATTAGAAGTAGCAATCATGATGCTTCAAGTATAATGTATGTTTTGATCTGAGCCCCCCCCCCCCCCTTCCATGTCCGGTCCAATAAGATTAGAGGCTAAAGTCCTAACTCTAAGGGACTGTTTGGCAAATGCTGAATGGTTTGGTGCAAGATGATTAAGTGGTCAAAATGATTAAGAGACTCTTATGATATAGTGCAAACTGAAATATGGTTGTTTTGTAATTGTTCAGGATGAAATTAGGGCGCTGAATGGTTAAGGGAGACCCAAGATACAAAATTATTCAGAAGGTTTTGGAACCATTAAGAGGTAGATTTTTTTTTTGCCAACAAGATTCGCCTCTTAATGATTCAGAGACTGTCTCTTAATGGAACTATTAAGCGGTAAACAAATAGCCCTCAAGTCCAAAGGGTGAAAGCAGAGCATACTCTTGTCGACCTCACCCTCAATCGGACATAGTCTCCTCTTGGCTCTCTATAGCACACGACACACAGCAGGTCGAGCATAGGCATGGGAATGGACCCAGATCCGTCGGGGAACCTGGTCCACCCGCCCCGGTCGGGGACGGGGGTCCCCGTTTGTCTCAAACCGGGGATGGGGACAGGTATCGCACTCCCCGCTCCGCACCGTACCCATTATATATATTAAACAATAAATTAAATATATATTATTTATTTTAACTAAATGGGTAATTCATAAGATCCTATTTCTTAACTAGGTTTTGAAACTAAAATTGTTTTTTTTTTAATGTTAATACGTAATATTTTTAAATCGGTAATTCTTTGGATGTTAGAATGTAATATTTTGGATAAGTCAAAAATAAATTACTTGATACGCTTTAGATATTACTCGATATGGTTTTAGATATTACTCTATATGTTTTGGTACGTATGACATTAAGGGGATGTTTACCAAATTTTTCATTAAGTCCTGTATGGATATATTTGTCTGTCCGGATAAATTTGTTTGTCTGGGTAAAAATGTGTTGTTGTTTACCTTTTTAACTGAATCAATGGTCTGAATGATAAAAATGACCGATCTACCCCTCAAACAAAAATGTGGTGTTGTTTATTGTTGTTTATCTTCTTTGAACATGTTTGAACATTTTCTATTATTAATCAAACCAAAAGGCAACATTTTCTATTATTAATCAAACCAAAAAACTATTGTTCATCAAACTATTTTGAAATTAAAAGATAATAATTTGGACAAGATTGATGTAGATGATGATGGAATGAGACCAAACTTCAGAAACCAAAATCAAAGATCAGAAACAAAACTTCACGGTTTTTGAAACAAAACTTCAGAAACCAAATCAAATATCAGAAACCAAAATCAAATATCAGAAACCAAAATCAAAGATTTGCTCTGGAACGAGACCAAAATCAAACGAGACCAAACTTCCTGCATCAAATCGAAATCTGGAACCAAATCGAAACTTCTTGCTCTGCAACTATGGTGTCTCGAAGAGGTCGCCGAATGAGTAGGGAGTGAGGTGAGCGAGTGGTTGCCGGTAGAGGGTGGTCGCCCGCAGAGGGTGATCGCCGGCAGAAGGAAAGAAGGAGAGGGAGTTGTCGATCGAGTGTAGGAGAGGAGGGATGTCAACAAGGAAAGAAGGAGGTCTGTGAAGAGGCGTGTATTTTCATCAAGGGTAGGCAGGGAATTTTTTTGTCTTAATGGGGACAACGCCCTTTTCCCTACTTAGCGAATAAGTTGGAATTGTCTGCACGAATAAGCCATTAAGCCCCAAGTAAACACTCTAAACGTCTGTGCGAATAAGCCGATTTTATCATTAAGCTCATTAAGCCCAAGTAAACACCCCTAAGTTTTTTTTGGATTAAATTGAATTTATTTTGGTTTTAGTTTATTAATTATTATATAATGTTGTGAATTTTTTGTATTAAATTAAATTCCTTTTGATTTTAAGTTTATTGAGAATATGTGAGATTTAAACATGAGGGCCTCACATATATTTTATTAAAAATAGTTTACATAATCGGGAAAAAGAACATCCTCGTTTCCCCGTTGGGGATCCCCATTCCCCGTTGGGGAAGGGGATGGGGATGTGATCATATTCCCCGGTGGGGATGGGGACGGGAACGTAGATGAAGGATTGGGGACAGGGATGGGGATTGAGGTCCCCGCCCCATTCCCATGCCTAGTCGAGTAGTTGCAATTGTCGTTGCCGACTGTCGGTACCCGGTCGCCGGACTGTGTCTCCGGTCTCCTACTCTTCTCTCTGGCTCTTTGTCTCTTAGGCATTACTCCAGTCCAAAACTCTTGCCTCTTGACTCCATTGTTGATTCTCCAAAGTCCAATCGGCAAATCGCAAATTTTCAATAGAAGAGCAACAACCAAATCCTCCAAAATGCAAGTGGAATCTTATTGATTTGAAGTTCATCTTCATCAAATAATCCTCCAACAACCCCTAAATCACAGGTTCTTTTTCCATTTTATTCAAGTTTTAAAATACCATTGGCCATTGCTTATTTGCTTGTTTGAGTTTGATATGTTTCATTAGCTAGGTTTAAATTTATTTGAAATTGTTTGATTACTTTGACCGGATTTAAATTTGTTTGATTGTGTGATTATGTCTCTATGACTATGAGACTATGACTCTATGAAATGTCTACTGACAACTAATAAATTAAGGATAATAGGATGTTCACTTGTTTGATAGGATATAGAAGATTAGTCTATTAGAAGTAGATGTTTTTTGCAATGAAGTTTACTTGTTTCATTGTTTGATTAAATTTGTTTAAATTTGTTTCACATGTAGATGAAGATAAAAACCCAATCTACCATTCACGGGTTTTAAAAGAAAACATGTTAGTTCTTCTTCTAAATCTCAAGACCCCGAAGAAACAATAAATTTAGATAATACCCCTGCATCTAGTGTACCCTTGCAAAAAAGCTCAAATGGAAAGTAATGATATCGATCTTAGTACACTAGAACGAGACCCTGAATTGCGCCATCAAGTTTATGATTATCCTATCAATTAACAAGATACAATTCGACGAGCTTATATGAATCTTAGCCTCTTCAACCTACACTTTCTATGTTTCCAAAATCTGGACCGGAAACTCATAAATGTAGCTTTCAAGCTTTTTGGTTTAGGTT
Source organism: Arctium minus (assembly GCA_954870635.1). Lineage (NCBI taxonomy): Eukaryota > Viridiplantae > Streptophyta > Magnoliopsida > Asterales > Asteraceae > Arctium > Arctium minus. The sequence goes on along the minus strand of OX941096.1, from coordinate 926,861 downwards.
ATATCCTTGGATTGAATATTCAAAGACTTTGGATGCAACATTTTGTTTCCCATGTTTTCTATTTAACAAGCCAACTGGACTCAAATACTATGGTCAACAAGCATTTGCTATAAATGGGTTTATAAATTGGAAAAAAGTGGGTGGGAAAAATGTGTCTTATAGATGCATATGGGAAGTGAATGTACATCTTTCCACAATGTTGCACAAAAGGGATAGGATGATTTGCCGAATGAGGTGCACGATATACGAAATGTGTATGAGAAGTTTACAACTGAAGAGCGTGAGAAAAACAGATTGAGATTGCGGCTTCTAGTTATTGCGTCCGTTGGTGTGCCTGCAGTTGCATCTGGAGGCCATAACGAAAAACCAGATTCCATTAACATGGGGAATTTTCTTGAAATGTAGGAACACTTGGTGAGTTTAGCATCGAGCTTAAAGAGTTATTTTGTCGTGCTCCCAAATATGTATCATATATATTATTGGTGATTCAAAAGGAAATTTTGATTCTTATATTAAGTGGGGTGCGATGAATAATATTGGTCCCGAGATAGTAAAACAAGTATTGTAGAAGGGGGGGTGAATACAATACTCAAAATTTACTTAATTTTAATTCTTTTATTGATATAAAATATCAAGAATTACACAAAGAGAAATAAAGATTGTTGCGGAATAAGAATAGCAAATAACTACTCAAAACAATCTAACACTTAGAAGACTTTAAAGAACACAAAGACTAAATCTTAGAGAGAAAAGGAAAGCTATCAACCTCCTTGAAATCTTGCAAAAGAGAAGTCTTGAGCTGAAAGCGTGAGTAGCAAGGTGCTACCTCCATCCTTTGTATACTATCAAAAGTAATGAGTGCAAAGGACAAGGAACAATAAAGGCAAGGGTGGTTGAGATATTGTCAATAAATTATAAGATATTTGATGTGACTTATCACAATACAAAAGGTAACTTTTGTACTATGAAAGTACAACATCTAAATAAAATATTCTTGGGAAAATATTTTTGAGATCTATTAGAAAATAAACGTCTCAATCAAATTCAAAGTCAAGTGTATATCTTCTCTAAGAAGGAAGCTTCAATTCCCATTGTCAGAAGATCATTGGGAAGGAGAAAGTATGTCAAATAATGAGGATTTGACATAAATGATCTTACCGATAAAGTAGTAATCGGTAAGAGAGGAAACTGCCGAAGAAGTGGCAAGGAATGCCGAATAGAGAAGATTCGGCATAGAAGATGTCTGCCGAACAAAGAGGATTCGGCAGTAGAAAGATCTGCCGAATGAGAAGTCGGCACAAGGGTGATCTGCCGAACAGGAGATCGACAGACCTAGCTTAGTTCACTTTGAAGTTCATCTCAATCCGCAAAGTAGACTTCCTTCATGTTGAATTCGGTTTGTCTTCGACTCACCGATCTGTTTATATATAACTAAGTTATTACATAGAACCACAGTACAAAAGTTCAAACATCAATAAAGACTAATGAGAGGTTATCTTTAAATCTTAGATGACCCAACAATCTCCCCCTATTTGATGATAACATCTCATATAATAGAAAGTAAATGAATAATGCATTTTGACCTTTTTTCATACTCTTTTGGGTTCTTTTTCACATAGACCATTCTTTTTTTTTTTTTTGGATTTTTTAAGGGTATCCGATATTTACAGGTATAAAAGAATGAAATAATGAAATGTACAGAATATTTACGAAAAACTAGAAATTGCACTATGTATTAATCTTGTTAAAAATATTACAATACAAGTTCAATAAAAAGTACATTTAAAGAAAATAAGAAGCTATTCATAAGGGAAGGAGGAATCGGTATCTCTTTTCTTCAGTTCATTGGTAGCCGCCATATAGATGTTTGTTGCATTCATGGGAATGATTTGAATGATCCCCATGTAAGAAGGTAGTATCGACAATGGGAATCTGACTCATTTTGAAGAAACGAGTCTGACCGAAAGCATCATTGAAGAAGATCCCCCGAGTCGGTTCACTAAGCACCGTTGTAGAAGGATGAGTGACCAAAGTTGGATTGGTAAGATCAAGATTTGAAGTATTGGGAACTTTTCTTTCTCTGGCCATCTGGGCAAACACATCATCTTTCTTAGATTTGGACTTCGGCTTGGAGGGAGGAGGAAGACCAGACTTGAGATTCTCGATTATTTGTTCTTCGGCAGGAGTGTGAATGATTTTGTAAGTTCTTCGGTAGGAACTGAACTTTGATTGCAGACCTGTGAGATATTTATCAACCTCAGGTTTTAAAGCACTTATGCTTTTCTCCAGACAGATAGCAATTTCCATCCATTCCGAAACTCCAAACCGAACCAAAGAATCCAGTCTATCCACCGATCTTGATGCATCCTCTCTAGTGATTGAGAGCCGAATGACATTGCTGCCGGCAGTAGGTCTGATAATTTTTACATCGATGATTTTGTCAAGGCAACATCGTCGGTTGAGGCACTTTCGGTACCATTCAATGCACTGAGCTTTGATCTCCTCGTTTCTCTTTGCCAAGCCTTCCAGAGCGCTTTCCTGGGCCTTAATAGCATCGCTAAGAGCTTTATTTAGATCAGCCTCCTCCTTTGATATTTCCAAGGCTAAATCAAGATCATTGTGAAGTTTGTTCATAGTCCAAGTTGGAAGTGCACTAGGTGCAACCGGAGTCACATACGCTTGTCGGTGCACAAGGCATTAGACAAGACCCACGATCAGGATCACCTTATAGATCGGCGTCATAAGGTGAGTCCTGAATTAGTAAACACTCTTTATCCTCATACCTGATATGTGCATTGGGATCTAATGCACAAGGAGTGTTATGCTTTGATATAGTCTAACGTTACCCTTAATCGGGTAATCATAAAGGCTATGTTGGGTATAACATGAATTGTGTAATTAGTCGTGTACATGCAATATGGGATTTGCTCCTCTCAAAATGAGAGAGATATTTCTGGGGCCCTCGATTACATAGTTTGATTTACATGCATGAACAAGTGAATTAGTTGGACTAATGGCACTTGTATAATCAAATATGTTGAGATCGAGAAACATATTATTTGAACTATAAAGGATGAGATAGATCTATGTCTTAAGTTCAAAACAAAATATCGTGAAGCAAAAGGATAATGAATGATTATACTATATGATTGATTGGATCAATCAAATTGCTCGAAGGTAAAATCACATTTACATAGCCTTGAGGGCGGTGACGTGTTGCTAGACGCTTATCATCGTCTGTGTTATTGTGTATCGTGCGCAAGTGGGAGAATGTAAGTTATTATATGCCTACGACACGTGTCACACAAAGATATTGTTGAGGAGTATGTAAACCTATAGGGTCGCACACAAAGAATATGTTTGTTTCCATCTCTAGAAACCGGGAGTAAATCAAGTTATTAAGGAAATAATTATTCTTGAAGAATAATTATGAAAATATGTGTTAAACTGTAATTATGATAATTACAGGGTGAAAACGTGATTATGTTAATTACGTGGTGTTATCTGTAATTATATATATATATATATATATATATATATATATTTGAATTTGAATATTACAGATAATTACTAAACCTTATTTAAACCTTAGTTGAATTATAGTCTAACTATAATTCTTCTGGTATAAATAGGGCGTTAGGCTAAACTATTCTTGATGCGATTGAAATTATAATTACCCTATCAGAGAAATACAGAAAAGAAATGTAACACTCTCAATTTGATTTTAGTATAAATATGTGTAAATTGTGGTTTTATGCCTTTTTATATAATATGTTTAATTATAAAGGTTTAATTTTAAGAATTATTAAGTTAATTCAAGTTGTTGTGTTATAATAAGTGTTATATTATGCATGCACAAGGTACAAGTCTTTTGAAGCATATTCTAATTGGATATATGTTTATATTCTATGTAATATTCGTAATTTAATAACCAAAGCTTTCATGACTTGTACCTTTAATTGGAAAGTTGTATCTAGCATTGTAGGGAATAAAGATTTAAAGAAAAGAATTATAAGGTTTAAAATGTAATGAATTTGAAACTATAAGGACTAAGTAGTAGTTATCCTATATTTATATATTTTAGACCTAAATTAAAATTAATCACATATTTTCTTCTTCTTCATACTAGAACCGTATAGAGAGAGAGAGAGAGAGAGAGAGAGAGCTTAGAGTGAGAAACCAAAAATTGATGAAGAAATTGAAGAAGTTAAGCTTGGGTTTGGAAGATTAAGGTTATATTGATCAAGGTAACTCTCTATTTCACTTTAATGTTTGTTTTGGTGGGTTCAATATATGTTAAAGTGTATGCATTTGGTGTATAGGGGTTGATTAGAATCAATAAAGAGTTGAAGATATCAAAGCCAAAGCATTTTGAGGTAATAATCTTCAAAAGATGTTCAACTATGTTGAAAACTATGAGTTTTAACTTTTAAGATGTATAATTGGTGATGCATGTATTTGGTATTGTTAAGTTGTGGTTAGAAGACTCTAAGAAGATCGTGGATTAGGGAATTAAATCATTAAAAAACGTAATTGAGCTTCAAAGTAAGGTTGCACATCAAGTGTTTGATAAAATGTTTGTGAGACTTTTGAAATTTTAGAGTTGCTGTCCTGTTACAAAAACAATTCGTATAAAATCAACCGTTGGTCCAAATGAGGTGTACGATATACCGTTGGAAACCTTAGAATGTCCTTAACAACTGTTATGAAGAGTGAAAGTCCTAATTTTGAGTCTAAATGTGTCAAAACACTGAGTTTATGAATCAGCTCACAGTGTGACAAAAACCTACACACTGTTTTTGTAAAGGCTGTATCTTCCTGCTCGTAGCTCCGAATTGCACAAATCTAGTTTCTATAGAATCCTAAGATATCAAGGTACAACTTTCATTTTGATGATAGTGTCCATTTTGGCTTCTAAATGGGAGGAATATATCAAAACTTATGGCATATAGAAGCTGTCAATTTCTGTTTTTTTAAGTCAAATTTGAGATTTTTGGGAAAATATTGTCTAAGATCCTAATGTTTGTGTTGAGCATTAGTTGAGTGTTTTATTAAATGATTCTAGGTAGTCGGAAGTAAGAAAAGGGATAACTAAGGATTGATTGAAGATTGGTAAACATTGTAATTAGTGGTTGTGGTAATTGAGTTGAGATCTTCCACCAACTCCTAAGGTGAGTGCATTGAATCTTGAAAACTTGGATATTCAACAAAATGCTATTTTATATGAAAATAATAGTCATCAAATGTTTGTTGATTGTGTATGAATACTTTAAATTCAGTTGTGATTATTGGGTTATTATTTGCATTAGTTGATATTACATGATATGTAAATGGTTGTTTTACATATTGAGAAACATGTACTTGCTATATGTGCATTATAGTATTAGTCCGGACTATAGTTGACAGTTGGTTGCTTTCAGTAACCTTCAGGGCTCTTTGGTCCATGAGTATTGCACCATACTCTATAAGTGACCTTAGGGTAACAGGAAATTCGGATGCCATGTGGGAGGTGCAATTCCCATAAGATGGAGGCGTTCCAAGTTGGAATTTCCTAACTTAAAGTGTGTGGCGGTGTTAAGGTAATTCATTAGAATTCTATATGGACCGACTAGCTATCGGGAAATATGAGAATTGGGTGAATTAGCTTTACATCTTATTAATCATGGTTCTATGTGTTGTTTGTATAAGTTGATTTTGTATGAATTGATGGCTATGCTTTTAAGTATGCTTTGATTGGAACACCTTGCATTCACTTAACCATTTTGGTTAACAAATGTTTTCTACCCGTTGTTTATCCACAGGTGATCAATAGTTGTTGATAATGTTGATGAAGGCTTGTGGGAAACTTAGCAAGATCATGGGTTTTGAAGGACACTATCTTTTGTATATGTTGACTTGTTGAATCATGGTCTTGGTATATAATTGTAACACCAAACTTGTTAAACACTTTTATATGATCAAGTTATGCAACTTCATCTTATATTAACTAACGTGTTTTGTAAAATTTCTACAAACTCTAGCTTAAAACAAAGACTTCCATTTTGGTGGTTTATTACAAAGCATAAGTTTTGAAATTTTTTAAAATTGTCCACAATTCTACTAGACAGGGTGTTACAAGAAACATTTTCTTTTCTGTAAAAACACATATAGATCTAGGGTTCTTCGGCTAGCACCCAGTAGAGATGGAAAACGTGTTCGTGTGTGGACTACAGATAGAGGAAACCTGTTTTGGTTTCTTAGTGCTCCTTTCCTGTCCCAGTTGATCTACAAAAAGGTACAATTCTAAACACCCTATGGTGTGATTTTATTTTAATTAAATGCATCATTGGATCCGATTGGGTTTTTAATGTTTAGAAAAGTTTTCTATAATATTTGTAACAAAATATTTTGATTTTCCGCTGCGTTTAACTGTTACAAATTTCTTTAAAACCCAACAGAATGGTACACCTCGAAGGTGTAAATATGTTATACTACAATGTAATGGATCAATAGGCATAGAAGTTGGTTTTGTTGTACATGTATGGGATGAACGTCCTAAGTTGTAATTTGGAAATAGGTATTGGTTATATGATGTAATTTCTAAATGAACAAGCTTGTCTTGGATGGTAAGATCCCTAAGTAAAGACCCGGATAAGGTTGAACTTGATGACTCCTAGAGTGAAAGACTTGGATAGAGTTGAACTCCTTTTTACCATAGACTAAAGACGCGGACAAGGTTGATGTCAATGATTGTTCATCCTTAAAGAATGCTTATATAACATTGAGTCGTGACTTACTTTTCTTCTTCCTCCATGACGAATGGCAAATCGGGTCTCCCCCGTCATCTTATGATGTTGATACTCTTCCAAGAGTTGGAGTGAATAAATTTTACTAAATGTCATGATTTAATCTATGTTATCCGTTTTACTGTTTTATAGCTTTATCATATAACTGTTTGTTCTCACTAGGCGTCAAGCCTAGAGATGGAAATTTAACCCGTTGGGGCGGGTACCCGCAGGGATTCCTCGCTTTGACGGGTAACGGGGCGGGGACGGAGATTTATTTTCATACCTGAAGCGGGGTCGGGGATGGCATTACCTGCCCCTAATCCGTCTCCGATTAAATTTTTAAATTTATTTAATATATGCATATAGTGTGTGTATAAATAAATATATATGTATATATGAATACACTAATTATTACTCCCTCCGTCCCAAATTAAGTGTCCACATTACTATTTTAGTTTGTCCCAAAATACATGTCCACTTTCAAAAGTAAGTTTCCAATTTCCCATTTTACCCTTAATTATAAGGTGGAGAAAGTTTCTCTTTCTATTTTCAAGGGTAAAAGTGTATTTTGGTTATTTAAAAAGTGTAATAATTGCACATTCCTAAAACTGTGTGTCATTTTCATTGTGGACATTTATTTTGGGACGGAGGGAGTAAATGATTAAAATATTTTATTTTCAATATTTATAATTAATGTAGTGACCATTTATTATAATTTTACTTTGAAAATATTTTTTTATAACATTTTTAACTAATCGGGTACCCAACGGGTTCCCCAAACCCGTCGGGGATTCCTTTCCCCCGAACCCGTCGGGGATTAATCGGGGTGGGGTCGGGGACGGGGGATTTAAACGGGGGTCAGGGACGGGGACGGAGGATGCATTACCCGCCCAATACTCGCCCCGTTTCCATCCCTAGTCAAGCCTAACACTTTTTCTTAAAATGACATGTATACAGGTTCCCTTAGCGGTGGGGTTCCGAAGGATTAAACAGAGGATTGATTGCTAATAGCGGCATTTTTGGGAAGAATAGTTCTGATGGTTGGTGTTACAAATAAACATGATTCTTTTGGAGATGATAGTGACACTCATTCGTAATCTGAACCTAGATCAGATTAGATTAGTAGGTTGTTAACTATCATATGTACTTTGAGTTATGAACACTTTACAATTTTCCCTTTTTTGGTTATTTTATTTATATACATATATGTTCTATATCGTTTATTCAGGCTTAAATTTACCCAAGGGTATTACATCAACCATGGCTTTCTTGATATGGTCAAAAATTCTTAGAACCATGGATATATGCATTATAACACCCTCAATTCTGGAAATAGCAACTAATTTAAAATAATCTAAATACATCAATAAATGATACATCTTCGATCACAATTTATTATTTTACCTCAATACACAAATTTCATTTTATACATACAGTCTATAATAAGGACGGATGCTACTAAAATCCCATAATAGTCACTATCTCTAAACTGCGGAAGACTTCACCAACTACTTACACTTGCACAAAGCTAAGACTCAACTCTTCATAGAATTGCTAGAACCAAACCCCAACTGGAACCTGATGCACATGCCGACAAATAAAAAGGTTAGGCTTAACGCCTAGTGAGCTCAAGAGTTTTCAACATATATAAATGAATCGTTTAAAGAAAGAATAATGCCATTAAAATCATAATCTTTCAAAATGATATGCTCCGCTTATGAAAATGACTCGTTTACCAATAAATATGCATTTTAAACGAAAGAGACACCGAGTTAATCGTTAACCGAACCAAATTGTTTTACAGACTAAGATCCCAATATAAAACGTTCTTTCGTAAACTTAGATTTAACCCAAAACTTGCTCAAAATGAGAATAGAGAGAGGACTCCCAATTTTATAAAACGCGGTTAAAACGTTATTTCTCGAAATACCCAACACGGGTGGAACATGACACACAACTCATAAACCATAGATGAAAACCCATATAAATAAATATCGCCGTGAACACGGACATTTGCCCCAAAACTCACACGACCATAAAATGGACGAAATCAAATACCGAAACATGGAAATGACGCATTCTATTCAAACCTTAATATATGTGGGAAAAACCCAATATTAAGGCCATCATTTATCGTCGACCACACAAACCAAAGTTGGTAAAATACAACATTAGCATTTAAAAATATCACGGATCTACGACGGAGAGACCCGTATACATTGAGAATAGAGGAGCACGCAAGTAGGTTGCCCATACAACTTACTCGCATGTCATCTAAACGTTTCCATCTTGGGTGGCGAGAACACGTGAATGGGGCCACCCATGATGTTATTGGATTTCACCACATATCCCGGTCCTAGTTCCCATGCCATACCAGACATCACAATCCTCAGACCGTTTGTTGCCTCTTGCCATACTCCGTCGAGTTCCACCCCAAGGTCTTACGGACATGGATGCCTATCCAATCTAGACGAGTTTCAACTCAGCAGCTCGAGCCACCTATTGCCTACTCGCTAGCGAACCCAAGTGGTCAATAAATGTAACCAAAATCTCAGGCCTTACAAAATAGACAGACTTACGTGCCTATGGATCCAATACAACACTGTCTAACATTACATGACTCCAATTGAAAGACCAAAGCTCCCCAAACATGTAATTCTCAAATGACACGAAATATGCGCCATCATACTCAAAAACCAACAATGGTTATTAATCCGAACAAATGTCCTCAAGACTCAATATAATCAAAACTGAGCCAACGGCCCAACAATTTACGTGAACCCCCAAATGAAAGTCGGTATAAACATTGAAACACGTTTGACCAACTATTTTGCAAACACGACCAAAAGTATGATTAACCCAAATCTCATCATTGGTTGAGACCAAACCATTTTCCAAATGAACTCATACCCTTATGTTTTCAAAAAGCATCATAATACAATAATATGGATTTTCCGAAAAGGTTTATAAGATCAAATACACAAAATGACACTTACATTAAAGGGACTCCAATTATATATGTAAAATCATCAATGAAACATGTCAACGTGATTTATTTACCGAAATTCCCAAAAATCCCAAAATGGGCATTTCACCATGTTTATAAAACTAAACATTTCAAAATAACCAAAACTTATCAGGTGATCAGCAGTTAACAATTTCATGTAAAACACAAAACACTTTTAAATTAACATTTTGGCATGTACACCGTTTTCACAAATCAACTTGAACTCACCTTGCTAGATTTAGGCTAAATCTAGATTTTTCCTCAACTCGTGCTCCTTTTGAAGAAGCTTGTATCCTCAAGCCAAATCTTCCGAAAACCTAGATCCACAAGTTTCCAACCATAAATAACCATATTCAACCATCTAGAATCTTTCCCCAAAACATTTTACATGAAATCTTAACTTATATCAGAACCCTAATTTTCATAAATGAAGAGGAGAGATGATTACCTCAACTACAACTTGATTCCATCAATCAAACACTTCTAGGACACCAAAATGAGCCACAACCTCCCAATCTTCAAAATGGTGGAGAATTGGATGAAACCCTAGAAAACTTGGGTGAAGAAGGTAAAGATGAAAGGATATAATTCTAGCTTCCATAACATTGTTAGAAGATGAAGGAACACTTGGTTTTATGACAAAAACACCCAAAAATGAGTTAGGGTTCGTAATGGGAGGGTGAGGTGAGGTTCTTGGGAGAGAAGAGCGAAGTGGGTGAAGATAACAAATGAAAGAGGCTGAAAATTCGGGATTTAAAGCAACCACGGGCCGACAGCGATAGTGCCCCGCGAAAGTGACAAGCTGGCACTCTCGCGGAGAATGTACCGCGGGCAATATGCCCTCCGCGAGAGTGACTCGCGATTGTGCCCTGTGGCACTCTCGCTGTCACTTTCGCCCAGTCACCCCAAACCTCGAAAATTCGATCTTTTTCGACATTAAGGCCCTCGACACTCTTTGGAACTTTTAATAGTGTTATCCTAACATGAATCCCACCAAACACAAGGTACAGAAACGCCTGGGTGCCCCTATACTTACCAAAAATTACGAGTGTTACATGCATGATGATAGGGGTAGGGGCACTTGCCCAAACAAACTCTTTTTTTTTGTGTATGGGGGGGGGGAAGGTGTCATAGGCGATGCCTAGACTAATCCCTTGGAAAATTATGACTGTAAGACATCAACCCTGATTAAATCTCAGTGGCCATAATTGTTGTGTACGCTTGGATTCGAACCTTGGGTAGATGGGATATTCCACCACATCCCCAGGGCGTTAACCAGTACGCCATAACCCTTGGTTCCCAAATAAACTCTTTAGTTTTTCTAAATCAAAGTGGTGGAACAAATTATTTGAGCTAAATTTTCAATAATGCAGGGGTCAATTAAATTCTAATCTCGCCAACTCTCAAGTTTTCGACCTAACTAAAGTCATCTTATTGTTGGTGATTTTAGTGTCATCAATCATTTGGGTGTGATTGTGATTTACTTGAGATCGTTTAAGATTATAAGGCAAACAATGTGGGTTAGGAGGTGTGGAATGCACACTCACCAATGTTGTCTTTATCACCTTAGATCATCAAAAGGCGGGGATTAAAGGGGCAACACCCCCTTGCGGGGTCCAAGGGTCAAGGTCTATATAATTTAAGAAGATTTTTACTTACTACGGATTTTAAGAAGAGTTTTACTTAGGGATTTTTAAGTTTCGGGATGACCTGGACGAATTTCAGAAGAATGCAAACCTTCTTGAAATCGTTCCCAAACTTAGTGAAATTTTGACCAAGTATATTTTAGAGATTGTGTTATCAGATTCTTTGAGCCTTATGCTATGAGCTATAAGTTTTCACTGAAATTCTTAAGTGTTGAGGATCATAGCCTCTAGTCCTTGCGATTAGAGCTCTGGCCTCTGGACCTTCGGGGTCTCTGATCCGTACGATGAGAGTCTCTAGTTGTGTGTTCAGAGCTTCTGATCCGTATGATCGGAACTCTAAACTTCTTCTTATATGATACTTTTGACTCAGAGCCTCTAAGTTTTTCAGTTTTAGAATTCTATCGAGACCCTTAAATATGCTCTCAACCATAAAACTTTTTGAATATGCCATTGCTTAGAATAACTAGTTTGACATACAAACATCCAAAAATTACCCTCGAACATTATGGGGATACCTATAAAGTGTCTTTGTTTGATATTTAATGTACCACCCACCATACATATGCTTAAGCAAAGATTTTTTATTAGTTTTAAAAGAATAGAAGATTACATACTTTTATTTAGTAATCTCTTATACGTTATATATTAAGGTGTCGTTTGTTTTTTAAGAGGTATAAAGTCTGAAGTCTTAATTTAATTATGATTAATAAGAGGTGATGTGTAAAAATGTCTGAACGATTCAGACTTAAGAGCCATTAAGAGATTTTTTTTAAAAAACAAACAACCCCTAAATCATTAATTTTCATTTATGTTCCTTGCTATTTAATACCTTCAACCTAACATTTCAAAATAATTAAATTAATAAAGACTAGAAACATACATTTATTGTGCAACAGATCATCTCACATTTAATTATAGACCGAAAGTTAAATCGTGTTAAATCTATTTTTTATGATTTTTTTTTCTTCTGAAAATCAATCAATTTTGAGATGAGGTTTCTAAAAATCTTAATTATTCTATCGTAGAGGTTTTCAGAAACTTTGTACTTTAACATTTAACGAGTGACAAAATATAAACATTTTTTAAATTGAAAAAAATTGTATATTTAATTTCATTTTTGAAAAATATAAAAGTTTTGAAAACAAGAATAATTTATAAATTAGGGGTTGTTTGGCGGTTGTTGAATGGTTTAGTCCAGAATGTTTAAGTGGTCTGAATGATTAAAAAGTTTTTATGATATAGTGTAAAATGAAATATGGTTGTTTGCTAATTGTTCATAATGAAATTAGGGCTCTTAATGGTTAAGGGAGAGTCAGGATACAAAATCATTAAGAGGATTTTAGAACCATTAAGAGGCAGCCTTTTTTTTTGCCAAACAGGATTTACCTTTTAGCTATTCAGAAGTTGTCACTTAGTAAAACTATTAAGAGGTAAACAAACAGCCACTTAGTAAATAAAATATTTGAGTGAAAAAGAAAAGAAAAGAGAAAAGAAATATGTCGGTGGGCCGAAACTGGTCAGCTGTTGGGAATCAAAAGTAATCAATCAGACCTTGCACGACCGGACGGACACATAGACCTCACCTGACCTGACCTGCTTCTCTCATTTCCATTTTCATTTTCTCCATCACCGCCGACCGACGCATCTGATAGGTACGTTTCTCTCTCCCTCTCCCTGCTTTCATTGCTCATGATGCATTCCGGAGAGATTATTATTATTATGTCTTTAGATCTTCCCTTCCTCTGCTTACTTTTACTTGTTTTGTTTTGCTTTGCCTTTTCAAAAACATCCATTTTTACTTGATTCCTCCTACTACTTTTTGATGCTTTTTCTCTCTTCAATATGCCTCCTAACCTAGAATGTTAATTCTTGAATGCCCCCTTTTTTTTGGGGGGGGAAACTAGGGTTTTGGTCAAATTGATTTGCTAGTTTTGGTTTATTTGGTTCAGTTAGGGTTTACAATTTCTTCTCCAGCTAGCTAGGGTTCAACTAGCCACATTTGGGGAATTTGCTTATTCACATGACGGAACTAGAATAGACTGGGATTTACAAGTCTTGGAATATCGAGTATGACCAATTGTTGGTTGACAAACCTGTTGTTTTTATGCTGCATCATAAATTCAAACATGAAACTAGTCAGTAATTGTACTGAAAACAATATTAAGATTAAAGACTTTGTTTGCATATATGTTTACATCATCAAAAGATTGTTTGTTAACTGCCTGCCTAATCCTCAATTAGGCGATTAAGTGGTACAAGGTCAGTTTAATGTTTTTTAGAACACCGTATTGAACTCTTGCGCGATTTTTCTACAAATTGCAGGAGTGAACTTCTGAATTGCTTTTCAGAAAACAATGGACACCAAGGGTCAATTAGGGATCGCCGAAAAAATTTCTTGCAAAAGCGTCGACAAATTGGATAAGAATTCTAGTGACATGGAAACCAAGGACATCCCTCATCTCTCCTCACCACCATCGATCCTTGCTAACGGTGGTTTATGTTTGAGTCCTATAACTCCAGATTCCAACAAAGAGAATGCAGACTTAATGTCTAATTTTACATCCCCGGTAGCTTCACCTCCGACTACAGGCTTCTATTCTCAACCAGACCAGAGTGAGAGTGGTGACGATAGTTATATGATGAAAGTAGATGATGAGATTGACAGCCCCAGCACACCAAAAGAGGGTGTGTTTGATCCATTTGCCCCTGGTCCTGACAAGCTAATGCTGGCTCCTATTTGTATGAAATATCTTGAAGAATCACGGAGTTTTGTTGCAAGGAGGCTTAATTTTACTTCTGTTATGACCAAAAAGGATCCTGAAAATGTTTGTGAAAGTGGTTTTGAGGATGATATGTTGTTGGAGGCTGTGTATGAGTCTCTTTTGGAAGCCATAATTTGTAAGCAGGCAGAGGATATTGTTGCAGCAGTTGATTCTTCTTGTTGTTCAAGTCCTGAGACACCCCCTGGTGCTCCTCGTCTCACTGGTATTGCGGAAACATGCCCTGGTGCTCCTTTGAAGGCTGTGAAGAAATCAAGGAACATCGAGATGAGTTTGTGCAGAAAGCTTGAATTTGAATTTTAAGTATGAACATAATATGAGTAATGATAACCAAAGGCTAACCTGGTTTTGCTTCTAGAATTAGTTACTACAACTTTATGGGTAGGCAAGAAGTTGTTTTATTTTTGTTGTTAAAAGCAAACTGATTCTGATAATATCTCCAAGTCTTTAAGTTGAGGGTGTTGTCTGTATGGATCATACTTTATAATATATTGATTGCAGAAAATTGTTTGTATCTTCATCCATTCAAAACGTAAGTTGTTGTTTAATGGTTTTATGTTAGACTATAACTATATTCAATGAGTGTGTGTGGTCAAAGATTATTAGTAAAAGGATTTGAGACAGCTTTCTTAGATAGTTGCTGAAATCTTTATTTACTAGACATTGGGTCAGGGTGTATTTGGGTATCTATATTTATGTGTATTGTTATTCTTTATATTAACTAATGATGCATTGTAGGGTTAGAATATTGGTAAATGAGGTTTAAAAATAGATAAAAATAATCAAATATTATTGCAGCTTGTTTTTCTATTCTGAACACAAGACCTCTGGTTCAAGACCAGAAAGCACATACCTTGTCATTCAACAGCCATGCATGTAGTATCTTTCTTTCATATTGTACCAACATGCATCACGTTCATTGATTCACAGCGTATACTTTTAACAATGTTGATGGAAGAATAGGTAGGCCATGGTTGTTTTGCAACCTAATAAAAGGTTATAACCTCGTGCAACTCTCATCTAAACCATTCATTTAGCTCATTCATTATGTGATTGATTACAGGATTGCATCTGATTTCATTAAATTTGTACAGCATATGTCGATGCACATAACGGTTCATGCGATGTATCGAATGAAGTTGGTACTTTCATAAAATAGTATGCATTCCATGTTAATGTATGCATTTAATAAAATACTATGCATTGCACGTAAGATTATTACATGAAATCAGTAATCATTGATGCAATTCAGTAATTAATCCGTAATGAATGGGCTAAATAAATGGTTTAGATTTGGGTTGTACGGGGTTGTAACCTTTTACGGTGTTGCAAAATAAACCACCCCACCCAGAATAGGTGTATATATATATAGGTATGTAATAAAATAAGAACCCCATATATTGTAATAACTGTGAGGACTTGTACAAGTACAATGGTGAAAAGTGCAGGGTATAGGAAACTGGTGAAACTGTAAGTTTACAACTCCAATCCAATGGATACAAAAAGCAAGTAATTGAAACTTTTTCATCCTTTTTTAAACCCGATTTGTCTTTATGCTATAAAGTTTGGTGCTTTATTAAGTAGATACATATGTAATCCTTTCAAGTAGAAATATAAGCATACTATATAACTTCAGTAAAAAGAGTAGAGTAGGCAGTGTTAATTGGTTAGTATTTCTTTGCTGCCAAATGATAGGGTTTAAAGATGATGATGATGATATGTTAGGAAGTAATGAACAAGACTATCTATCAAGAATATGAAGAGCAGAAGGAAACTAAGAGAGGTAAATTAAACAATCAAAACAGCATGAGGAAGAACTAATTGAAGGAAAAAAATAGTGATTAACCCCCCCATATACATTTATACATTTTCCAAATGTTGTAAAGGAATCCTTAATTAGTAGATGCTGTGCAGTACAAGTAGAACAACTAGCAATTGATCTTATTAGTTCATATGTTTAGGTTTATTGCAGTTTTTACATCCTTTGACCATCTTCAATTTGGGTTTGGGGATACCAACTACCAAATTTGATACCAAATCACTCGGATGAAGACACCAAGTTTAGTGTAATGAGTAGTAACACATCAAATTTGGTGTAACACCATCTATTTACTCCAATAAAAAAAAAAAAGGAATATACCTAAAATCTTACATGTTGGTGTACAACAACTGTTAAACTATTGGAGTAGATTTATCGTTTGCACCAAAGCTTACACCATTTTTATAGATTTGATGTTACTCTAAAAAATGGGTTGGAAAGAGCATAAGCTGATGAAGTGTCGAATCTAGCATTAGTAGGTGGTAAAGATCACTTGTGCAGTTGGGAGGTAGCAAACGTATTGAATACATCCCATTTAATAGTTTGGATGATCAAAAACTCGCGTTTCTATTCTTAGGAAGTTTTATACATAATTCAACACCAATCGTACACAAAATCTTTGAATTTTTATTTCTTTTAGTTACTTTTTATAATAAAACACATCATAAAACTAGACCGAATTAAGCTTGGTCATTGAACTTGTGTACGAGCACATGTCCCGGAAACACGAATGTAGCTCAAAATCGACCAGAAAAGTTTTATCTGAGTTTTGCCAAAAATTCTTTTTAACCTTTTAAAATCTCTTTACATCCCGGAAGACCCCACTCCCGTAAGTGTAAGTCCGCCCATGCATATACATAGGATGTTTTGAAAGTGGTAGTTTCTTTTTGTTATTTGATTTCATAAAAACAACTTATAAAAAGAGTGATACATTGTTACGATTATGGATTCCGTTTACGATATTTCCAAGTTCTGTAAATACATAAATAATTAATACATTGAGCGGGGTTAAATCAAATGAGAACCACAAATATGTTACAAACATGTGAGAATCGATATAAAAATATTTTTTACATTATACACTTTCACCAAATGCTTGAATTTAAGATATTGCTTCATATATATTTGTTTCATTTGAGAAATGGTAAATATTTGAGAAATAGAGAAGTAATCATAGTCATTCATACGGTCAAGATCGGATTTGACAAGTCAAATATTGCGGCTTTGACTGGTCAAAAGTTGCGGCTATTCCAAAAATAGAATGAGAGTTTCGTAATTTTTACAAAATACATGGGACGAGTTCATATATGAACCTGTGTGATTCACAAGTTCATATGTAAAGCAATGTAATTCACATATGAACTCTTTTAACTGATTCATGAATCTTTGTTATTCATATATGGATTAATTAACTGCAGGTTCATATGTGAATCGGTTGAACTAGTTAACAGCTTCATATATAAACCTTTGTGATTCACACATGAACTAATTAAATGATTCTCATATGAACTAATTAACTGATTCACATATGAACGTAAGGAATTATATAGGTTTATATGAATCATACAGGTTCATATATGAACTCGTCCCGCGTATTTTACAAAACTACCCTGCTATCTTCTATGGACCACGCAAGAAATTATCCGGTGCTTCACGGTCAAAGCCGCAAAAGTTGATCAAATGAATGGATAGGATTACTTCTCTATTTTTCATACATTTACCATTTATCAAATGAACCTCTCCATATATATATATATATATATATATATATATATAGGGGTCTAATCAAATGAGAACTACATAGTTTGTGGTAACTGTGAGATCCAATATTAACCATATATTTGAGATATTTAAAGATATTTTTTAAATAAGTTAAAAAGGGTGATTTAGTAATTTTATTTATTATAACTCATTAAAACACATAATTAATTTTTGTGAAAAAAAATATTTAATTAATTTTAATTATCTAATATATTGATTACCTAATATAAATTATAATGTCATCCACAACATTACGCCTCATCCTCCTCTTGAAGAACCCTAATTTATACAGCCTCCACGCACCTCCAGATACCAAAGCATAATTATTTGCTTGAAACGGGGATAAGTGTGTGTCATCGAATCCGGCGGCGTCGGTGACGAGTACGGAGAGACCGTTAGAACGAGTGTATCACAGTATATCGAGTCTCCTCTGAACGAGAGTATCACGGTGATACACTGTCTTAAAGTTTAGAATTATTGGGTATCACAATATGTATCATCGTAGTTTACAAAATGTCTCACAGTGTATCTTCGTTGTTTTACGAGGGTATCACAATATTTCTTATTCATTTTCGGTATATTCGATGTTTACAAAAGGGTATCACAGTGTGCATAATGTATTTTTGATGTTTACAAAGTGTATCACAATGTGCATCACGTATTTTCGATGTATTTTTGGTGTTTACAAAAGTGTATCACAATATGCATCATGTATTCGCCGGAATAATGTTCGTCGGAGAAAGAATAATGTTGGTCGGAGTGATGAGAGAGGAGAGAGGAGATAGGAGAGAGAAGATTTATAAAATACCTAAATTACCCTTTAATTAAAATTTTAATTAAAATTACCAAAATTATTGATTTCCTAATTTGTACTCTGATTTGAGGTTAAAATTGGATCTCACGGTTATCACACATATAAGATGGGTTTTGGTGGGAATTAAAGCCACGATTGTATCTGATAGGGACGGGAAAAGGGAGAGGACAGTCGAGACATGGAGTCCCGCAATCGATTGTATCTGATTGGGACAGTAAATTTACATCAAATTTTTGGGCAAGTCTACAGAAGGAGTTGGGCACGAGACTAAACTTGAGCACGACATACCATCCTCAAATGGACGGGCAAAGTGAGAGAACTATTCAGACGCTCAAATATATGCTAAGGTCGTGCGTTATCGAGTTTGGAAGGAGTTGGGACTCACACCTACCTTTGGTGGAGTTTGTTTACAATAACAGTTATCATTTTAGTATCGGAATGACGCCATTTGAGGCGTTGTATGGACGGAAGTGCAGAACCCCAGTTTGTTGGCTTGAATTGGGCGAGAAGCAATTCGCCGGGCCGGAAATAGTTCAAGAAACGAAAGACAAAGTGAAAGAAATTTGAGAAAGATTGAAGGCGGCTCAAGACCGACAGAAGAGTTACGCGGACAAAAAGAGGAGATCGGTCGAGTTTCAAGTAGGCGATCGCGTTATGCTGAAAGTATGTCCATGGAAGGGGATTATCCGGTTTGGAAAACGTGGAAAGTTTAACCCTCGTTTCTTAGGACCCCTCGTCATCTTAGAGAAGATTGGATTGCAAGCCTACAGGTTGGATCTACCGCCGGAAGTGGATGTAATACACCACACCTTCCACGTGTGTTATCTTCGAAAGTGTAATTAAACAGGTTTAAATATTTTCTCGTTCTTGGGAGGCTCTTGCTATGGCAATTTTCGTATACCACATGTCCGTTTTTCGGATTTTTGTTATCCCTATTTTTAGGGTGTTACATTGTAACCATAATTAGATAAATTTAAACTTAAAGTACCTAAAAACTATTCTCAAACCACCCTTTCCTATTTTCTTAATAAATTTAAATCCGAAAATTCTTCAACCGTTAATCAAAGATTCGAATGGCCTAGCCCAATTTAAGCAAAACTACAACCCAACCCAACACAAATCATGCGGGTTGGTCGGGTTGAAACTTTGGTATATCATTTTACAATCTAGCTAAACGTTTGTGTTTAAACGAAGTAAAATCAAAATGAAATACAAAAAAGGCAAACAAATTAATTTTTTTTTGAAAGTTCATGCAACTAAGAAAGTAAAGTTTCAGCTGAAATAGTGATATACTTTTGAATATAGCTAATTACGGTTGGTCTAACATCTAACGTACATATATTAATCAATGACTTAACAATCATATTCCATAGTATAGAAAGACATTTGGTTCATCAGGTTGGGTTGAGTTCAAATTACCTTAACCCAGTTCCAACCGAATAGATGTGGTTTAGCCTAATTTTGTTGGGGTTTTGAGCACCACAAAGGTCCCAAAACAAGATAAGTAGTAGACTTTAATAAATGACAATCAAATATGTGACATCAACAAACAACGAATATGGATAACAAATAGGATTGCAATCACAAAGATCTATCAACCAAAGAACTTTCAGAACACACAAAAACACAAAGATTTACATGGTTCCACCAACGGTATGGTGATGTACGTCCACATGGAAGAGGAGGAACTTTTACTGATAAAGAACGCACAAACACCAAAGAGAAAATTACAAACGAACACTTACTTGTGGATAACTTTCCCTACTCAAAACTAGGGCTTCTAGGCTCTCAACTTCGTTCTCTATATCTCATGATGGAACTCAAGAGATTTATTTATTCTAATCCATAGGTGGAATCCCGATTTGATCATAATACTAAAAGTTGGAAAAATCATCCTTATCGTTGCACACATCCAGGACGAATTGTAAGGTGCGGTCGTGCCTAAAAAACCAAAAGTTTATGTTTCACGAAATAATACTACCCTTGCCCCCACTTGATCATAGAGTGTGGCCGTGTCAAAGACCCATAACTTTATGTTTGTAAAATAACATTACGCACGCCCATGGTCGATCATAATGTGCGGCCACGTCAAAACAACCAAAACTTTATGTTTGTAAAGTTACATTACACGCGCTCGTACGTGAATATATGGTACGTCCGTCTCAGAAACTTTAGAATTTTCTATTTTACATTCCCATGTTTTGTATCACCATTTTCAACAAATTTTGTCTCAATTATGTGTCAGGTTACCTCGAGTTGAGTTTTTTTTAGATATTTACGGGTTTGGTTGGCCGGGTTAGTCAAATTACCCCTAATATATATCATATGTATATATTAAAAAACAAAAATAATAAAAGAGAAATTACATCAAAATGAAACAGTTTTCATTTTGTTTTCTATTTTAAGGTAATTATAACAATCATATGTTTTTACATGTTTTTGTTACATTATTATATCTAGGAATCTTTCATGGAAATGATAAATTAAAGAATTTAAAAGTAAATTGAGTTTGGAGTTGTTTTCAATTTTGGCAAAAGTAGTTTCCATGTGAAAACCCTTTCTCTTTTGCTTTTTCTTTGAATAAATAATCCATTATTCCTTCTTTCTTTAAACTAATAAATAAACCATGCTTTTCTCTAAAAATATTTAAACATTTCAGTTGAAGGGTCTTTATCTTTACGGCATTCGAGTTATTGTTAGAATGCGACCTCCAAGATCAAATCACATTTATAAATTCATTTATTGTACTTTAAATAAATAAATAAAATTTCAGTATTTGTTAGCTTAGCTCAACCTCAAATTGTACCAACATAAACCAAATTTGTCTACGTTTTTACTTTGGAAAAAACCTTTTATTCTAAAAAAAATAAAATAAAACTAACTTTGTATTTATTTATATTTTTAATATATAAATTTTGTAATCAGGCCCTTTAAATAAGAGGAAAAATAATTATATATTATTTAGGTAAACATGGAGTAAATTATTTTTTCAACATATTATATACAACAGTCAACATACAAACAAATCTAACTAGTGTTATACCCGTCCGTTGGTCGGGTATATAACATGACTTTAATCTAAATTCAATTTTTTAATTAGTCATTTATTTCATCATTGTTGAATGTTGTTTTTCAAATGAATTCTGATAGCATTCGCAGTCCTCCGAGCTGTTTAGAAGTGTTTTGTAAACCTCAAGCTAGATCAACGGTTAAGAATGGTTTGTATAGTTTGTTAGAATCGGATGGTTTGTAAACAAGACGAATGATCGTGTAAGAAGTTAAATTAACTTTGAGAAGCGTGAGAAGTAGATATGAACCGTTGATCTCTTTTAATTTCAAGTCCTCCCATGAATTACAACTTAGAAGGGAATTGATCTGGTGCATCTTATCTCGATGCATCTAATCCTAATGTACGTCCATTTCTCATCCAATGGTCGATAACCACTTCTCACGCTTCTCACCGTTAACTCAACTTCTCACCGGAACTCAGCCCTTGTAAATAAAATTCCCTATATATATATATATGTTTGTGTGATTATGTGAAATATCCATATTTAATAACAACCAAAATAAGCATCTAAAATATGGAGTGGTCACTTTTCAAGTTCTGAATCATTATTCTCATTGTTTGTAGCAATTGAACTGAAACAATCACATTCTTACTGGTCTTCAGAATTCGTACAAATTCCCACATGACTTGTTTCTCCATAAATAAATAAATAAATAACCTGCTAAATAGGTATCATTAAACAAATATCTTGTTCAATATGTATATTCAAACACATATGACCGTATGCAACACAATTGCAAAGTATATAAATAAGGTGATTATTTAAAGAAACACATTCAAAGAATTTTGTGTCATGATGGTCGCCATATGTTATCAACTCCGCAATTAATCTCAATGCCTCAATCGCAAAATCCTATCATAGCATAAGAAAGAGTAAGGACACTGAAAACATTATAATAAACATATTGAAGTTCTATCCATTCAAAAAAAAGTACACAAGATTATGAATAATTAAGACTTGGATCCTTTACCTTGTTAAGATCATTAACAACTTGAACTCTCATCAGCTGGTCGGTTAAGTATCTGCAGCAGAAGCAAATTATTTATTGGGTATAAATATCAAGAAGGTTTAACACATCATAGATTTATGCAAATAAAATTAATCATGGTATATAAATTAAAATGTTTGTATGTGAGATATCATTTCATATCCAGCAAATTATAAGATGCAGACCACAAAGAGCCAATTTTTTTAAACAAGAGAAACAAAAACTTGTTGCACTTACAGTTACACACATTGAAAGTGAAACGTAAAACGCAAGCAGTTACACTAAATCAAGCACACTGCAAGTTTTAATTTCAAAAAGTAATTCATACCCGAAAACAAATCCTCAGCGAATAATGCAATTGGGAAAATATTGCATCAAACCTAACACACAAACAGAAGTGAAGATTTTGAAAGGAATCAACATACAAAAACAATTAATTCAGAAAACAAAAAATTACCTCGATTGGAACCCTAACCGTATTTGAAGCATGGATTGAGAGTGTGTATTTGAAGCATTAATCAGAACACTAACCAAGTTGGTAAGCATGATGTTCATGGTGTTCTTGGCACGGACGGAGCCGGCACAGAGCATTGTGAAACCAAGTTGCATGGAAAAGACGAGGTAGGCGGAATGTAACACCCCTAAAATTCGAAAATAGTAGACAATTCAAAACTTCCAAAAACTCTTAAATACATAGCATAGAAATATCGAATATCTAAAGTTACAAGGAAGAATCACTACAACAATGTATCAGAGTTCTAACGTAACTATCTAGTCCCACAAACGGGGACAAAATTAGTCGGGTGTTACTAAAACCACCGAAGCTGCTATCTCCACCAAACCGGATGACGTCACTAAAGACATCCTACTGGAACTTCTACCAAGCTCCACTCGCCACTCAGATCCATCTAAGACCTGATATACATGTCGAAAAGAAAAAGTGTTAGGCTTAACGTCAAGTGAGTTAAATCAGTTTTCATCATACAAATCATAAAACATTTAAAATGAACATTTTATTACTGAATAAGGCCATTCTAGAAACACTGATTATAAAGAGGCTTTATTTATAAATCAAGTTACTTCTAATTTCCAAACACCCTTTTTAAATAAGTAATCAACACCCAAATTTCCCCAAAACGCATCCACACGGTATTTCACCAAAAATACTATTTGTGTAAATAAAATTGTACGTATCAACACCGAAGGTATGGATAAGGGAATACCCAAAATAACACATTTCGGTGACGAGGGAGACCCGATTCCATCGAATGTGGCGGACACACAAAGTTAAACCACTTATCAACGTTCTCGAGTTTCACATAAGACCATGGATCCCTGTATCCGGCTCTTCTGAGCTACCACCGCAAGATACCCAAATGATCCTAGTGTCTACTCGACCTCTAAATGAGTCTCACCACAAAGTCACAAGTCTCCGTATACGGCTCTCCAAGAGCACCACCGCAAGACTTAGCTCCGTATACGGCTCTCCAAGAGCACCACTACAAGCTTACATATCAACATGACTTGGGGACCACTCACTAGACTCAAACACGGACGTCGAAACTCCATGATGAACAACCCGACTCTTATGCCTATGGATCCATCGCATTACAGTCTAAACATTACATGACTCCATATGAATGAACTAGTGCATCCAAAACATGTAATAACCAACGTTTGTATATTAGTTGTTTTTCCATAAAACACTCCATAAGGAGTCATTTAAACCGGACAACGTCCCAAAACTCGTTAGTGTACAATTCAAGCCGAAAGGCATCATAAAACATTTGATACTCGGATAGAGCCTATATGGCTACATAAGCCGATGAACAACTTTACCAAATATTCCCGAATTAAAAGGTATCCGTTCTAACAACTCACACTTTTAAAGTCAAAGGAGTTAAAGTTTTCAAATATAATACCCGTAGGTTGAGTAAAACCCCAAATGACCATATTTCAGTAACCAATCTTTAAAATCCCCAACACACACTATAATCCCATTTAAAACCATTTGTACTCCAAATCTTCCCATATTAGTGACTCAAGTAATACAATACCCCAAACTCCTCAAATGTTCAAGAAACATTTATGGAGGATCAAAATCTCCTTTTTTTTGTGACTCAAACACTTCATAAAATATTGTAACCCATTTTCAAAGATTTATATCCCAAATATGTATACTGTACAGATGTTCACAAAATCTTATCAAAATGAAGTAAACTCATGGATCTACTTTTAAAACCCAAAATATGTGCATTTTGACATGTATATAGTTTTTCAAAGCAACTAGAACTCACTTTGCTAGATTTAGGCTAAATCTAGGTTTTACCCCCAAAACTTGAATATCTTTTGATGAAGGCTTGAAATCTTCAAGCAATCACCCTAGATCTTAGATCCAACACATCTACAAGGTTTCCTTCATCACACAACTCAACAAAATCACACCCAAGTTGAAGGATGAAAGGGAAAATGATGAAATCACCAAACCCTAGCTTAACATTGAAAGTGATGAGGAGCTTACCATCATAAAATACTCTTGTATATTCCAATATACTTCAATTATCTTGTTCTAATCTTGAAAATCTCTTAAAACCGAGACTATGGCAACTTGAATCACCAAAAACGGAGTTGAGATGCAAAAGTTATGAAAAATGAAGTTTCATGGCTGAAAACCGGTTTTATGCTCGAACAGGGGGTTTCGCGGGTTACCACACGACCTTAACCCGCAGCACAAGTCACCCGATTCCCCCTAAGTCATGCGTGTGGCTCTAAGTCGCGGCACAAGTCGCGTAGTGCACTGTTCGCCCGGTTTTCTTCTCGTTCACTGTTTTGGCCGTAACTTCTTCGTTTTAGCTCCGATTTTGCTCCGGAAAGAACCATTGGTCTCGCAATTGAATCATTCATCCACCAAGACTATAAAATATAAGATTCAAGTCCAAAATCCTATATCTTATTTTTCCCTTAAAATTACCGATTTCTGAATTAACTTGAAATGATACTTTTCGAAATTCGGGGCGTTACACGGAGAAAAGAATATAAGTGGTGTCAACGGCGTATGTGGTGTCGCTGAACTTGGTGGAGATGGTGTTGAAGTGGTCGTAGATGAAAACCCAACCTTCCCTTCCTTCTTCTTGAGGTTCCTTTTCAACCGTGTTGATTTCTTCTGATCATCAACAACCTCTGGATTGATTCCTCCTCTACCGCCATCTTCAGGGCAGATAACGTTCGACGGTGGCGCGTTGAACGTCGATTTTTGCTTGAGTTTTGTATTTACAGGCCGAGAGTCTGGTTGTAACACCCGGTTTTTCGTAAAGCAAGTTCCATCCTTCGTTGGTTATCTCTCCGCCTTCCATCTATCTTTTGAGTGGTAAATGTTGTGCTTTCGAACCTTGAGTCGACCCATGCGAGAATCTTGAGTTTCGACCTTTTTCGGGACTCGGTACGTGTGGCGCGATTGTGACTCGCGATAGTGACATGTGTCACTATCGCGTGGCACAATCGCCGGGGGTGTACCACCCGCGCTACATTCCCCGCGAGAGTGCCCTCGTGATAGTGACAATCTCACTATCGCGTGTCAAGGTCGCCCGCGGCCCCTGTCTCCTAAAATGTCCGAATTCTCACCCTTTCTCCTCATTTCTCACTTCCATCTTCTTCTCTTTTCTCTCCCAAACACTAAAACCGAACCCTAACCCATTTTGATGGTTTTCCCCCTTGAACCACATGATTCTTCATCATCTAACTAGTTGGAACCTTGAACCACAAAACCTCCATCTTCATCTTCCTCATCAAGTTCATCGGTTGGGAGCTCGGGTTGAAGTGTTGGATTGGGTGTTCTCGGAAGCCTCTTTGTCTTCAAGAGTAAGTTTTCTGGTATTAAGGTTATAAATGCTCCATTAGTGGTTTCTTAAGGTTCGATATCTCAAATCTCGGATTTGGTGGTTTTGAAGAAATTAGGGTTTTGATCTTGTTTAGGATCTTGGTATTTTTATGTTTGGAGAACGTTTCCTTATGGTTGAAAATGGTTATTTATGGGTTGAAACTTTGGATCTAGGTTTCGGAAATTTTCGGCCTGAGGATTCATCTGGTCTTCAAAAGAGCTCGTTGGGTAAAATCTAGATTTAGCCTAAATCTAGCAAGGTGAGTTCAAATTGATTTGTGAAAACGTTGTACATGCCAAAATGTCTATTTTAAAGTATTTATGTGTTCTACATGAAATTATCAAATGTTGGGTTATTACTAATCTATGATTATTTGAAGTATTTTAACTTTACAAACTTTGTATAATACCCACGTTTGGGATGTTTGGGCATTTTGATAAAGGTGTTACAAATGAATGTGTTTTGAGGTCTTATTTCATAAATAGATCTTTGGTCAATGAAATACGTTTTAAATGTTTATTGAGTCTCATGCATCATTCATGAAATGGGATGTTTTATAAAGTATCACTTGCACATTTAGGTGAGGTACTTGAAAGAATGTTTATAGTCTCATTTTATGATTTTCATTCTTATCAACAGTTAAAGTTGGAAAATGCATATTTTGTGTTATGAGACATTTGGAAAAATTATAAGGGTATAAGTTCATTTGGAAAATGGGTTATCTCAACTAATGTTGAGTTTCGAACTAATCTTACTTTTGGTCGTGGCGTTGACATATCCATTGGTCGAGTGCGTTTTATCGTATTGTTATTTTCATTTATCAATGAGTCAATTGGGTTGCTAAGCCTGCGGCTTGGCATTGTTATTTTGATGGGGTTTTGGACAATTGTCCAGTTTTGGTAACTCGACTTCGAGCCTTGTTGGCAATTTTGGATGAAACTTGTTAGGTATCGGGTGCGATGTAAGTCCTACGAGCTGCACGTTAGGTATCGGGTGCGATGTAAGTCCTTCGTGCTGCATGTTAAGGTACCGGGGTGCGGTATAAGTCCTTCGTGCTCAAGTATTACGATATTAGATGAGGGGCTCGACATAGGAATCCGACGGGGTTGAACTCGAGTTTCCGTGGGTGTACGTTTAAAGCTACTGAGCCTGACATCTCTTGCGTGTACTTTTGTTTATATGACTAGTCATAACAACATAAAATGGGCTTACTTTGTGGACCGTCACATTTTATGGAATCGGGAATCCCCCGTCACCGAAAGGTGTTGTTTTTGGGTATTAAGTTTTATTATCCAAGTTTTCGGTGACGTTTTGTATTATTGGGTTTTACCCTTGATTTTATGGGATGAGTATTATGCCCCACCCGTGTTTTGGGGTGTCTTGGGATATAAGGTTTAACCGTATCTTCATAAATGGAGAGTTCAAGTTATATTTACGCTTTGAGTGAGTTTTGGGTTAAAGCTAACTTATAATGGGCGGCTTACATTGGTATTATCATCTTTGTAGTGGTTGGGTTTGGAAAACGTCCAAATTTGTGTTCTTTGTTTAAAATGCATATTATTGGAAAATGAGTCATTTTCACATGTAAGACGTATCATATTGAAGGACTACGATTTTAACTGCATCCTTTCTTTTAAACGATTATTTTATATATGTTGAAAACTCTTGAGCTCACTAGTCGTTAAGCCTAACCTTTTTATTTGTCGGCATGTGCATCAGGTTTCAAGGTTGGGAGTTGGTCCTAGCAATCCTATGAAGAGTTGAGCCTTAGCTGTGCAAATGTAAGTAGTTGGGAAGTCTTCCGCAACGTTGGAGATAGTAACTAATATGAGGTTTTAGTAGCACCCGTCCTTATCATAGACTTTTGTATATAATGAATGGTTGTATTGAGGTTAAATCTTAATTTGCAGTTGTAGATGATTTGTTTATTGATGTATTTAGAAAATTTTAAATAAGTTGCTATTTCCAGAATTGAGGGTGTTACACTGGTTCAGCTCTGTCGGTGGTGTGCCGCCTTCATCCATGTCAAGACGAGTTTTCTTTGGAGTCACCAGTTGCCGTGTCTGTCTTTCGCCTTGTACCTTCACCTACTTTCTCTAATTTCTCTTATTTGTCTTCCATGATGGATTGCAGAGAATGATGGAGGAGGAGTGGAAGAGGGTAAACCAAAGAGTAGCAGCGATAGAGAGGGAGAAGTGGGAGGTTGACAACAAAAATTTTGGGGAGACGCGGGATATAACACGGAGGAGCGGGCGGTATATGTGGAATTCTTGTAACCGCAAAATAATGATTTTGAACGGTCCAGATTAAATCTTACATTAATTTAAATGGTCCAGATTAACTCAAAAGCGTTTATACTCGTCTCCATCCATATATATATATATATATATATATATATATATATAATATGAATGCTTAGTCTTCATCTAGAAGATTCGTAACTACCCTAATCTTTAATTTACCATCCACATTCCTTTCATGTTAATTAAATCAAAATATATAATTCATATATCTTATAAGCTTTTATAAAATCATAAAAGCAATCTTATAACCGATCCAATTGTAACTAACTTCATGACAAAAAGGCTAACTAATAAATAAAAATTTCGACAATTCAAACAAAAAAAAATATCTACGAAGATGCACCATCAGTCAGTTACTTCAAAAACCTTCATAAAGTATTAATCGTTCGACTCCAAAGCTAGAGTAAGGCAAGAAATCACCAAACAAAAGTTTGAAATTCGATTTTTTACTTAGATCTTCTTCATATTTAAAGTGTTCTTATTCATTTCTATAATATAATCTTGAACCATGCTCAAATAAATGATAGATACTTGTTTTTTCTTCCCATTGATTTTCCTCTGCCCTTAAATGTTGACTTTCATCCTTCTAACTTCTAAGTCCCAAATCTAACTTTAGAACTTTCTCATGAAGCATATTATGTGATCAAAGTTCTCTTAATTTCAAAAGCATTTAACATTATACTTGTAGACCTTCAAAAAGGTTGCATAAATTATCAAGAAAACAAGACTCATATAGTATTTATTTTTAAAAATAATATATATAATATTTAGATTTTTGTCAATTATTTTGTAAAATAGGGTGACACTAGCGATTCTTAAGGCTTGGTTTTTTTTCGAATACACATTTGTACCTTTCAAGCCCGTTTTTATAAAGCAAAAAAAAATATTCTAGACCTTCAAAAACCCAGACCAAGTTGGGCTTTTGATGAAAAAACAGAATTGATAAGATTTTTTTATACGGTTGAATTTTACCAAACCCTGGTAAAAAAATAGTGATCATTGATCAGACTATGACCTGATCTAAATTTCTAAACCCAAACTCGGACTTACTAAGGGGCTGTTCGGTTGTGACTTAATGGGTTGTATAGCCTATATGGCTTATTCGCTCATCCATAAATATTTGTTCGGTTGTGGCTTATTCGCTCAGCCAAACATTATTTGTCCTTTACATTCAGCCATAAAAAAGACACATTTTACCCCTCTTTCACTTTAACCCATTTACCACCCTCTCTTGAAAACCCTCAAACCCACAGACCATTGAAGAAAGTATCGGCCCTCCCTCTGCCTCCCATCGCCGGTCAGTCGCCTCCCTCGTCTTCCCATTGCCGATCAGTCGCCTCCCATCGCCGATATTTGCCTCCCTCTACCTCACCATCGTCGGTCATCCTTGTCCTCTGCCTCACCACCGTCGGCCGTCCCGCCCTCTGCTTCACCAACGCCGGTCGTTCCTGCCCTCTGCTTCACCACCGCCGGCCATCTCGATCGCTTTTGGTTTTTTGGGTTTTGTCGTTATGGGTTTTTGGATATACGTCTAAAGATATCTGGGTTGTTTTTCTGGTTTTTGGATCCCTGCCATCTTGATTTTCTGGTTTTGAGTTTTTGGATATAAATTTTGAGGATATAAAGGAACCGGATATAAATCTTGATTTTGGATAAACCTGAGTTGTTTGTTCTATAAATGGGGATGTGAAGATATCTGGGTTTTTTGGATATGAATTTGGGATATAAATCTGAAAATATTCGATCTTTATTTTTTGGGTTTTTGAGTTTGGTTATAAATCTGGGTTATTTGTTCTATAATCAGAAATTTGATTCTTCCATGTTTTGATTTTGATCTATAAGTGTTTTTTGTTTTACAAATGTTCTTTCTCAAATATGTTATTAGGGTGGAAAAGGAATCAATACTTCAACTTTTCTTCTTAAATTTCATTTATAAATGGTCAATATATAACTAAGGGTAAAATAGTCATTTTCATCATTCAGACTGTTTATTTAGCATAACAACCGAACAACAACTTATCAAATTTTATACAGATAGATTTATCAATACAGACAACTTTATCCATACATATTTTAATGAAAAATGAACCGAACATGCCCTAAGTTTGTAATTTCTTAGACCTAAGTTTTTATTTATTTATACATATTTAGAGGTGGAGCATTCCCACTTTGACTATGCATAAAATAAAATAATTAGAGGAAGGCGAAAACGCCCAAGACTAAAGACCAAAACTAGCCCCCAACAGTAAACCCTTTCCGCGTTACCGACATTAATTACATTTATAATAATGATGATCTCCCCCAACCCAATTTCTCCTCCTTCTTATATATATATATATATATATATATATATGCTTCTCCCATTTTATTTCAAAGTTTCAACTCACCTTCTTCTTCTTTCTCCTCCTCCCTGCCTGCCATGGATGTCGAGAAGAAAGATGAACAACCTCTACGATCGCCTGCTCTCCTCCACGATCAATCTCGGAAGCGCAAACGCCGGAGATGCATCATCATCTGTTCCTCAGTTGTCGCCGTTATACTCGCCATTGCTTTAATCCTTCTCATTTTAGCCCTCACCGTCTTCAAAGCTAAGAAGCCTGTGTTAACCGTTAACTCCGTGGCGCTTCAGGATTTTGATCTCTCTGTGAATCCCCTTCCGCTTCAGGTCTCCTTGAATCTGTCTCTGGCACTCGATATTTCAATTGAAAACCCTAACAAGGTCGGTGTTAAGTATCGGAGCAGCTCAGCCAGTGTCCGCTACAAAGGCAAAGACGTCGGTGAGGTTCCTATTCCTGCCGGCGAGATTGGATCCGATACTACTAAGCAAATGAATCTGACGCTCATCGTTTTCGCTGATCGGTTTCTTTCGGATTCAGATATCTACAGGGATGTCTTGAGTGGTAACTTGCCTTTTACTACTTATACTGTGATAAAGGGTAAAGTTCGAGTACTTTTCGTCCATATTCACGTGTCTTCTACCTCAACCTGCGATGTGAACATCGATATTCAAAGTAGGAGCATTTCGAATCAAACCTGCCATTACAAGAACAAGATATAAACAGTGTGTGTGTACATACATGTATGTAGGTAGGTGAAGAAGATTGATTTGATTAGCCACGGATACTCACTCTTATATATATTTATTATTATTTTTTTGCTTTATTATATATATAGTCTATTGCATCTTCTTTTTCTTCCTGTGTAGTGTAGTGTAGTGTAGCATACATACATACATATTTTAACCTTATGAAATAAAAACTATTGCTGTTATTGCTATAGAATATAGATCTCTTTTTTGGGTCAAGTATTTTACAAAATATCATTTGGGTTAGGTTAGCATTTTGTTTTTTAGTTTGTTCTTGTTGCTGAAATAGGAAAAAAGAAATTTCTTTGGTAAATCTGAAATGTGACAGATGGTATTTTGTTCAGATTCTTCTTTCCCATCCCATGTTAATTGAATGACAAACCTTTTATGTAGTTGTAGATTATTCTAAAGTCACAGTTTGGATGTAAAATTGGATAGGATTTGGAGTGAATCCCATGTTTGATTCAAGGGATTGCATGAATTTGAAATTTCATTGAAATCCCACAAAGGATTAAGAAATACCATGGGATGTATAGCGTAAATTTTGTTAAAATATAATAATTTCATAAAAATATTATTTTTGTAATTTGTCTTTTAAAAATCTCAAGTATGAAAAATGAAATTCAATTCCATTCCAATTTTTACAAACCAAAGAATATAATAAATCCTTCCAATTCCAAGTTCTTTTAACAAAATTCAAATCCGTTAAAAGCATTATGTCAAACCAAACGAAGGCTCATTTATCATGTATGAGAATCAGCCATCTATTTCCAACTGCAAATATTTCTTATTTCTTCTATTTTTAATCTTCCTTTTTCCACCAATATCATCAATCAAATGTGAATTGAGTTCCAGGAGGCTAAAAGGAATCATATTTTCTTCAATTGGTCTATGCCTAATGCCTCCTTTTAAGATATAATATACACACACAAACCACAACATCCAGAGACAAACATTTGTAGTAATCACAAAGGGGAATTACAACACAAACACACAAAGAAAGGACTGAAACATTAAGATTGTTGGATATAAAATACACAAGTGTTGTGAAATCACCAAGCTGATGACATCTTTCAATCTTTAACAGCTAGCAACAACATGATGATCATGTTTCAGAACTGAGATTTATCGAGGGTATCAAAATACGGATGATCCATAGCAGCCTTGGCCGAGATCCTGTCAGCTGGGTCATATTGCAGCATTTTCTGAAAACCAACACAACCATCATCATCTTTCACCAAACAATTATCATCATCATCGTTACTATTACTATTACTATGATAATTCAAATCGAAAGACGAATACAGACCGATAGGAGGTCGACACCATCAGGTCCCAAAGATGGAACAGCCCGTGCCAAATTCTGAGCCTCCCACCTGGGATACACATGCCAGTCCCTTAGAGAGCTCACCCCTGGCCACTGCTCTTCCGTTGGCGTCCCAAGCAACCTACAAACCCCACATCACATCATTCATAATTAGATGATAATGTAAGATCACTAATCATGTGAAACTGTACACACCTGAATATATGAAGCAGTTGTTGGAACTCTGAATCACCAGGAAACAGAGCTTGTCGTCTTGCCATTTCAGCTGATGTGCAAAATTACATTAATAACAACACACCAACTACAACCAACTATTAAGAAATATGATTGCAAGTAAAAGTAGTAGTAGTTGTGTACCGAAAATACAGCCAACAGACCACATGTCAACACCAGTCGAGTAATGAGTTGATCCCAACAATACCTCTGGTGCTCTATACCAAAGTGTAACAATCTGCAAAAACCACATCAATCAAATCTCAAAATTATTCAACAACAAAACCTAACAAACAATTGAACAGCAGCAAAAGCACCTCATGAGTATAACTTTTGAGAGGAATTGTAAAAGCCCTCCCAAGACCAAGATCTGCAATCTTCAGAATTCCTTTTTCTTTGTCCACCAGTAAGTTTTGTGGCTTCAGATCTCTGCAACAATAATTAATTTGCAAGTGTTGATACATAAATTAATTAAATAAAACCCTAGGGTATGGAAATACTAGTTAGTACCTGTGAAGAACACCGTGACCATGGCAGTGGGCAACGCCTTTACACAACTGAAAAAGGAAGCTCTGGATCTGAGAAGAAGGAAGGGGGGAGGGATTAGGTCCCTTGCGATGAGAATCAATGAACTTCTTGAGATCGGTGTCCAGATACTCAAAGACAAGGTAGAGAAGGGGCTTGCCGTTGTGATGGATGTGTTGAACGCAGATAAGGCGGACGATGTAGATGGAATTGGAAAGCATCTGAAGAAGTGAGATCTCACGGAGGGCCGTCGGTGGGATGCCTTCCTCATCCATCTCAAGGCGAGTTTTCTTCAGAGCCACCAGTTGCCCCGTCTGTTTGTCTTTGGCCTTGTAGACTTTGCCATAAGTACCTTCACCTACTTTCTCCAATTTCTCGTATTTGTCTTCCATGGCGGATGGATTACTTTACTACAACAGAGAATGATGAAGAAGGGAGCGGAAGAGGGAGATATATTTTGAAATGGAATCACAACGGCAAGTCAAAAGCTTATTAGCTTTTTCCCCCTCTCGTTCGATTCGAATTGTTTTCGTTTTGGGGCTGGGCTTTCTGGCCCAAACAAAAACAAATTATTGAAAACCCCGGTTTATAATAATATCCTAATGTACAGCGGTTGGGTTGATTGGGTTGACGATATTTCAACAACCCAATCCAATGTTGGTGGTTTGATAATTTTCATCCCAACGCAACCCAAATAAAAGTGCAACCCAACGGGTTGATCAGTTTGGTCGAGTTGTGTTTAAACAAAGTAAAAACAATATTGAAAACATAAAAATTAGGAAATTTTTCTTTGAAATACGATTCATCATTCAAAAGACTTTCATCAAATATTTAGGTATTACATATAATTTTCCAATAATGTTCTCATATGAGTTTCATTGCTCGTTATTACCGAGTTGTTTTTAGTGACTTATACATATTAAAAGAAAATATAAATAATTTTAGACAAGTCGCTAACATGTTTATCAGGTTGGTCGGGTTACTTTGAGTGTAACCCATTATCAACCCAGTAGATTCAGATTGTCTTAATTTTGTATCTATTATATGCCGGGTTACCTCGCGTTGATTTTTTTCGGGATTGGTCGGGTTTTTGAGCACCCCTATTTAATATATTTTCTAAAATAAAGCATCAAAATTTGAAATCTTAAAAAAATAACATCCTTCTTCAACAGATTTTCTATTTTGGAGAATCCAACATTGGTTATAATTATAAAAAATTTCATTCATCTTTTGAAATAATTTATTTATTTATTTTCAAAGTTCATATTGGTGTTCTTACTGGGTAATCATTTTTGGAATGTCTTCTTTCTCCGGTTTGGAGGTAGTTTTGATGAAAGTTATTGGAGCAAAATCTCTATTTTCTCCATTTTAGAGAAATTGTTTAAGATGCTCTAAAAGCACAATTATACTTGAACCGGTTATCTATTCATCAGGTAAATAAGATCTTTCAATAAACGAAAGGTCTATTCTAGACCCTACAATAATAATTTCAAATATTGATTCTTTAAAATAAGAATCAACTTAAAATTGGTTTCAATTTTAATATAGTTTTACTTTTATAAGAATCATTATTTTGGACGAGCTTACCTCCTAAAATGTTCATCTACTTATTGTTGAATGAAATCCTTGCTAAGAGAACGAATATCATCCCATCTTTGTTTTTCTTTTTCCATACAATCTAGCCATATGTTCAACATAAAGCATTCCAAATAAAAACTATACTTTTTAAACATGTTTTTTGTTTTGTTTACCTCTTAATAGTTCAGGGGTTGTTTGTTTACAAAATCATTCAGGGGCTGTTTTGTTTATCTCTCAATAGTTCCATTAAGAGACAATTTCTGAATTGCTAAGAGTTGAATCTTGTTTGACAAAAAAAAGTTTGTCTTTTAATGGTTCCAAAACCTTCTGAATGATTTTGTATCATATGTCTCCCTTAACCATTCAACACCCTGATTTAAGAGGTAAACAAACTACCCCTATATCCGTTATAAAAATGAAACTATAGGAACATCCCTCATTAAAAATTATTTTCAAGGACCTTACTTGTTTATTTATGTAAACTACGGGGACCAAATTTGCATTTAACTCTTTGCATTAATTAAACTATAGAGATAAAAAGAATACCCTCAAAATTTGAAAAAAAATAAGGACCATAAATTGCAATTTATTGTAATAAGTATTTTAGGTACTTATGGCTGTTTACCCAACAATTATTTGGTAAGTGGTTACCGACTTATTTTACCTTATCGGATAAACATGACAAAGATTGAGAATCTTACTCGGTAAAACGACAACAGAACCAAGAGTTTAATCCGGTAAGTCAGAAAGACAACTTTTACTAGGTAAGTGTTATACCTGATAAAAATGTTGCATATGATGTTTTAATGGACTAAAATCTTATCCAATAAGTTTAACGAAAATGTTAACCATTGTAGATAAACACTTACCATGAAAACGTTGGGGCACAAACACTTAGGGGCTGTTTGGAAATGACTTAATGAGCTTAATAAGCTCTTTAGCTTATTCGCTCAACAATTTTGGAGTGTTTGGAATCAGCTTAATAATTTAGGAAAGAGCTTACCGAATCAGATCTTTAGGGTTACCCTTTTGCATACAGACACCACATTTCCCACTTATACCCCTGTGAAAATCAAGGTATATTGAAGCTCTCTCAAACCCATCCCTCTCTCAAATACCAGATCTGAAAAACGATCATCATTCTAGAAATTACAAGAAAGATAACGAGGTGCTCTGTAGCTCCTCTTCTCCTCTTCAACAAACCCTTTTGCTTTGACATTTTTGTATCCAGATCAATTTGCATAATCGACAGACCCTTTGCTATGCTTTGCCATATATGTATCCACTATCCATATTGTTTTGTAAAATCGAAATGGATGGGATGGCCATCGCTGTCCACACCTTTGTCCTCCTTGTTGTCTTTAGCTCTCCGCCATGGATTTGAGAGGTGAATCGAAAGGGATGATTTTTCTAGAAATTCGGAAGGGATGGGTGTTGTATTTTCTGAAAAATCGAAAGTAGTCTATCATTTGGTTTAGGTTGTCTTCTGAATTTAGATTTCAACTTGTAGGTTTTTTAACATATTCAAATAGGTTTCTTCATTTGTGTTGTTTATTATTTGTTGAGATTCAAATCTTTTGGTGTATTCTTCAATATGATGGTGTTCTTGAAGACACATGTGATGTTTTTTTTTTCTGGTTTATTCATCCTTCTCCAGTTTTTCATATATGTTCTTCTAAAGGGATGGTTTTTTATTTGAGATTCAATCTTCCCAGAGATGATGGTATTGTCAAAGAATTCAAATTCAATCTTCTGTTTTGGTTTGTTGTATAATGAATTCTCTTTTGATTTTCTTAACTAGAATGATGTTCGGATATGAATAGATCAAAAATAAATAGAAGGATAAAATAGTCATTTTCATCGTTCAGACAGATTATTCAGCACAATAAACAAACAACAGTTTTATGTATCTCATAAAGCTAACTTTATCTGTACAACCATCTTTACCCATACATGACTTAATGAAAAAACAACCAAACAGGTCATTAATATTTATTACATTCTTTGTCAAAATAAGTGAGAGATTCTTTTGACATAAAATGATTACTAATTATCAAAAAAAAAAAAAAAATTTATAAATTTATTAATAATTCATAAATATTAAAAATAACGATGGATTATATACAAAGGCTTGACTTTCAACAAATGATCTATAGCTTAAAAAATATAATAGTAATGGTTGAATCAAAATCACTTAAAATTTTTACTCACAAGAGTGGCTTGCAATATAAGCAAAGATGGGTATCCGTCTAAAATTCTCAAAATCGGTGGCGGTTCATGGAATGAAGGAACCGGAACTAGTTACATGGGTTCTTAATATATTGGGAACCCGTCCTAGAACCGTCGGTTCCGGTTCCGGTACCGGGTACCCACTATTTAATTTTTAATTTTTTTTTATCATTCATTTATAAAAAGGTAAATATTAATTTATTACAAAATCCAAACGTAAAAGAATAAATACCACAAACACGA
This sequence comes from Arctium minus, assembly GCA_954870635.1. NCBI lineage: Eukaryota > Viridiplantae > Streptophyta > Magnoliopsida > Asterales > Asteraceae > Arctium > Arctium minus. The sequence continues at coordinate 888,827 of OX941096.1, read as the reverse complement.
AACTAACACGTATAAAACTAAAAACTAATAAATACTATAAACGATGCTTACAAAACAATAAATATTACAAATGGTGCTTACAAAACAAATAAATATTACAAATGGTGTTTCCAAAACATTTTACGTCATTAAAATTAGTTTATGCTAAGAAATACTACAAATGATGCTTTCCTAAAAGGTAGTTTATTAAAATTTTAAAAATAAATAAAATATATTTTATTAAAAAAATAGTGGGTACCCGTCGGTTAGTTCCGGTTCTGGGTACCCAACGAAACCGGGTCCTCGGTCCCGACGGGTACCCAGCGGGTAACGGTTTCAAAAAAATGAGAACCGGAACTGGTCCGATCGATTCTATATTTTAGGAACCAGAACCAATCACATCGATTTCGGCTCCGAAACCGGCAATTTCGAAACGGTTCCGGTTCTAAAGGCAGATACCGGCTTCCGATGCTCACATGGCGATATGTTTTTCTTCTAAAGGTTTTAGTCACCAAAACTGAGACGGGTTTTAGAAATTTATGATTGGTTCTAAAAATCAACATTTAACTCGGACTAAAAATACATTCTCTTTTTCATAATTGTGTTTAAGCTTAAGCCCCAACAATAGACTAGATATTCTATTATTACAACCACAATATTTGATCAAGGTACCAACCATCAAAAAAGGAAATATAAAATAATCAAGCATTTATAAAATATGTCAAACATATATGAATATGAATACAATAATATCATCAGTTTTATTTATAATAATGATAATAATTAAACACATAAATGAAAATAGATAAAATATTCATAACCAATAACAAAAAAAAATTTGTTTAAAAAAAATGAGATATAAAATATATATCAAATAAATAACCACGAGCACATTACAAGATTTCCTCAAGCAAGTTACCAAAGTTTGATGGTTGCAAGAATGATATAAATCTTTCTCTTTTCCACATTTGTAGCAAACTCGAAATCTACATCTGTAACAAAATTAATACAAAAATAAACATCATTTATTATAGAATGAACTAGTGAGGAAATTAAAAGAAATATGATCGAGTATGGAGAAGAAACCTGTAACAAATAATGATGCAAGTACCCTTGACAAGCCGAAAATAATGCCTACAATTAGGACACTTCATCAATCCATTACTGCTATCTGAAAGAACAACAAAACCAACTTCATCGTCTCGATCCTCAGATGGCTTTTTGCAATCCAAACTAAAATTACTCTCCTTGGCAATCAATGAGGAACCGTCTTCAAGCTTTAGCAACGCTGATTCAAATAACTCATCACACCATGTACCAAACATTTGGTGTGTAATTTCGTTTTTTTGTAAGATGATTTCTCTTCATTTTGATGTATCTTACGATACAATTGGTGCACAAGGGGCGAACACATATGTTGGTGTTCTGGAAATTGATGGAGAATGCTAGTGGTACAAGGCAAAACTCACAGGTGAATTGTTGTTGCTCATGTTGATTTTGGGGCCTTCGACTCATATTCCCCATTATGATGAAATTAATCAATGGAAGCATTAATTTATATATATAGATTATGTTTATCAACACAAAATATGGTTGTTGATAGCTAGCTGCTATCCCTTAGCTCACGTTTTTTTAGTTAGTTAGTTTGTTCAATTCCTTTATTTTAGGTAAATTAAATTATTAATTAGTCACTAACAATAATCACTAAAAAATATTTGATAAATTCAAATATATGATTCTGAATTATTCCATATTTAAATCTAAAGATAGACTATTGGTATCGTACCCAAATATTAGAGCATCTCTAACCGGAGCACAAAAAAAAACACCAAAAACACGAAATATGGTGGGCCCATCAACATCAAAAAGAACTTCAACTCCAACCATCCTCTAAAAAAAACATCAAATTTATGGACCCCACATTAAAATAACATATTTTATTTAATATAGATATAAATATTAATTATTAAACGAATTTAATATTAAAATAAAACAAAAAAATGAAATAAATGGCTTTAGTGGTGGGCCCCTGAGATTTGCCGTTTCTAAAATGACCGGCCTATATGTCGTGTAAATCCTTTGGCCGACAAAACCATTTTGAAATTGCCGGTCGGTTGGAGAGCAAAAACCGGCAAAATCGGAGAAATGTCGTCCGATTGGAGATGCTCTTAATCTCTGTAATATAAAGTATATGTTAAAAACAAGGGAATTACCTAATTATGAGTTTACTCCATATACATATTATATATATATATATACACTATATTATAAAAGAGACATAAAAAACTTTTAATTACAACATTTTAAGCACAAAATACAACTAATTAAAGTCAATTACTTAATTTACAATTTCATAATGCTTTGGTACAACTTATATTTTATTATAAAGATTTAATTTATTTTACTTTTAGTTATGATCTGTTTATAAAGATAATGATAAATTATTTTGTTATGTTATTATATTTAAAATTATTGATAATATATTTTAATAAAAAATAAAACATGTAGTTTATCTCATAATGTTTATCCTGTATTTAATATGTTTATTTGTAGTTAGTTATACAAATAAAAACATGGAACTTTAATAAGTTATAATTATGTTTCATTAACTTGTAATTTTGAATTTTAACTAATATATCTATACTATATTATAAAATATTTAAGATAAACTCTTAAAAACTAATTTTTATGCATTATAAATTAAAATCCAAAAGTACAAATTGATTAAACATAAGTATAACTTATAAAAGCTCAATGTTTGAATTCGTGTAACTAACTGCAGATAAACACTTATTTTTATTTTCTAAAATATCCAAAAATTTTAACTATTGATATAACTAACCGATAAATATAAGAAAATTCGAGATAAAACACCTTATTTTTTTTTTATTGAAGTATGTTATCTTTTTAATTTTAAATATAAAAAAACTTAAATATAGTTATCATTTAAATTAAACATTTTTTGACCCGTAACAAAATACTTTATTATTATTTTTTATAAAAAACCATAATTAAACTAAACTAAAATATATTTTTGTTTTAAATCTAGGTTTCTCAAAATCGTAAAATAAAATAAAAAAACTAACAAAAAGTATGAATAATGATCGAATCGAGGGTTCGAGTTCTAAATTTCAGAAACCCACTGCATTGCGAAGGTACATTTCAGTATATATATAATGAGGAGAAGGGGGTGATGGTTAAAGTTGTTGGTTTCATCAAAATATTTCTGACAAGATTCCAAGAGAAACGAGGCTAATTAATTAAAGGGGTTATAACATATAATATATGCTAGAAAGATGTGAAACCAATCAAAAGAGGGTATGGATAGATATAACAGCTGACAACTTAATCAAAAGGGGCATCTATATTGAGGCAGGTGATTGTCCGTGTTGTGTATCGTATCCTGAAAACTCATATCATCTTTTTGTGCAGTGTTCGACTGCGAGGGAGGTGGGAGCACACTTACATCGATGGTGGAATTTCTGGCCGATCGTCGATTGTGGACAGCCGTGAAGCAAAGGAGCCAAAGAGGTCTAAAGGACGTGATAGAAGTGATTCTCATGGCTTACCTTTGGGTGATGTGGATTCAAAGAAACGAGAAGCATCATACGGGGAAAATGAAGAACGGTAAGGAGATTGCTAATCATATCCATTGTTATGCCTACTACTGGTTAAAAGTTAGATCGAAGTTGGGTAGAGACCTTTGTTGGGATGTTTGGGTTAATTCCCCGTTGCTCTTTAAACAAGTTGTACCTTCTAACGCCTCACTAGTTAGTTTTTGGTCGCAATAAAAGTTTTCTTTTGTTGTCGAAAAAAAAAAGAAAGATATGGGATAGATATATAGTAAATGGCAGAAAAGCAAACCGTGAAGAGTTTGATCAAGATGTTGGTTACTTTTTACCTTCCCATCTCACGATTGAAATAATTTCTTGGAAGATGGTGTCAAATTTCGTTCAACAAAAATTAACGATAATCCCTGTAATTTTATGACGACAGACGGTTGTCTATTTAATTTTCATTTATATAATGGATTGTATATAGTGCGGATGGATAGTTTCACCAACAAACTACAAATTTGGTTTATGCAAGTTTGTCAAAAATAACACTTTTGTTTTTCCTATATATCAAAATTATAAGATCGTCATCGTGATTTGCAAAGAAACATAAAGTAATTGTTTATGATCATTTCTTCTAACTAACGACCCTTAAAAATTTGTGCTCTTTTTAACACTTTATTGTGTTGTTTGATGGTGCTATTATGTTACTTTGTACTTTAATTCAACGAAGTCTTGCTTCCTTGAAGAGTACACCTTTTACTTCAAGAGTACACAAAAAACCATGGCAGTGAAATGGTATTTGTACATTATAAAATTTTCTATTTAAAATACTTGGAAGTTTCATGGTGTCATTCTATGTAAACCTATAACCCAAATTGTGTAGGTTCAAATTATTAATTGTTTAGGTTTATGTTTAAATTATTAATGGTATTAGGTTCAGGTTTAGATTATTAATTGTTTAGGTTTAGCCCCTTTTAATTCTTAACTGTTATCTCATTATGAAATGTAATCAAAAATTTTGAATGTAGCATGACCTCCAAAAAGATTGAAACGTATGGTTTTGTTGGTTAATGGTTATACACAGGGTATCCTTAATGTCTTTGTTTGGTTTTTCGGTACCTATAATATATTTGTTTGTAGTCAACTTTATGTATTTCATTTTTTTTTTTGGGAAAGGGTATCCCCAGACTAATCCCTTGGCAAAGAAACCGACTGCGAAAGCATGCAACCCTGAGGTTAAACTCAGTGGCCACAAAGTTGCAAATACAGAGAATCGAACTCGGGTTGAGCGCTATGAACTCCCCAGATGATTACCGCTACACCACAAACCTTGTGGTTAACTTTATGTATTTCATGAAGTCAACTTTCTTTGGAGCCAACATTTCGGTACCTAAATCTCTATTGTTGGGCATGAAAAACATAGATTAGAATGTTGACTTCATGAAATACATAAAGACCGAGATTTTAGAAATGTATATTTTTTTTATTTTAGCTTAAGAAAATAGAAAATGGAAAAGACCAAAAAGTCTATCACTTGATAGACGAAGTTCAACAGTCGTTAATAGGAGAAATCAAAATCGAGTAAAAATCATACTATAATTATAAATTTGCATTAGTTAATTAAACTGTTAGAGATAAAAACCCAAAAAATTGAAAAAACATAAGGACCAAAAACTGCAATTTACTGTAATATGTATTTTAGGTACTTACTTAAGCATCATACATATTTATTAAATTATTTATAGAATTAAGTGTTAGATTCTTTTGACATAAAAGGATTACATCTTTTTAATTTTACTAGAAGTATACTCGTGCGATGCAGCTAGATACATCACGATTTTAATAGGTACTTACTTAAGCATCATACATATTTATTAAATTATTTATAGAATTAAGTGTTAGATTCTTTTGACATAAAAGGATTACATCTTTTTAATTTTACTAGAAGTATACTCGTGCGATGCAGCTAGATACATCACGATTTTAATGTTTCATTTTATTTTCTGTTTTTTGTCGATTTACATTACGATTTTGGATGGTTGTGAGAGAGTGATAATGATTTTTTTTATATAAATTTGTTTAATTTAGACTTAATAATATAATGTAATTTATTTTGGTTTAATAATATAATTTATTTTATAAAATATTTTGTTAGATTTTTTTAATTATATTTTAGATTTTTTATATTTAAAATTTGATTTTTATTTTATATTTAATTATGCTGAGAGTTATTTTAGTGAAGTTAAAGTGAGAAATAATTTTAGGGAAGTTAAAATGGTTAGAGATAATGATTGAAAATTAATAAATAACATTAAATGTAGTACATACAGCTTTAATTATTGTTTTTTTAAGTAATTAACATTAAATAGCGATACATTAAGCTTTAAGACTTGTTTTTAAGAGTTTTTTATGTCATTTTTATAATATAGTATAGATTATATACATATATTATAAATTTATTAATAATTCATATAAATTAAGAATAACGATGAATTATATATAAAGGGTGGACTTTTAACCAATGATTTGTAGTTTAAAAGACTATAATAGTAACGGTTAAATTTAATTCACTTGTACATATGAAGTTTTTGTTTCATAATTGTATTCAAGTTTAAACTCCAACTTAGCTAGACATTCTATTACAATATAAAATTTGAGCTCAATTAGTTTTGTTCACTACGAGATCTATTTGCCATTTACAACCACAATGTTTGATCTATCTCGATCATAGTACGTATCCACCATCAAAGAGTGCAATATAAAATGTTTAAGCATTTATAAAATACTTCTTAAAATATGTATTAATGCAATAATACCATCAGTTCTATTTATAATAATGATAATAAACACATAAATAGAAATAGATAAAATGTTCATATATAACCAATAACAATAAATAAAAAAACTAAAAATTGCTACCTATTCAACATTTGTTTAAAGAAGATGAGATATAAAATATATATCAAATAAATAACCACAAGCACATCAAGGGATTTCTTCAAGCAAGTTACTAAAGTTTGATGGTTGCAAGAATGATATAAACCTTTCTCTTTTCCACATTTGTAGCAAACTTCAAATCTACATCTGTAATAAGAATAGCTTAATTAAAACAAAAATAAACATCAGATATTCGTCATTAATTATATAGATTGAATCATTATTTCGTTACTTCTCACAATATTTAGATAATTAAAAAAAATATGATCAAGTGTGGAGAAGAAACCTGAAACAACTAATATAGCATATATCATCGAAAAACCGTAAAAATTTTCTACAATTAGGGCACTTCATCACTCCATTGCTATCCGAAAGAACAAGACTAAGTTCATCTTCTCGTTCCTCAAATGGCTTGTTGCAATCCAAATTAAAACTACCCTCCTTCACAATCAATGAGGAACCATCTTCAAGCTTTAGCAATGCTGATGCAAATAACTCATCACACCATGTATCATATAGTTGGTGTACAATTTCGTCTTTTAGAGACTGATCGCAGGTCAAATGACTTCTCTTCATTTGGAGGTATCTTATGACACAATTGTTGCAAAAGGGGCAAACGCATATGCTGGTGTTCTTGAATTTGTTGTTGATGAAGAGTGTTAATGGTTCATGGCAAACCTCACAGGTGAACTGTTGTTGTTGAGGCTTTTGACTCAAATTCCCCATTATTATGAATCAAATGAAATTAGTGGTGTTGGTTAATTAATGGCAGCATTTTATATATAGATTTTATGCTTCCTAAATGTTTATCAACACAGAATATGCATGGTTGTTGATAGTTGCTATCCCTTAGATCACGTTTTTAGCTGGTTTGTTCAATAGAGAATTATTAGTCACTTGTAATAATCACTAAGATATTTGATGAATGGATAAATTCAAATATATGATTTTGAATTATTCCATGCTTATCCATCCCTGAGTTTAAGAGATACAAATAACAAAGATATGTTGGAAATAATCTTGCTATGATGAACAAATCACAAGTAATAATATGAATACACTTGTTAATTGATTGATACTTGCAATTTTGTTCATACAATTTACAATACATTGACCCTATTTATAAACACTGAAAAGGTGTCATCGAACCATCGCAATGGTTCGGTAAAGGTTGTGTTGTTTCATGAAGCATCATACCTCTTCATGAATGGTCACACCCTTTCACGAAGCATCATACCTCTTCATGAATTGTCACACCCTTTCACTAAAATAACTACCTATAAATATATATATATACTGACTTGATTATATTTAACCCACAAGTTTAGGTTAATTATCAACAAGATAGACTTAATTTATACCCAAATATTAATTTATATCTATACTATATTATAAATGTATATGATTAAAAACCATTTTTATGCATCAAATACTGTTAAATCAATACATTTTTAGAGCTTTTACTTTCCATGTTTGAAGTTGATAGAATTAAGTACTAAACATGTTTGTAGTTGATAGAGCATGCATGCTCCAACATATAGTAATGCTTCTATTTGTGAAATAATGTTCACATTCTGCAATCGTGATAGTCTTTGTGCAGAAAAGAAAGGCCAAGACTAACATAACAGTGTTTTTGAATACCGACTAAGTAAATACTTTCATTAAAGAAAAATCAAATCACATGTAGCAACAATTTTGGTTTTAGGTTTGAATTAAATGCTCAAGGTGGGAATCTCGCCTAGCCTGAGTAACAAACACTTTGATTCATCTGTTGAACCAATTCTATTGCTTCAGCATCTCATGATCTTGCCCTTTGGTCTAAATTCTCTTTTTCTACCCTTTCCCTCCTCCTTTTGACGCTCTCTCGCCGTCCTCTGGTACTCCAATGTTTGCAGTATCAAAAAACAGGCCACCACAACTCCAAATACAAGCACATGTCGGGTTTTCTTAAAAAAAGAGTTGCCAACTTTAATTACAACAGTTGCAGGTGAAGATGACACAACAACCTCAAGACCGAACAAACATCAAAAATGAAGATTTAAATAAACACCAACTCTCTATTGGTTGGTTGGTTGGGATTAGCAATGCAATTTGGTCTTAATCGAGAGTTGGTGTTTGTTTAAATCTTCATTTTGGATGTTGCTAGGTCTTGAGGCGGTTGTGCCTCCTTCACCCGCAACTGTTGTTATTGAAGTTGGTAACTCCTTTTTTTAAGAAAAATCGGTGTGTGCATGTATTTGGAGGAGTTGTGGTGGTCTTTTTTCTGAGAGTGCAAACATTTGAGTACCGGAGGAGGGTGAAAGAGCGTCAAAAGGAGGAGAGGAAAAGGATAGAAAAAGAGAATTTAGACCAAAGGGCAAGGTCTAGAGATGCTGAAACAATAGAATTGGTTTTAATAGATGAATCAAAGTGATGTTGTTGTTGCTCAGGCTAGGAGGGATGCCCAAGATGCCCAACTTGAGCCTTTGATACAAACCCAAAACCAAAATTGTTGTTGCATGTGATTTGATTTCTTTTAACAAAACTATCTATCTAGTCAATATTCAAAAACAATGTTATGTTAGCCTTGGAACTTTCTTTTCTGCACAAAGACTATCACAATTGCAGAATTTGAACATTAATTCACAAATAAAAGCATTACTATATGTTGGAGCATGCATGTTCTATCAACTTCAAACATATTTATTACTTAATTCTATCAACTTCAAACATGGAAGTTATACCTATGCAGTAAAAACTCTAAACTTAAGTTTCAATAGATTTTAAGCATTAATTTAAGCTTTCTAACACTAACATTTATGGAGGGAATTCTATTATTTGTGCCTTCATAAACAACTGGTTAGTTCCATGGCTGCAGGCATTATATTTATTTAAACCTGGATGAATGTAAGAAATAATATGCATGCGGGAAGAGAACCAACTCAACTGGATGACATTAAAACTTTACTTAAAACTAAACACCTAAATCAATTTCTTTTGAAAAATGGCCTGGCGGGATTCTGCAAAATAACCAACCTAGCTAGAAAAGAGGAAAGCTCAAAGAACCGAGCAACCATATTCTTTCATTTTCTAAGAAATTTGAATGGGGAAGGAAGAGTGAAGCTCGTGGTTGCTGACTAAGCCATTAATAATTAAAGCGATGTTAATTTACTAACACGGATGCTAATGAAGGTTCCTGTGTAAACTGCTTTTCTTGATCTAACAGAAGTACATGGCACATGCAACATCCCCCAAATAAAAGACATCTGTAACTCGTCATCAAAAATAACATTGAATGATTAAGGCTGCGTTTGAAACTGGAGTACCCGACGCAATAGGACACAAATAAAACTCAGTTAATGACCCCTTAAGCGTTAAAACACTTTTTTTCATTCACAATACCACATACCACATTTTCTTCATGGGTTGGATACACCTAGTTAGTTTCTAACAACATCACCAATGGTTTTTATTATTTTTATTTTCATCAACCTAAAAAGTCATTTGTAATATCAGTTCATTATTAGAATGAACAAGAGGAAGCTTACATCAAAGCAAAATCATAAAATAGAGGAAGAGAGATAGAAAAAAGGGTAGGTTACAATAACAAAAACCAATGGCCATGAGGTACACTATAAAGCTCCCCCTTGCAAGTTCCTCATATAGCAAGAGAGATTGAAAGAATCAGAAATAACCAAATCCGTATTCAACTACAGTCAATATCAAATAAAAATACCTTAGATGCTATATATAATTTTGTATTCGAAGCAACAAGTTGACACTCATGATCTAACCGGAAAATAATTTTCCTATTTAACTCAATTAACATCAAAGAGCATGCACATAGAATAATCACTGTGAACAGTTAGTGATGTATCTGCAACCAATATTGCTCAAATGAATTGCAGCAAAAATCCAATCAATTACTACTCAGTATTTTCTTATTAAACAACAACAAAATAATGATAAAGGCATAAACATCACATTTAGTATCCTTGGTGGAAAACAATTCTACTCACAGAAGAAGTAAGGTAAATAATCAAGATACCAAATTTGATCAGGAGAAGAGAATATGAAATTCATCTTAGATGCCAATAGGGACAAACAGAACATCACCCAACTTGTTACTCTATAATTAATTAATATAAAGCTTTTGCTTTATGGATTTCAAATTTTAATGTATGACAAACATAAGACCAGGGTTTCATCTAGCTAATTAATAGACAAATCTGCACAACAAAAACTAGTATATTTAGTAATTCATAGTCATATAAGCTTAATAACAAAATCATGCAAAAACTTGGTTAGAAATATCTAAGTCATTCTAAGAACAACCAGGATAACTATAAACCACGAGAGGTTAAACAATATGATACATTACACAGAGAGAGAGGGGGAGAAAGTTGCTTTACCCCAATACTCCATCTTCTTTGGCTTTTTTCCTTACTTTTGACTTGTGGATGAATTAAGCCAGCCTACCTGACAAGATCCAAATAAAAAATTAATTTAACATATCAAGCTTTCTTTCATAAGAATCCAAAGATATTTAGAAATATAAAGGGAGTATGAGAGGTTATACAGAAAATCAACTTTAAAGGTAACATGTATATTCTGCAAAATTATTAAAAGTCACAAAACAAGCCTATATCATAGTACTTTAAAAGTTCAATTACCAAGTATTTATTAATTATTATTTTTATTGAAAGTGTAAGAGATAAATAATTAAAGGGAATTTGAATAAAATATAAAATCTCAATCGTGTAAAATTCTATTTTAGTTGTATATAATTTTTTCCATAACTCCACAATGATTTTCTTTGGTATGAAAAAGCATCTTCTTTTGACCAAGTGTGGATGAAACGAAACCCACAATGCCATTACGGCTACTCTTATGTACCAGAACATGAAATGAGAAAGACAAGGTTCGAAAAATAGGCAACTACATTGGCAGTATATGTGGAAGCAAAAGTCTTCCAAATCTCGCTTAAGTATTAGAAAATGGCTTGTCGGTCATTCTTTAATTGAGCTTAATACAATGAAAAGCAGGTGTCTAGCTAGAAGGCACCACCATGACCCAAGGCGTGTCTCGACACCACATTAACCAACGTAGCAGCTGTGTACGTCAAAGTGCGCACATGACGTGAAGGTGACTGAAGGTATGTGAAAGTAGGTGAAGGTGACCGAAGGCATGTGAAAGTAGGTGAAGGTGACCGAAGGCATGTGAAAGTAGGTGAAGGTGGTGAAGGTATATATATAAAATTAAATATATGATATACAAACTTGTCGCCTTAAGACATGCTTTGAAGAATGCCCTAGCCTTGACGTGACTCTTGAGGTTTGAGTCTTGATCTAATTGTCTTGCCGCATCTCATACCATTAGAGCTTTGACGGAAATGCATAAAAACACAAATTATGCGAGCATGCATGGTATTGAACTTATTAATCTCTCGTATCAGATGTCATTGCAACAATTCTTACACATGCAGAGAAAGCAACTTTGGAAATAGTATCTTATCTATGAGACCCTATATGCAACAATTATGTGACACAAACCATCAAACACTTACAGTGCACGCACACACTACTCAGTCTACTCTACTGACTACACGGTATGCTATCAAAGAAGACTGACTAGGTAATCGCTGTTCGACGAGTAACATTCTACCAGAGCCAAGAAAAACGAGAACTTTCATGTTTTGAAATGAATTGGCACTCAAAAAGCGTATTTCGTTTAGATGGTGTGATTCCATGGTCACCTGTGTGTTGAGATTTTAATCAAGACTTCCAGACCTGTATGGTTACACGACAGTTAATTAGAAGTTAGTTATTTTCTGTTTTTAACAGTTGTGTCGGTTAATCATTATGTGAAGGGTTGCGATGGTTGAATATGTGTATATATATGTCTGTAAAAAGTGTTGTAATATATGATTGGTGTAATGAAAGATTGTTATTTCTTAGTGAAAACATCTTTCCAAATTTGTGTTATTTTCAACAAATTGGTATCAGAGCCTTATGGTTCAAGGTTCATTGATTTGATTTCCTTAATCGACAACAAAGAAGAATGTCGTCTTCGAACGGAAATCTGATACAACCACAACTTCCAAAATTAAATAATCGAAACTATCATCAATGGAGTATCCAGATGAGAGTTTTATACGAATCACAGGATCTTTGGCAGATTGTTGAAACGGGATTAAGGGAACTTCCTGCCGATGCTACTCCTCAACAAACGAACGAATTTCGTGAAAGCAGAAAGAAAGATAAGAAAGCTCTCTTCTTCATCTACCAGGCAGTAGATGATGCCATTTTTGAGAGGATTTCGACAGCCTCTACATCAAAAGAAGCCTGGGATATGTTGCACGTAACATTCAGAGGCGAGGACAGGGTTAAAACAATCCGTCTTCAAACACTCCGCTGTGAATTAGATAACATCAGAATGAAGGAGTCTGAATCGATCGAAGAATTTTACAATCGGGTAATTTCTTTGATAAATCAGATGAGGGTTAACGGCGAGACATTGGAGGACAAACGAATTGTTGAAAAGATCCTAAGAAGTCTAACGAGAAGATTTGAGTACGTTGTAGTAGCGATTGAAGAGTCCAACGACTTGTCGTCTCTGTCTCTCGAAAGACTGTTGGGAACGCTACAATCTCACGAGTTGAGATTAAAACAATTTGACTCACCAAATATTGATCAGGCATTCCAAACTCAGGTTCCATCAAAAATAAACTCAAACGAAAAAGGAAAATCGAAGTTTGTATGGAAAGGGAAATACCAAGGGAAAGGTCGAGGAAGAGGCTACAATAAGGATCATGGGCAAGATGATTGTGGTGAAGGAACATCTAGGGGAAGAGGACGTGGGAAACCTCTTTCTCAGATACAATGTTTCATTGTCAAGGGTATGGTCACACTATAAAATATTGTAGAAGGAAGCAAGCCGAAGAAAATAGAGATTCCACATTTATGCATGAGAGGGAATCTAAAGAACCTGAATTCATGTTTATGACACATGACGATCAAGTAAGTATATCTGATGAGATATGGTATATAGATAGCGCATGTAGCAATCATATGACGGGAAACAAACAGATGTTCGTGACACTTGATGAGAAACCCCGAAGTGAGGTAAGAACCGGAGACGAACGTAAGCATGAAGTACAAGGGAAAGGAGACATTGACGTGAACACAAAAATGGGTGTTAAAAGAATATGCAACGTTTATTACGTGCCGGCACTCAAACACAACTTATTGAGCGTTGGGCAATTGATATTGAAGGATTACGATGTTCATTTCGCTAAGGAACATTGCACCGTTAGAGACCCGGATGGAAACTTATTGGGTAAAGTCAAGATGACAACCAATAAAATGTTTCCAGTGAAGTTCAATAAGGATAACTTGTCTGCATTCAGCATGCATACTCAAGACAAGTCAAGATTATGGCATTTAAGGTTTGGACATCTAAGTCTTGGATCTTTGGTTCACATGAGCAAGACTCAAATGGTGAGGGGCATACCAAGTATCAACAACACAAACCAACAATGTGAGGCTTGTGCACTTGGAAAACAAGCAAGAAATCCATTTCCAAAAGAAGAAGCATGGAGAGCAAAGTGTCCTCTCGAATTAGTTCACACGGACGTGTGTGGACCGATGAGAACGCCATCTATTGGAGGAAGTAAGTATATACTTTCCTTTATTGACGATTTTAGTAGGAAAGTTTGGGTATATTTTCTGCATGAAAAATCACAAGTGTTCGAAAATTTTAAAAGCTTCAAATCTCTCGTTGAAAAACAAAGTGGTTTAAGCCTTAAAGTTTTGCGATCCGATAACAGGGGTGAGTACACATCCCAACGGTTTGAATCGTTCTTAAAGGAACATGGAATCAAACATCAAAAATCAACTCGATACACCCCACAGCAAAACGGGGTGGCTGAAAGGAAGAATAGGGCGTTCATGGAATTAGCGAGAAGCATGCTAAAATTCAAATCATTACCGGACAGATTCTGGGCTGAAGCTGTGGCGTGTGCTATATACGTTTTGAATAGAGCAACCACTCGAAGCCTACAAGGAATTACTCCTCAACAAGCATGGAGTGGGCACAAGCCAACCGTAGCCCACCTAAGAGTGTTCGGGTGTTTAGCATACTCTCAAATCCCTGCTGTGAACCGAGGAAAGTTAGACGATAGATCGGAAAAATGCATTTTTATCGGGTATAGTGAAGCATCTAAAGCATATAAGCTTTACAACCCAATCACAAGCAAAGTGATTATAAGCAGGGATGTTTTGTTTATGGAAGAAAAGGCATGGGAGTGGTCTTTGAAAACAGATAAGACAAAGGTTACTATTCTTGAAGAAGAACAATCTCAAGACAATCTCAATACAAATTCTGATCAGGTACATGATCCTATTCCCACACCTAATCAATCACCACCATCCACTCCTATTGCATCATCTTCATCAACATCTTCTCCACTTAACTCACCCGAGACTACACCTCTTAAGACGAAGAGTTTGACGGATGTCTATGCAAGATCACAACAAATTTTAGATAGCGAACTGGTGGATTTCGCACTGTTTGCTGACGCAGACCCAGAAGAATTTGAAATAGCAGTTAAAAACGATAAGTGGAGGAAAGCTATGGATTCTGAAATTGAATCTATTTTAAAGAACGATACATGGGACTTGGTCGATTTACCACAAGGACACAAGTCTATAGGCGTGAAGTGGGTCTATAAGACCAAACTAAATAAGAATGGTGATATCGAGAAGCATAATGCACGTCTGGTCGTGAAAGGCTACAAGCAGAAATATGGGATCGACTATAATGAAGTGTTTGCCCCGGTAATACGTCTTGAGACTATACGTTTGGTTGTGTCATTGGCTGCTCAAAGAAATTGGAAAATACACCAAATGGACGTTAAATCGGCCTTTCTTAACGGCTATCTGAATGAAGAAGTTTATATAGATCAGCCTCCTGGATATATCAAAGAGCACGAATCGAATAAGGTGTGTAAACTGAAGAAAGCACTATACGGCTTAAAGCAAGCACCACGTGCTTGGTACAGCCGTATAGATAGTTATTTCGAAAAGAATGGATTTAAGAAGTGTCCTTATGAACATACATTGTTCATTAAGGATTATAAAGGTGATTTCCTATTTGTCTGTTTGTATGTGGACGATCTGATCTTCACAGGGAACAGTCCAAGATTAATTGACGAGTTCAAGCATTCAATGAAGCTTGAGTTCGAAATGACCGATATGGGTCATCTTCACTACTTCTTGGGTATTGAAGTAAATCAAAGAGAAGATGGCATATCAATTTCTCAAAAGAAATATGCATCAGACATCTTGAGTCGTTTTAGAATGGATAATGCTATTCCAAAGTCAACACCTATGGAGTATGGACTCAAATTATCTAAAGATTCTCAAGAAGCTAGTGTGGATTCGAGATTGTACAGGAGCCTGATTGGCAGCCTTATGTACTTAACAGCTACAAGACCAGATGTTATGTATGCCGTTAGTGTACTTAGTAGATTTATGGAAGAACCCAAGCAAAGTCACTGGGATGCAGGTATGAGAGTGTTAAAATTCATCAAAGGGACTCCTGACCATGGTATATTGTATCGAAAGGTTGAAAGCCCAAAACTGATGGCATACTGTGATAGTGATTACGGAGGAAGCGTTGACGATAGTAAGAGCACGTCTGGATATGTTTTTATGATGAACTCAGGAGCAATTTCATGGTTGTCAAAGAAGCAAAAAGTTGTAGCTCTGTCCTCAGCAGAGGCAGAATATATAAGTGTATCTTTGGTAGGATGTCAAGCCATCTGGATGAGAGGTATACTTGAAGAACTGAAGCATCCTCAAAGTGAACCTACGGTAATACAATGTGACAACAAATCTGCGATCGCACTTACCAAAAATCCGGTATATCATGGAAAGAGTAAGCACATAAGGATTAAATATCATTTTATTCGTGATTTAGTAAAATGTGGAGATGTTGAAGTTGCTTTCTGCAAAACAAGTGATCAGGTGGCAGATATACTCACCAAGGCATTAAAACCTGTTGATTTCTTGAAGATGAAGGGCAGACTTGGAGTAATGCAAGTCTAGATTAAGGGGGAATGTTGAGATTTTAATCAAGACTTCCAGACCTGTATGGTTACACGACAGTTAATTAGAAGTTAGTTATTTTCTGTTTTTAACAGTTGTGTCGGTTAATCATTATGTGAAGGGTTGCGATGGTTGAATATGTGTATATATATGTCTGTAAAAAGTGTTGTAATATATGATTGGTGTAATGAAAGATTGTTATTTCTTAGTGAAAACATCTTTCCAGATTTGTGTTATTTTCAACACTGTGTTTGACTTGGGAATTCTCTGCAAATAAAATGGACCTATATGTAGTTTTACTTCCAAACATGTAACTCATGGACAGCAAAATAATTTTTTTGATTTTATAGGAATAATACTGCTTCCTGAACCAACTAGATATCAAACCTAGTCCACCTTTCTACAGTTCAGTATCCAAATCTGCATTGCAAAAGCCAGTGTCCAGTAGCTATTCCTCTATCTTCCATACTACATATTCAATAGACTAATTAACCGTTGAATTTGGCAAGCAACAATTCCAGCAAAAATGCATTAAACACAGGCAGATATCGGACAAATTAATCATAACTCATTCTATACGCAGCAATTCTTTGGCACAAAACATCAAACACCTATAGTGCATATTCTAAATTCCCTAAAGTAGCTCCAATAAGCAGAAAAATGATGAACATGAGAATGAATTATATCAACAAAATAGTAACATAAGAAGACGCAAATAACACATATATAGGATTATCATCATTGGTAGAGATATAATTCAGAAACAAGATGCTTAAAGCATGATGAATCATAAATGTATAACAGAACGAGATGAAAATAACCAATGGCGGAGCGGAGGGAGTACGGGGGTCCCCCAACCCCAACCCACGAGAAAACTGTTTTCACATTTTGTTCTTTTTTTTTTTTTTTCATTTATATTATATATATCCAAGTACTAGATCCTAGGAATTTAATACCTATATTGGTTACCCATTTTTCTTCCCATATTCATGAAGAAATGAACTTACTGATAATTATATTCATTGGATGCAAATTTACGAAACCTAACCTCTATATAATTGTTTGTTAAAATTTTGCAAAACAAATAAGTCAAGTATAATAAAATGAAACATAAAATTACAGTTAATCAAAGATGATGAAATCGGATCAATTAATTCAAGGCATTAGACGTAAAGAGACTATCAAGAGGATTGAATGTTGTTTCTCATATAATGTACAGGGGATTACATTGGTTTATATAAATAGCAGCAAGCAATACATGGTAAAGAGAAATTAACGGGATAACTATGGAAAATACAACAACCTTGACCACAAGAATATTCTAGAGGATCAAATCAAATATATCAAGTATTCGGTTTTGATTTAGTCATTATACGCCCCCGCAAGATGGAGGATCCATCGGATACTCCAATCTTGGACCGAAGAGAGAGAAAGATGCGGCGCCCAAGAGGTTTAGTAAGTGCATCAGCAAGTTGATCAGTGGAGTTGATGTGAAGAACGCGAAGTGAACCGTTGGCAACCTTCTCTCGAACAAAGTGATAATCCAAAGCAACATGCTTCATTGGAGAGTGATAAATTGGATTTGCACAAAGATACGTAGCTCATGTATTGTCACAAAACAACGTAGTGGGGTTTGGTTTGGAAATGCCAAGATCGGCAAGTAAGTGTTCAACCCACGAGGCTTCAGCGGCAGCATTAGCTAAAGCTTTGTATTCGGCCTCTGTAGAGGAGCAGGAGACATATTTCTATTTAGCAGAGTGTCATGAAATTATGTTGGTTCCCAGGTATAAAATATATGCAGTGGTGGATCGACCACCATTGGCGACTCCCCCCTAGTCGGAGTCGGAGAAGACTTTAAGATCCAGAGATGAGTTCCGCTTCAGAAATAAACCATGATGGATTGTACCTTTTAAGTATCGCAACACACGCTTTAAGGTCTGCCAGTGTAGTTGAGTGGGCTAATGCATGAACTGAGATAGTCTATTTATTGGAAAGGAGACATCCGGCCAGGTGAAAGCTAAGTATTGCAAGGAGCCGACAAGTTTCCGGTATGGTGTTGGATCTACTTGTGGAGACCCGTCTTCGGAGGTAAGAGTCACTGAAGAGCTCAAGGGGGTTGCCACCTCTTTAGCACCATCCATATGGAATTGAGTGAGAAGATCTTGGATGTGACGATGTTGGGAGAGGAAAAGACCGTGAGAGGTGGGAATAACTTCGATACCTAGAAAATGGTGTAGGGAACCAAGATCTTTGACGGAGAAGCGGTTGGCGAGTGTTTGAACAAAGTGAGAGAGAAAGGCAGGAGTACTGCCGATAAGAACGATGTCATCGACATAGAGCATGAAGAAATAGGTGACTCCCTCGCGGTTGTAGATGAACAGAGAGGCATCCGCATGGGATTTACGGAAACCGAAGGTAAGAAGAAAGGAGGTAAGTTCCATGTACCAAGCTCGTGGGGCCTGTTTGAGACCGTACATGGACTTCCGAAGCTTACAGACATGGTTCGGGTACTGGGAGTGAGTGAAGCCGGGAGGTTGTGTCATAAAGACTTCCTCATGGAGGGTGCCATGAAGGAAAGCATTGTTGACATCTAGTTGTCGGAGAGGCCAATTGTTAGCAAGGGCGATGGAAAGAATGATGTGAATGGTGACAGGTTTATTTACTGGGCTAAAGGTGTCAAAGTAGTCTTTTCCATATTGTTGAAGAAAGCCTTTGGCTACTAGGTGAGCTTTGTATTTGGCAATTGTTCCATCCAGATTGCGTTTGATACGGAAGACCCATTTGCACCCAATGGGGTGATGAGAGGCGCGTGGAACGAGCTCCCATGTGCCATTGTGCATGAGAGCATTAAATTCAAGGTCCATAGCTTCGCGCCATTTGGGATATTTGAGAGTTTGATGATGAGTGATGGGTTCAAGTGTGTGTGGGATGGGATGAAGGGTGGTGGAGTTCACAAATGAGGGGTTGAAGTATTTGGGATTGGGTTTTATGGGACGAGGAGGTGGAATAGGAAAGGAAGACGGGGAAGTGGGGTCCACAGACGGTGAGGTGGGAATGGAGCTGGCGGTTGGCGTAGAGGGCTGACTGGAGAGTGAAGTAGATTCAAGAGTGGAGGGAGTCGGTGACAGAGTGGATAGTGGGGAGACTGGTGTAGCGCCAGCCGATGGTGGTGGCGAGAAGGGTATGGGAGAGGTGGGCGGTGTGATGGTGGGCAGGTCGGTGGGTTCGGTTGGAGCAGGTGGAGGAGACGGGGATGAAGAGTCCAATGAGGTGGCAAAGGGTTGTAACAGAAAGGTATCGGCAGTGGGAATGGAAGATGTGGAAGTGGTGGAGGGAAACGTAGATTCAATAAATTTGACATGGCGGGAGTGATATAGGCGGTGAGTTTTGGGATCAAAGCATTTATAGGCGGACTTGGAGGTTGAGTAGCCAATAAAGATGCATGGCGATGAGCGTGGTTGTAATTTGGATGTGGCATAGGGTCGCAACCACGCGTAGCAAAGACAACCAAAAGGTTTGAGTTTGGTATAGTTAGGTGGTTGTTGAAAGAGTTGGTGAAATAGGGTGTTGTTGTTGATAACTGGTATAGGGAGCCGATTGATGAGATAGACAGTAGTTTGGAACGCATGGGACCAAAAAGTTAGAGGGAGATTTGCGTAATGGAGAAGGGCAAGACCAGTCAACGACATGGCGGTGCCGACGTTCAGCCATGCCGTTTTGTTCAGGGGTGTGAGGAGGTGTGGTATAGTGGGAAATGCCATTATTTTGAAGAAAAGGGAGAAAGCCAAGATACTCTCCTCCATTGTCTGTGAAGAGAGATACCAGTGGGGTGTTGAAGTATTTTTCTACAAGAGTTTTAAATTGTGGAAAAATGGTTGCAACATCGGATTTCTTTTTCATGGGATAAAGCCAGACATATCGTGAATAGTGATCGATAAAGATAACATAGTAGGTAAAGTGATCAATCGATTATTGCATAAGACCCCACACATTGGAATAAATAAGTTGTAACGGCGTGGTACTAACAAGAGAGTTTTGGCCAAAGGGCAATTTGTGGCTTTTATTAATTGAACAAGATGAACAATGCAAACTGGAAACATAAGTAAATTTGGAATTAAGACCTAAACATGAAAGAAGAGACCGAAACACTTTGATGGAGGGGTGACCAAGTTTGTGGTGCCATTGAAGCGGAGAGAGAGTGGTGACGTTGAGCTGAGGTATGGATGGTAAGGTGGCGTGATAGACATCTTCAGTGTTCTCACCCCGCATGAGACGCACCCCCGTGCATAGATCCTTCACCAAGAAATAATCCGGAAAAAATTCAACAGAAACATGATTAGTTTTACATAATTTGGCAACTGAAACTAGGTTTCTGTAACTCCCGTAAATTTCGGTAAGTAAATGTCACCCGGACATTTCTGTGACTTTTAAACAGTGGGGTTTTGTTAGGGAATGCATTGTTTAAAGTCCCTCGGAGTATCGAGAGTATTGGCGTTGAAAAAGTCAGATTTTCGGAGTTCGGGGGGGAGTGGGGCGACAGTGCCCGGCGACTGTGCCAAAGGGCACAATCGCGTGGCATAGTCGCGGGGACTCCACCCCTTGCGGTAAAAGTGGGGCGATTGTGCCCCTGCGACAGTGACCATGTCAAGGTCGCGGGGCACTATCGCGAGCGGGGTCCAGGGCATTAAAATGTCCCAATTCTCACCATTTCTTCTCATTTCTCATTTCTATCTTCTTCCATTTTTCTCTCCCAAACCCTAAAACCGAACCCTAACCCATTTTGGAGACTTTTCTTCTTCATACCTCATGATTCTTAATCATCTAGCTAGTTGGGATGATAAACCACAAAACCTTCATCTTCATCTTCCTCATCAAGTTCAACGGTTGGGAGCTTGGGTTGAAGTGTTGGTTTGGGTGTTCTCGGAAGTCTCTTTGTCTTCAATGGTAAGTTTTCTTGTGATAAGGTTATAAATGCTCCATTGATGGTTTCTTAGTGTTCGGTTTCTCAAATCTTGGATTTGTTGGTTTTGGAGAAATTAGGCTTTTGATCTCATTTGGGGATTTTGGTATATATGTTTGGGAAATGATTCTAAGTGATTGATTATATGTTTTGATGGGTGGAAACTTATGGATCTAGGTTTTGGAAGTTTTGCTTGAAGATTCAAGTTTCTTCAAAGGAGCTCAAAGTGGGGTAAAATCTAGATTTAGCCTAAATCTAGCAAGGTGAGTTCAAGTTGATTTGTTAAAACGGTGTACATGCCAAAATGTGTATTTTAAAGTAAAAAGGTGTTTTCTTTTCTTGGTATTTGTCAAAGTGTGGGTATTTTGATAAGTTTTCATATTTGGTAAACTTGGGTTGTGTTAATCTCATAAAATGCTCATATTTGGGTTCCTAGCAATTTTGCACAAATAGAGTCCGTTTCATGGGTTATGCATCTTTGATGATTTTTGTACCAACGAAGTCTATTTCACGTTATATGCATTTTGGGTATATTTGCAATCATAAAACCGTTGGAAAATCTTTGGTCTCAATACGTGTTGAGTTTTGGGTTAACCACATCTTTGGGGTATGTGTCTTCATAAACGTTGTTTAAAGGCATTTCATTATTTGGAGGACGTTAATTGTTGGTCAAAAAGGATTTTGAGCATTTTAGCTCGGTACTGGCGTAAATGAGTATTGAGGACACTTGTCCGGTTTTAATGACTCGATTAAGAGTCCAAAAATATGGTTTACATCTCAATGCATTTTATTGCAAATTCATTATAAGTACAGGCTCGAGTGTTGTAGTCATTCATGAGTAGTCGTGTATTTTTAGACTATGTTGCATTTGATCCATATGCACGTAAGTCAGTCTTATTTGATGGTCAATTGGGTGGTACGGGGTTGGACTCCGGGACTCATGTTTTATGACCGAAACTTGACAAGGAGGGACTAGGAGGGTTGAGTCTGGATAGTGCTGCCTGGGCGGTGAGTACTGTGACCCCCCGTCATTTCATTATTGGGGAATTGCCTTTGTTGTAGTCCCCGGGGCCTTTTGGGGTGGAGTTCTTTGTAACGGCCACCAAGGTCAACGACCTCTCATGGTGAACTTGTCAAAAGGTCGTAGGGGCACTTGGGCCGCGGGTCGTGAAGTGTCATGCGATCAACGTTGTTGAGTGGCATACTTTTGTGTTCCTCCACTCTCAACGGATACGGGTACCCCCCGTTGTCGGCCCGTTGCATTTTGGATATTTAATTGTCCATACTTTAATAATTGGATTTCATTCTATTTTATGGTCGTGTGAGTATTAATTCGAGTACAGGTTTTCAATGATGTACCATATCTTTTTGAATTGTTTTCCTCTATTCAAGGGTCGAGTATTATGTTCCGCCCGTGTTTTGGGTGTTTTGGGATATGAAGTGTTATTCACATTTTCGCAGACTGAGTGTCAAACTATGATCCCGTTTGGGTGAGTTATGTGTTGCATAGTGTTATAAGAATGAGTGTTTAGGGGCATCGACTTTAAAAGTGCATATTATGAGAAAATGTGTCGTTTCCATTTTAAAGCATATTATTTCAAAAGATCTTGCTTTAGACTAAATTCCTTTCTTTTAAATATAAATTTTTCTATGTTAAAACTCTTGAGCTCACTAGGCGTTAAGCCTAACTTTTTTATTTGTCGGCATGTGCATCAGGTTCCAGATGGGGGTTTGGTCCTAACTGTCCCAAGAAGAGATGTGCTTAGTTCTCCCGAGTGTAAGTTAGTGAAGACTTCCGCAGTTTGGAGATAGTGACTTTTATTGGGTTTTAGTAGCACCCGTCCTTATTTTAAACCGTATGTATAGAATGAATGTGTGTATTGAGGTTAAATAATAAATTGTGGTCGTAGATGATTCTCTTATTGGTGTATTTAGAAAATTTTAAATTAGTTGCTATTTCCGGAATTCAGGGTGTTACAAGTTGGTATCAGAGCTTAAGTTTGAGAGATTTAGGTATTGATTTTAGGATGCCTAGACTCAAACTAGTGTTCTTATAAGCGAAGATAAGTGGAGTTACACATTAGGTACCATAAGATAAGATGCTTTGAGGATGACTAGTCGCTAGAAACGGGAAAATTGTCGGGGGTCGCAAGGATGGTCATGTACGGTACGTTCATAATAGCACCTGGCCAGTGTTATGGTGAACCTACATGCTACATATATGCACTTGCGCTACCTCGAAATGATGACCGTTGGGGTAGTGAGAAAGTTCCTAAGTGAGTCAGCTGAGGAAGGATTGACGTTTATATCAAGGTCACCTGGGAGTGATAGCTAAGTGCGAGGAGGTCACTAAGTTGATCCTCTTGGGTCGGAAATCTTGGTTGGATTAGATTCGTGAGTTTGTTAGACCAATTCTATTTCAAGGAGAATTCGTAAGTTTATCAAATTATTGAGATTGTGACTTTAAGACGTTTGATGCATCCGGATGACGATAATCTGTCGGGTTGTTGGGAAGGGTAGTCCTATGATGCCAAATGCCGATCAAATTCATGCACTAAATTTATTTCTGAAATAAATTTGCATAAATTGTTCTTATGTTCGTAAAACAAAAAGTGGTTTATATCATAAAGTTTTGGAAAAGCATTTAACACGCATCATATTTGAAACTGTGAGCTTAAGTATACTTGAAATTGTTTTGTTGCACGTAATTGCAAATTGTTATCAAAAATCTCTTTATTCACGTCTCTTGTTTAACGCTATTTGCGGATATTGTAATATCCATGTTTTAATGTCATTTGAGTATTGGGCAAGTAGCTATGAAATTTTAATCTAGGCATTGGATCTCCTCCACATATGTCAATGGTTTTAAAGGAAAGGTTATTCCCACGTGTTGAGTCGGAATTTATTGAGAATTTTAGTTGTGTGAATTTTGTTGAAATTTCATGGAGTATTGTTTTATGCGATGTCTTTTCGTGCGTGAGTTTTAACGTTGCTTCTCTTAAGCCTACGAGTTATTTGGTGTCGTGTCCCATGCGAATTTTGTTAAAGGCGTCATTTTACTTTTCATTGCATTAAAAGAGGAAACTCTTAGAAGATTAATATTTTAAACATATAGTCGTCTTGCACACTTTGTTGAGAGATGAAAATTTGATACTGCATGATTTTAGCATTAATAAGTTTCGCGAAAATTTCAGTTGGGTCCATGGTGTCTCATCGTACGTCATTTTGCGTTACATAAATAAGGTTAGAGCATGTGTTCATACATTTCTGCATACGTCTAAATGTAGATTTACTAATCGGTGTCATCCCACATGTTGTTTTGGGGAAATCCCCTTATCATGCAATTTATCTTTGGGCTTTATACAAATGTCAATCGTTGCATACTATTTGCATTTGGATTTAATTATAACGTTGGTATGAGTATAAATATATAAAAAAAAATTACATCATTTCAAACAGGACTTTTGTTCTGTTTATAATTTAATCAATTACTTTTACCGTTAGAAATTTCCGCAATGCATTTATCGAGTTAGCGGTATTCATGTCGTTGTAGTTACCATTTTGGGTCAAATGTGTTAATCCTTACGACTTAAAGCTTTAGACTCGATTTGAAACTTTATTTGTATTCCCACTATTTTACCAAGCTTTGAGGATTAAACTAATGTGTCTGAGATCGTAGATAATTTTAGGCCACAACATCTTTTGGTTAAAGAGGAAGGATTTTAAAATTAAAGTTGTGAATTTCTCTTTTGAAGTTGTACAAACCTTTATTTCACGTGACGTGGTGCATGAATCTATTTTCTCTTATATGGTGTAAATTGTTGCGCGTGTTTTATTGTTATCTTTACTAACGTAAGTATTGCACAAGCGAGTTTTTGGAAATGTGTTCATATGCGCTGTGTGGTTAATCAACTTTGAAACCTATCGCATGGACGGTAGTGTATTTTTGCCGCACGTCTAATCATTAAGAAGCTTTTGTATCCAAAAAGTTTTATAAACTCAAATTGGCTTACTGATTGAAAAAACCTTGAACTCATTAGTCCTATAGATTTAAACCCCGGCGTAAGAGCAGTAGTATTTAGGGACTAAGGGAGCCCTTGGGTTTTGAAGCGTCGGGTGATCCGACTTGCGGTCAGTCTTGAGTTTTGGGTTTCAGTTTCGAATCTGTGTGCGTTTGTATTAATGGAAATAGTAGACTTAAGTCTTCCCGGTTATTTAAGGGGTGATTTTATGCTTCGGTGATCATGCGAGTTAAAGTTTTAGGTAATTATTGGCGATTAGATTGGGTTTCGTTTTGGTGATTTTGCTCGTCAGTATGGCACCATGGCTTATGTGGTTGGTGTACCGTCTTAGCGGGTTCCGCGATTAAGGAAATTTTGGTGATCTGTTGGTTAGAGATGTAAGATTTGAAATTTTAGCTCTCTAATAGGTGTCAACCTTAGTGCGACAATCCGTCTGGAATGGAATTTTGGGCGGGATGTCCAAGTTTTCGAGGTCACCGTTTAGTCCTAGGCGTCAATTTGTTTTCTTGAGGTCATTGGATCTTGGAATGGATGGATGTAACCCAATTGGATTATGGAAAATAGTGACCTTTCGGTGATGGATTTTGAAAGGAGTTTGGGTATTGAGGATTGAGTATCGATGTGCCCAAGCATTCCTGTGGTGATAAGGATGTTACTTTAGGAATGTTGTGAGATTGGTGTTGGGTCGGAGGTGAGTGACAGCCGAATCTGTGTTAACCGGTTGCATGAAGAACGTTTTGGTGCGCCTTGGAAGAATGTCTTTATAGATATTAGGAGTGGATCAGTAGGAATCTGAGGATTCATGGGAGTTTGGTTGCCATCTTCGACGTTGAGTTCGGATCCGTGATTCTCCGAAGGGAATTGATTGGTGAAATGTTAAGGTCACGAACTACCCTAGAGGTAGTAATTGTCACCCTAAGGTTGGGAGACGACCGTAACCTTGTGGGTAAAAGGTTACTTTGGAGAGTTAAGTGTTCGCTTGGTTATGAGTATAATGTGCCCAAGAGGGGCAGCATATGTGTGTATCAGTACAAAGGTTCTGATAGTGGGTTAAGGGAAATCCTTCTGCGGGCAAAGTTTCATGGGAATCTAGATTTCGAGGACGAAATCATTCTAAGGTTGGGAGGATTGTAACACCCGTAAATTTCGGTAAGTAAATGTCACCCGGACATTTCTGTGACTTGTAAACAGTGGGGTTTTGTTGGGGAATGCATTGTTTAAAGTCCCTCGGAGTATCGGGAGTATTGGCGTTGAAAAAGTTGGATTTTCGGAGTTCGGGGGGAGTGGGGCGACAGTGCCCGGCGACTGTGCCAAAGGGCACAATCGCGTGGCATAGTCGCGGGGACTCCACCCCTTGCGGTACAAGTGGGGCGATTGTGCCCCTGCGACAGTGACCATGTCAAGGTTGCGGGGCACTATCGCGAGCGGGGTCCAGGGCATTAAAATGTCTGAATTCTCACCATTTCTTCTCATTTCTCATTTCTATCTTCTTCCCTTTTTCTCTCCCAAACCCTAAAACCGAACCCTAACCCATTTTGGAGACTTTTCTTCTTCATACCTCATGATTCTTAATCATCTAGCTAGTTGGGATGATAAACCACAAAACCTTCATCTTCATCTTCCTCATCAAGTTCAACGGTTGGGAGCTCGGGTTGAAGTGTTGGTTTGGGTGTTCTCGGAAGTCTCTTTGTCTTCAAGGGTAAGTTTTCTTGTGATAATGTTATAAATGCTCCATTGATGGTTTCTTAGTGTTCGGTTTCTCAAATCTTGGATTTGTTGGTTTTGGAGAAATTAGGGTTTTGATCTCATTTGGGGATTTTGGTATATATGTTTGGGAAATGATTCTAAGTGATTGATTATATGTTTTGATGGGTGGAAACTTATGGATCTAGGTTTTGGAAGTTTTGCTTGAAGATTCAAGTTTCTTCAAAGGAGCTCAAAGTGGGGTAAAATCTAGATTTAGCCTAAATCTAGCAAAGTGAGTTCAAGTTGATTTGTTAAAACGGTGTACATGCCAAAATGTGTATTTTGAAGTAAAAAGGTGTTTTCTTTTCTTGGTATTTGTCAAAGTGTGAGTATTTTGATAAGTTTTCATATTTGGTAAACTTGGGTTGTGTTAATCTCATAAAATGCTCATATTTGGGTTCCTAGCAATTTTGCACAAATAGAGTCTATTTCATGGGTTATGCATCTTTGATGATTTTTGTACCAACAAAGTCTATTTCACGTTATATGCATTTTGGGTATATTTTCATTCATAAAACCGTTGGAAAATCTTTGGTCCCAATACGTGTTGAGTTTTGGGTTAACCACATCTTTGGGGTATGTGTCTTCATAAACGTTGTTTAAAGGCATTTCATTATTTGGAGGACGTTAATTGTTGGTCAAAAAGGATTTTGAGCATTTTAGCTCGGTACTGGCGTAAATGAGTATTGAGGACACTTGTCCGGTTTTAATGGCTCGATTAAGAGTCCAAAAATATGGTTTACATCTCAATGCATTTTATTGCAAATTCATTATAAGTACAGGCTCGAGTGTTGTAGTCATTCATGAGTAGTCGTGTATTTTTAGACTATGTTGCATTGGATCAATAGGCACATAAGTCAGTCTTATTTGATGGTCAATTGGGTGGTACGGGGTTAGACTCCGGGACTCATGTTTTATGACCGAAACTTGACAAGGAGGGACTAGGAGGGTTGAGTCTGGATAGTGCTGCCTGGGCGGTGAGTACTGTGACCCCCCGTCATTTCATTATTGGGGAATTGCCTTTGTTGTAGTCCTCGGGGCCTTTTGGGGTGGAGTTCTTTGTAACGGCCACCAAGGTCAACGACCTCTCACGGTGAACTTGTCAAGAGGTCGTAGGGGCACTTGGGCCGTGGGTCGTGAAGTGTCATGCGATCAACGTTGTTGAGTGGCATACTTTTGTGTTCCTCCACTCTCAACGGATACGGGTACCCCCCGTTGTCGGCCCGTTGCATTTTGGATATTTAATTGTCCATACTTTAATAATTGGATTTCATTCTATTTTATGGTCGTGTGAGTATTAATTCGAGTACAGGTTTTCAATGACGTACCATATCTTTTTGAATTGTTTTCCTCTATTCAAGGGTCGAGTATTATGTTCCGCCCGTGTTTTGGGATATGAAGTGTTATTCACATTTTCGCAGACTGAGTGTCAAACTATGATCTCGTTTAGGTGAGTTATGCGTTGCATAGTGTTATAAGAATGAGTGTTTAGGGGCATCGACTTTAAAAGTGCATATTATGAGAAAATGTGTCGTTTCCATTTTAAAGCATATTATTTCAAAAGATCTTGCTTTAGACTAAATTCCTTTCTTTTAAATATAAATTTTTCTATGTTAAAACTCTTGAGCTCACTAGGCGTTAAGCCTAACTTTTTTATTTGTCGGCATGTGCATCAGGTTCCAGATGGGGGTTTGGTCCTAGCTGTCCCAAGAAGAGATGTGCTTAGTTCTCCCGAGTGTAAGTTAGTGAAGACTTCCGCAGTTTGAAGATAGTAACTTTTATTGGGTTTTAGTAGCACCTGTCCTTATTATAAACCGTATGTATAGAATGAATGTGTGTATTGAGGTTAAATAATAAATTGTGGTCGTAGATGATTCTCTTATTGGTGTATTTAGAAAATTTTAAATTAGTTGCTATTTCCGGAATTCAGGGTGTTACAGTTTCGATGTAAGCGAGGGGCACACAACACATTGGGCAAAGTTAATTGTCGATGTGTTGTGTGAATATATTTGGAGCCAGTATGAGAAATGTGTAAACCTTTGCCATCACCGAGAACGATTTCATCAGGGCCTCCATATTCGGAGACATTGTGAAGTGCAGATTGGTCAGATGTCACATGATGAGAGGCACCAATATCAAACAACCATGTTTGTTGAATCGTGGATGAGCCATCGGATGTGGTGACATTTGCAACTGGGTTTAATGATGGAGAGTTGGCAATGGGAATATTGTTGTCTTTAAGAAACCGAGACAACTTTCAGCATTCTTGAGTAGTGTGACCACGGATGGAGCAGAACTGGCAGAAAGAACCATTCCGGTTTTGGCGGCTGTCGATGGAATTGGTGGACCAGTTTGGTCTGTTGTTCCCTTGTTGATTTTGCGGGCCAGAGTTGCAGGGACGTTGATTCCGTTGAGACGAGTTGTAGTTTTGTGGTCTGCCTCCTTGTCGGGCAGCGTAGTTAGCCGTAGGTACTGTGACATCAATGACTGGCGTAGCTTCTTTAAGGCTCCTTTCAAAATCAAGTAGCTTGTCAAAGAGTTCTGGATAGGAGAGTGATTTTTTACGAATCTTAATGGCGGCGACGATGGCGTTATATTCGTCTCCGAGTTGGGAGAGAATGTGACCCATGAGATATTCTTCTCCAATTGGACTCTGTGCAAGGGCGAGGTCATCGGCTATAGATTTCATATCTTGAAGGAATTCTTGAATGTTGCGGCTTCCTTTCAGATTCTTGACTAACTTAGATTTTAGGGAGATGATGCGACTTCGTGAGGCACTTGTGTAGCTGGAATTGAGTCGCTTCCAGGCTTCTTGAGCGGTGGCCGCCGATGAGATGAGAGTTTGTATCGATTCGGACCAGCTTCCTAGAATAGCGCTGATGATGATCTGGTCCTGTCGAAACCCGGGTAAATATTCCGGATTCGGCTTGTTGTCAGCCAAGGTTTTCTTCGGTGGTTGTTTTGCATCGTCAATGAAGGATTGAAGTTCTTGGCCGATTAGAGTAGACTCCACCTGTTTTCGCCATACTGGGAAATTGGTAGAGGTGAGACGGATTGGAAAGTGAGTTGAGGCAGTGATTTGGATTGGGGCCATTGATAGTTGATTGGAGGAGGAGATGATTAGGGATCAACTCGTTGGAGATGAGCGAGCTCTGATACCATAAAGAGACTATCAAGAGGATTGAATGTTGTTTCTCATATAATGTATCGGGGATTACATTAGTTTATATAATTAGCAGTTATACATGGTAAAGAGAAATTAACGGGATAACTATGGAAAATACAACAACCTTGACCACAAGAATATTCTAGAGGATCAAATCAAATATATCAAGTATTCAGTTTTGATTTAGTCGTGATAAGACGGTGTGTTGTTGCAATAATGAAAAATGGCTTAAATATGTAGATTAATGACGAAAGGGGTTCGAATACCTCTCTAACTGCAAACACCGGTTGCATATCTAGAATTCGATTTTTACTCGACATTCGATGAAAATAATTTTAAAAGATTAACGAAAACAATTTATTGTTGAGTACGACCGTCGGACCTCCTTAACTGAAATTCCAAGCTCCATCCCTACAGTTATCGACTAAGCTTTTAGTAAATGGCCCTAAGTACCTAGAAATATTTTTGAACGAATAAATTATTAAACATATAAAACAAAAAGGATATACCATTTCTCTATGGATGTATCAAATTTTTATTAGATCGATAACAAGTTACAATAATCCGATAAAATATAAAATTAGTATATGTCATTTTTATTATCTATTATTTTTCATATTCAAATGACAATAACAAATTAAAGAAGCTAATAATCATTTTGCTCAGATTCAAATGACTATTACAAGACCATAACAAACTCGTCAATTGTTACTTGGATTTGAAAAAATAAATGATGGTTAAAGAATATGACATATTTTTTTTGTTTTATTAGCTTTGCTACTGATTTGTTGATACATATAATAAAAAATAGGGAAATTGGCACAAATGGCCAAATTACATTAAGGATTGCACCTCCTAGCCAAGTCTCTCCGGTTTTTACAAATTTAGCCATAGGTCCTCAATTGCAGACCTATGGACTTGCATATTGGGGAACCGTGTATACAATAAATAACAATTAAAAAATATTAAATTTACTAGGTCCGCAATTGCGGACCTAGGTTAGGGGTTGTTAGGATCGTGCCACGTGTCGGGCATTGCGGATTGCGGACCTGGGTGACCCGACCCATTGCGGACCTGTCGCAATCCGCGACTTTTTTTGTCTTTTAGCTGTCGGGTTGCGGACCTGTAGGTCCCCAATTGCGGACCTATGGCTAAATTTGCAAAACCCGGGGAGACTTGGCTAGGAGGTGCAATCCTTAATGTAATTTGGCCATTTGTGCCAATCTCCCTAAAAAATAATATATTTCTTTTGTTTTATAAATGTATGGATTTATTCGCTCAAAAATTGTTCAGACTTAATCGCTTAAAATATGAAAGTTTATTTATGTTTTTTAGTGAGTTTAACAATTTATTTATCAAAAAAGTGCAAGACATAATTACCTAAAATATAAAAATATGTCATATCTTTTGGTTTTGGACTTTTAAAAAAGAAAAAAAATGGTTCATCTGTCTTTAGAACTCTTATAAAAAGAAAAAAAAGTTTATCTTCTTGGATATTTGACCAATCAGGTTGGATTTTGGTGAGAAGTAAAGTTGTACTCCACTCTTGAGATGCATGGAGATGAGATGTACTAGATCAATTCCCATAGAAAGCACAATTCATGGGTGATCGTGAGATTAAAAGTGATCAATAGTCTAGATTCCTTTTTACGCTTCTCACATTAACTTTTCTTCTCACACAAAAATCGTAATTTTTTTGATAGGAACAGGCCCTTCGCCTCACAAATGACACCTAAATTTAATCGTGGTTTTTTTGGCATCGAAATTATGTTTAAAATTGGGGTTAAATATACTTTTAAATTTGTATTATTATGATATTAGATATTGAAAATTTACTTTTTATTTGAGTAGGTAACTTATTACTTTTTAAACAAATACTAAAATTATAGCCAATTAATAGGGTGGAGACGAAATATTATGTGAGAAAAAAGTTAAAGTGAGAATCTGAAAAAGTAAGATGGGATTTGGACTGTTGATCAATTTTAATTTCAAACTCACTCACGAATCGAGCTTTATACGAGAATTGATCTGATGCATCTCGGTGCATCTCATCTCAGTGCATCCAATAGTGGAGATCTCTTTTTACCCTTTTCACAATAACTTTCATTCTCAACAGAACGCAACCCTAGAATGAAAGTAGTATCTTTACACTAACTCTCCTCATTATTTTTTTTACTTAATTAGCATTGTTAGGATGGGGTGGATGGGTCAGGTTCACGTGAGACCAAACTTGTTTCCGTGAGACCGCGTGAGACCAAGTCTTAAAACATGAAACTTCACACCGAAACACTGTGAAGGTAAAAAACGTTCGAACTTTCATAATGTAATCACACTATGAAGGTAAAAAAACCTAAACCAAGTTAAAAAAAATCAAACCTTCACAGCTAAAAGACTGTGAAGGTATATCCAAACCTTCACAGTGAAGACGCTGTGAAGGTAAAAAAAAACGAACATTCACAGCGAAAAACACCGTGAATGTAACATTTACGTTGTTTTCCCTATGAAAAGTTCGATTTTTTTTTACATTCACAGTTTTTGGGTGTGAAGTTTCATACTTTAAAGCTTGGTCTCACCGGTCTCACGGAAACTGTTTGGTCTCACGCGAACTTAAGTCTGGGGTGGATTACATGCATTTGCTAATTTATTTTGAAATATTTTGTTTGTGTTGTAAATGAAATTTTAAATCCGATATGGATCTACTTTTCATCTTTTGGTTCAACCTTAAACCACTTTACTTGAAGCACCTGACCTCAAGAAATAATCTCATCTTCAGTAGGGGTGCTTATGGGTTGGGTTGGCCAGGTTGAAGGCACTTGAGCAATCCAACCCAATGTTTGTGGTTTCAAAGATCTCAACCCAATCAAACACAATCAAAGGTGCAACCCAACCCAACCCAAAACCGTACGGGTTGGGTTGGGTTGGTCGGGTTGAAACTTTAATACATCATTTTACAATTTAACTAGGTAATTGTGTTTAAAGAAACTAAAATCAAAATGGAAATATAAAAATAAGGTTAACAAGAGAAGAAAAGAGTAGAAGAATAGTACATGTTGGCTCTTGATTCGATCGATGTTCAAGAGTTTTTAGAGTTGAAGGTTAGATTTGTGCTACTTCAATCAGCGTGGTCTCATGGATAGATTTAAGCTAGAGCTAAGATAGTCAGATTTGAGAATTGAGAGAAAAAAGAGTTGCTGAAAGTGTAAAACCATACAAAGAAAAAGCATACAAGTTTTGGTCGGGTTATCGGGTTGGCCGGATTACTTTGGGTCCAACCTGAGCGCTTTGGGCAAAATTTGTATCGATTATGTATCGAATTACCTTGTTTTGAGTTTTTTTTTTTTTGCGTTTTTTCGGGTTGGGTTGGTCTGAAATTAGAGCACCCCTAATCTTTAGTCCCTAAAACAGATAATATAACCACAATGATATTTGTTTTTACTATTTTTTTAATGTGCTAATGTGAAGGGATAGGGGAGGGTAAAGGAGTATGAGAGAAGAAAGACTTGATGAATTTTTATTAACAACTATGAAGGCTATTTATACATACATTTGTACCTGATTGAGAGGGAAACAAATCAACCTATTTAAGACTATTAAATAAAAAAAATTGACAAAAATAATTTTAAACAAAAAAGGATATTACAATAATAATGTAGTGGATCAAAATCAAGGATTGGTATCCTTGATTGAATCATGAGATTGGGTGGAGATATTGTCCTTATCACGTCCCCTCAAGATGAACTTCCTTTGGGAAAGTCCAATATTGGCAAGTAGTATATAGAAGCAAGATTTAAGTAATAGTTTGGTGAGGGCATCTGCTAACTGATCATCACCGAGAATATGTTGAACTCGAATTGTGTCGAGTTGTACTTGTTCACGAACAAAGTGAAAGGCCAATGCGAGTTATTTCATGCGGGAGTGAAAAACAGGATTGGCGGAGTAGTGTGTGGCACAAAGATTATCACAATAGATAGTAGGTTGATGTGTTGGGGTAATCCCATGCTCGATAAGCAAGGAACGTAGCCAAAGTACTTCAATCGTTGTATCAGCAATTGCCCAAAATTTTGCCTCAGTGGAAGAACGAGCTAAGGCACGTTGCTTCTTGGAGCTCCATGAAATTGGATTGCGACCAAGATAGACTAAGTAACCATTGGTAGAAATGTATTTATCTATGTCCAGAGCCCAATTTGCATCTGTAAAGGCATGTAGTCGTAATGGAGAATTACGATAGAGTTGAAGACCATAATGAGAAGTACCATTTAAGTAGCGTAGTAATTGCTTAAGAGCAAGCCAATGATCATTAGAGAGACAATGCATATATTGTGAGAGTTTGTTGACAACATAGGAAACATAGGGACGAGTGAGAGAGAGGTATTGTAAGCTGCCAAGGGTGGCTCGATAATCTGTATGGTTGGGAATTGGTGGGTTCGTGGCATAAGTGAGGGGAGGATTTAGAGCGAGGGGAGTGGATACTAGTTTTGAGTCATGCATGTTATACTTCACTCGCACGTCATGAATTTATTTTGTTTGGTTAAGAAAAGTCCTTGGTTATTAGAGACGACTTCAACACCTAGAAAATAGGAGAGGGGACCGAGGTCTTTGAGGGAGAAGCGATGAGCGAGAGTAGAGATGAAATTAGTTAGGTATGAGGGAGAAGGGCCAATGACAATAATATCATCGACGTAGACTAAAAGGTAGAAGGTAGCATTACCATGTTGGTATAAAAATAGTGATGGATCGGAGATGGAGTTTCAAAAACCAGGAAATAGAAAGAAGGTTTTAAGTTCTGTGTACCAAGCTCTTGGGGCTTGTTTAAGGTCGTAAATAGGTTTGTTAAGTTTACAAACATGGGTAGGATATTCTTTGTCGATACATCCTGTAGGTTGAGACATGTAAACACTCTCGGTAAGAGTACCTTGAAGGAACGCGTTGTTAATGTCGAGTTGACGGAGAGACCAACCACGACAAATGGCTAGGAATAGAATGAGGCGAACAGTGGTAGGTTTTACGACCGGGATAAAGGTTTCAGAGTAGTCAATGACGGGGCATTGGTGAAAGCCTTTTGCAACAAGTCGGGCTTTGCACCGTTCAGTGGAGCCATCTGGATTATATTTGATGCGAAATACCCATTTACAACCAACGACATTTTGAGAAGCATGAGGTGGAGGGTGTAAGCGAATCGAACTTTTAACGAGCTACTCGAGCTAGAGCTTAGTAATTCTCGAGCTCGAGTCTATCTCGAACGCAAAATAATGATCGTTGAGTTAAACGAGTCGAGCCTCGTAAAGCCGATGCTTGACTCAGCTCGTTCGAGAACTCGATTAATTTTTTCAATCCGAGTCGAGCCCTACGAGTATACGAGCTATACATGTTTATAAATCATTTAATACAAAATATACTTGTTAGTTGGAAGATTTGAACCAATGACCTTACGCATTAAGGAAAGGAGTCTTACCAATACTCCAGGCT
This sequence comes from Arctium minus, assembly GCA_954870635.1. Lineage (NCBI taxonomy): Eukaryota > Viridiplantae > Streptophyta > Magnoliopsida > Asterales > Asteraceae > Arctium > Arctium minus. The sequence goes on along the minus strand of OX941096.1, from coordinate 852,906 downwards.
ATCTTTTGTTTACCATTTGGCTTGTAAAAAATATAACATATTAAATAAGCTATTAGCTATTAAGCATTAAAAAGAATCAGGTGAGTAGGTGACCATTGATTTTCTCTAAGCATTCATACGTTCTTCAAGACGATGAGAACTGTAAGAGGCGACTCAAGTAAAATGTTTCTCCTCATGTCCTCCATGTCTCATTTCACGTACGATGACCACGACTCCAGCCTACACCTCTCAACTCAGATAAGTTCATTTGACGAATTTCGCCATCCTGCATCTCCTAGTGTTCATTCGACGGATTTGCCCAGATTAAATTTTGTCGTCGAGTTACCTTGGTAAGCTAATTGTTTATGTCTCTTATTCCATTCTTCTTTTTTGTTATAGAAAATTATAAGTTTGGATGATCATTGTATATGTTTGAAATCAGAAACAAGCACGCCAACTGTTTGATATTATGTCTGTTTGAAATCCGCTGATATGTATTCACACAAATACTACATTTTGTTGGTTTTGTTTGGGTTTTGTTGATATTTGAAACTTTTTTTTTCTTTAGAAAAGTTGTATTTGAAGCTTTTTTTTTCTTCAGAAAAGTTGTAGTTTTTGTTAAGGTATGTGGTCTTATCTTTCATAACTATGTTGGTTGTCATGCTAAATTGGTCCATTTCCTACTTTTTGTTCTCGATTCCTGCAAGTCAAATGGTTCTCATGCTTGGATGCTAAATTTACTAAAAGAATAGTAAAAAATATTAGTCAACATGTGGAAGAGGAGCATCCAAACCAACAAACTATTCAATAGATTTCGAACTAAACTATATATAAATTTATAGATGGAAGGGGAGCATCCAAACCAACATATGGAAGAGGAGCATCCAAACCAACATGTGGAAGAGGAGAATCAATTTACTAAAAGAAAAAGAACTAAAAATCTGTAGTCTGGAAAGATATGATTGAGGTGGAGACGAACAAAGGAAGAAAAATACAATGCATTCATTGTAAGGAGCATTTTTCTATTAGTTCCACGACGACTACAACAACGCTTAAGAGACACTTACAAACTTGAAAAGCGAAGAAAGTTGCAATGAATAACCAACAGTTGCTTAATTTCCAGCCCGTCTATGATACATGTGAGCAATTAGTAATGGTAGATGTTAATGCCAAAAATCGCCCCAAGGAAGATCTAAGGTCGGTGCGGAGCTTTAACAACTAAAGTAAGCGATCGATCGGCAAATCGTACGACAAAAGCAAAAAGTAGATAGAACACAGAGAATTTTGTGACGCATAAAACCCCGTCGAGGGTAAAACTGCGGACAACAACAGGGATCGTCAAGTGCACTATGTACGTCAAACATGGACGTCATCCTTTAGAAGGAGTAATTGCAAGTACAATTGACAATATTACAATAGAACAATAGTGTAATCATGTGATTGGACTAAATGACGTGTAATATAACACTTCTGTCGAAAAGATTCTGTTTAAGAGAGTTCTTGAGAACTATATCTTTGTAATTGCTTGTTAATCCCATGATGACGATATTCTTCGAGGTTGTATATATAGCTTTAGTCGCCATAAATGAGCATTGATTGTCCAACGGTCTTAATATTGGTTGATCTTGATGACGATCGTCCATTGTATCCGTTGGTCATTATGTGCATTAAACCTGTAATAAGAGATTCACAAAGAAAAATGGTTGGCCAAGCTACATCGGTTTAACAAAATATAGATAACATGATATTAGAATAGTTAAGATGGTGGGCATTCTAAACTCAATTGTTGTCTTTTACATGGGTTTTCAACTCGTGCAAGAATTTTAAAGTCTCGTGGTGTGGTGATGCATTCTCGGTGATCTCAGTTAACTTACGTTTGGTTGGTGTGGCGCAGTCGTAACAATCTGTAAGTGTTTATGTTGGTGTGATGTTCTTTTCTAGGCATGAAGGTTGTTTTCCAATGCTTGTGTTTGCTTTGCTTCATGGTTTGAGGTTGCACGGATGCACATCAATACTGCTTGTTTCTTTACTTCGAGTTTTATTTTTTGTTTGGACTATGTGTTTTTCTGTTTATTAGATAAGAGCATTTGCAACATAATCTCCAAAATAAAGAACATACAAATTTTAAAGATTTTTTTTTTGGATAAAAGTTGGTTCAAACGAATTTCAAAAAAAGTTATCACAAAAAAATCTTAATATTTTGAGAAAGGAAAAATCATCAATTTAGCTATTGCGCCTACAAAAATATTCATCAAATAGTTGTTTTTAAAAATTATCACAAAATAACTAATAAATATGCAAATTGTCTTCAAAATCTCTCCTCAAATCTCCACAAAATATGCCCAAAAAGCAAATCCTCACATAATCTGATAGAAAATATTTGACGACAATAAATCTGTAAATTTATTAAGCCAATTTACGAATTTATCAATTAAATTACAGTATATGTCACTTTATGACGCTTACGTTATATATGTTACTTACAGTATACAATTAAATTATGTAGTTTCCCTGGTCAAGTTGTTGGAGTGAGTATCGTTGCCCAAGTTACATCGGTGGAAGTTGCTCCTGTCAAGGAAGTTGCCAAGGTATGTATCACAGTTTTTCTATGATTGATCTTTTGGTCAGTGGATAGCTGAATTTATCTTGTATGTATCCCCCATGAAGCCCATTATTGACACTTTCTAGGCACACCATTGAAATTGCTTTTACATGACAAGTGCTGTTGAGATTTCTTAATGGACACCTTGCTATAAATGTGTTGTTTTAATCTTAAGCTTTGCTTAACAACAATCGACATATTCCATGTAATCAATTTACAGATGGTGTTTTTTTACCTTGATTTAGAAGGGAAAAAATCATTGGAAAAAATAAGAACCTGATGTACAGACAACCATTTCTGGTAACTTTCATGGACTTGAAATGATGGTGATTCTCTAATTTTGATATATTATTTTGAATTGATGAAATTTAGGACCATGGACATAGATTTTTCATAAGAGGTTAGACCAACTAACGAGGTTGTTCAAGCATTTATGGAATATTTGGTTGGTCCATTGCTACGTTTGATGGACATCGACATTGCAAAGGGAATTCTATCTGGATCTCAACAGAATTATGTTGCTAAACAGGTAAGTACCATCTCCCGTGAGTAACTGTCTTATAAAAAGCTTTGATTGTATTCAAGGTAGACCTTCAAGATCTAGATGGAAAATTGGCTTCTTGGAATGAAGATGATGATAGTTCTTGTAAATGGACCAACAAGTTACAAGTACTTTTAGTGCAATAGCAATGATTAATGTTTTGTGTTAGTAGTCCAACAATCAACATTTTGGTTCTAAATGCCAAGACGATCATCTAGGAGAGGCTGTTGTGTTTTCCGATTTAGTAACTTCACAAGACGGTCGAGACAGGGACTTCTAGATTAGAGTCCTTCGTATTACTATATTAAGGTAAGTATGAATCTTATTGTCAATGTCATTCTCAACTTTATACTTTTGCAACTTTCATTTTCTTAGGGGTCGTTTACACAACGCTTACCCGGTAAGCGTTTACCGGTATATGTTAACACTTTCTCGTATGTATGTCCAATCTACATCCTGGGAAGAACCAATGGACCATATCCAAACCTTTCCATCATTTGTGTAGTTTTAAACTCTTGCTTGGTGTCTTATCAAAACATGAGACATTTTAGTGGCGTTTGTTTTTTAAGTGGTGCTGAAGTCTGATTTCACTTCTGATTTTTAAGTGGTGGTGCTGAAGTCTGAAATCTGAATCAAAAAGATTGTTTGTTTTTTAAGTGGTGGTGCTGAAGTCTGAAATTTGAATAAAAAGAATGCATGTCCAATACCAAAACTTTTCACATTCATTTCCATCATACAAAACGTTTTCACATTCTATAGCCTTCCAAATAATGAATCGACACAAGTTCACTACTACATATTTACGTACAAATACAAATCCATGAATAGCAAAAATCAAGTGGGCATTTGATCTCTCAAAGGGAACAATATTCGGCAGCAAGTTCAGATTTTGATATGGCTAGCTGTTTCTATGTCACGAGAACCACTGGCTCACCACGGCGCTATGCATTGACTGAAAATCATGGCCACACATGAGATGTTGAGATTGAAGAAATGATTTCTGGATCAATATGCATATCATAGTAAAATGGTATGTCTTTTTGGCAAAACAGGATCAACAGACAGCTAGAGATGTCATGCTTTACTGGGTGCTAGGTTCAAACAACTATATTTGCTATCTACCACAATATTCAATATCCAGATTTATACATTTCAAACTTCCAACTCATCCTAATCCTTCATCATACACTCAGAAGAATCCTAAACAAACAGAAAAAACAAACACACATTAATCAAACATTCTGAAACGATTGCATGACATATAACCAAAATCAATTCAAATAAGCATCAGATTCAAAAAACAGAACACGTTAACCTGAAAATCTACATATAAACAACTCAAATCAATCATTTCTAACACAAATTAAACAATAATAGGTGCAATTAAAACCTTAATCGAAGAACAATGTAGGGAAATCAATCAAGAATCCAGAATCCCATGAATCCAGACCCAACATTGACTAGCCAAAGAAATGCAACATAACAAAGAGCAATGCACCTTCTCTTAGCAACGATCATTATGTTCCCTTTCTACATAAAGTTTTTAACCATAACATAGTGCCAATATTCGAATCAATAATAGAAAAATAGAGGTAAAATCCTTGCTAGGCATGTGAAGTCTAAAGACAATGATTTCTTTGAAAAATAGAGGTAAAATCCTTGCTAAGTTCAACATCAATATTCAATTTGCAGAGTTGTGAACGAAGATTAATACAGTTTGCAATGCTCATCAAGAAGTTTGAAATCCACATAATGTTATGAAATCAAAAGGTATACAATACAAATTAAAGCATAAAGAACACTTTGCAAATAACCAAATGAACACTCAAATGCATTCCAACAATTTCCAACAGTAAAGAAATCTAACAAATCTAACCAGTACCCAAATGAACACTCAAATCTATATATACAAACAAACCAGGGAATAAAACACAAGGACTGAATATATTATTGGAATCAAACACAAGGATCGAACCATAGGGACAAACCAGCAGATCGAACCACAGGGATGAACCAGAAGATCAACCTCAGGGACGAACCACAACTAATCTAAAGGAAGGCTGGAGTTGATATATCGACATACCTTTGAGATCTTTTCTTTGCACTCGAGTTGGGTTGAGATCGATTTGAAGATCGACTGACTTTGCAATCGATTTGGGTTGAGATCGATTTGAAGATCGAGCGACTTTGCAATCGATTTGGATTGAGATCGATTTGAAGATTGACTGACTTTGCAATCGATTTGGGTTGAGATCGATTTGAAGATCGAGTGACTTTGTAATCGATTTGGATTGAGATGAATTTGAAGATCGACTGACTTTGCAATCGATTTGGGTTGAGATCGATTTGAAGATCGAGCGACTTTGTAATCGATTTGGATTGAGATCGATTTGAAGATCGACTGACTTTGCAATCGATTTGGATTGGGATCGATTGGGTCGAGAACTGGAGATAGAAACTTGAGGCGAGAGGAGCGAATAAGTGAAAATAAGTGGCTAGGTTGCCACTTTTTTGTTAAGATAAGTTTAAGTGATAAGAGGTTCTAAATAAGTTTAAAAAACAAACGGTCTGAAATTGAAAACGTCTGACCGAATAAGTGATAAGTGGTTAATAAGAGTTGAAAATCAAAAAACAAACAATGCCTTTGTGTTAATTTTTTGAGATAGGTATGCCTATTATTCTTTTGTAATTGTGTTTCTCTTAGTTTGCAATAAAATGTATATGTATTATGTTTCTTTTTTCTTTGTTTTCTTACATCCCGTTGTATCGACATTGTCACACCTTTGTTTAATTTTCATGAAAATTTAAAATTTTGAATTCTTTTTAGCAAATTTTCCAGACTCATATACCCTGCAATGAATGCACTATTTGGTATGTGGATTTCTTATAGTTGATTTTATTTTCAAGTTTGTTCTAACATATATTTTGGTTTTTATATTGTAAACAAGTTGCAAAAAAGGAAAATAAACTCTTAATGCGTACATTGTTCTTTTAAATCTAAGAACAACAAATGTTCTCGTATTGAGAATTCCGCTATCTAGGAATTCCAAACATATCGACATTGAATGTATGTACCATATAAAACCATGAAATTAGCATCGTTAGGACATGAATTTGAAAAAAAGAAGATTATTAGAAATAGAATGACACTTGAGGATTTACACGTAAATGTAGATTAAAGTCACGTCGTGTATCCGTCCAACGGATGGGTATAACACTAGTTGAATGGGGGAGTGGAACGTGGGGAGGAAAAATTGGCTTCCAAAAACCGTCCACCTGTTTTAAAATTTTAATAATATAGTAGAGATAGAGATATAATATTAATGATTATAAAGTCAATAAGTTAAAAAGAAAAACTAGTAATATGTCACTTCACACCAAACATCAAGGTACGAACCATTTATGAACCTAAAAAGAACCCTCTACAATGATAGTTCTTACAAATCACTACACTTTTTGCTTATAAGAGCATCTCCAATGGAGGTTCTTTTAGGTTCTTACTCATCAAAATAAGAACTCATATAAAAATCTACAATGGTAGTTCTTACAAGAACCTCTTTTTGTGGGTCTCGTATAATACTTATATAAGTTAAATATATAATATCAATGATTATAAAGCCAAGAAAATAAAAAGAAAAGCTAGTAATATGTCACTTCACACCAAATATTAAGGTAAGAACCAAGGTTCTTATTTAAGAATTTAGAGGGATTTGGGTTTTTATAAGAATTTTCCACAATGCTAGTTATTACAAATCATTGAACTACCTTGCATTGGAGATGCTAACCTTATATATGAGATGCTCTTAATTAAGCTCAGAGTATGAAAATCAAAAGGAAGAATCAGATAATTCAAACATGATTTGATATACAGATGGTGATAGATACACAAGACCGATAGATACTCCCATCCATCCATCCATCAGAGCTTGATCTTTTATGAAAAAGGAAAAAATCAAGCCCTCATTCTTCATTTCATACCACAACTAACTTTTAGTCCAATCAAGGAGAGTTGAGTTGGGATGAAATTGAGTTAAAATATATATATATATATATATATATACATATATATAATCGCTAGCTAGAGAAACATCTGATCGAGGATGATGACGATTGCCATTGCAGCAGCGGCATCCATCTGATCAGGATCATGTAGAAAGAGACGGAATACATCTCCACCAAAGGCCACACCTCCCACGGCTGCTTCCTTGCGCTTGATCTCAGCCAGGATCCTCCTCCGTTTGTCATCATAAACCACACAGCTTCTCTGCGTGTATGATCCTTCTATCTGGTAGATCGGCTTCTTCTTCGTCCTGGATCCTGTGTTTGCGGTGACGTGAGCCAGAGACTTTGTGTTGAGGAGGTTGACGTGTTTGGTGACCGTGAACAGAGGAGGATTGACCGCCGTTTCTCCTTGGTATACCACCCAATCCAAAAGGCTTAGCCTCTGTATGTTGTCAACAAAATCATGTCATTCAATTCATGGATGAATGAATGAATTACAAAAGTATAGATATGGATACCTTGCGTCGGATGGTGAGAAGCGAGTGACCGGAAGCGTCCATGAGGTGGAGGATCTGAGGGTTGGAGTAATTATCGAGTCGGAAGAGGAGATTGCCATTAGAATCGAAGACGGTGAAGCCATAGCAGTTGAACACCAGAGACTTCTTCCAAACGGTCAGTTGAACAGGGGACAGAGTTTCGTGGTGGTGGGTGTGGGTGTGGGAAACAACCGCATTCGCATTGGGGTATACCTTTGTCATCACTACTTCACTTAATAATTGGTATAAACTCTCTCTCTCTCTCTCTGTTTGTTTTTTGTTGAGGTTGCAGGTGGTTCTGAACAGGGGAAGAAGAACGGCTCTTATAGTCTTACCAAATAAAAGTAATAATTATTATTAATTTTTAAATGATTTTGTGTTTTTCCAAAAAAACAAAAATGATTTTGTTTTGGAAAATATAATATTTTTTAATTAGTGTTAAATAAATTATACCCACGTAGTTGGATGGTGACGTGTGACGACAAGTCCATTGTAGATTTGTACTTGGTTTACTAGTGTAATGTTGCGTCTTTATGACTTCCTTTTATTTTTCTCATAAATTTAATTATCACAAACAATACTTTCTTTATTTATCATGCAAACTGATTTTTTAAAGCTAGTATTTTCGTATTCCGTTTCAAATAATAATATATCTTTTATAATTAGTTCAAGATTTTTTTTTACATTGACAACATTCGTTTTTTTTTTTTAAATTTTATGTATTTTTTTTATATGAAAAACATTGTATGTTTCAATAAATTCTTTTCGAAAATAAATTTTACATAATAAGAATTGAAACAAAGTGAATTCATTTTTTTATAGACAAATTGTATTTTCACAAAACGTTACAATTATAAGAACCAATCGTATCCATCAAATCATTTACCTGGTTTTAATTAACTTTTCATTAATCAAAGAAAGATAAGATAGGTGAAGATAAATGAAGATGAGTGTAGGTTGGTCACCTTTAAAATCAAAAGGCAAAAGTGTGCATATTGTTCAAGAACACATTCCATTAGCTTTGTTGGATCAAATAGAAATCGACAACTCCGAAGGTGTTGTCATGTTCACACCAAGAGGAGGTGGTTTCATCAGAAATTCAGAACTCAACCATATATATATATATATATATATATATATATATATATATGTGTGTGTGTGTGTGTATGGGAGGTTCAAATGAGAATAACAAAAAATCGAAATGTGAGAAAGATAAAAAATGGATAATTTTTTCAAAAATAATATGGGTGTCAAATCAAATAGAATAAATGCTTGTTTTTATGGTATAATTTGTTCGACTCTAATTTTTGGTTATATTTTACCAATTTTTTATTAGAAAATAGGAGGGATTGTTTTAAAAACATGAATGTGACCACCTTTTTAATCTTATCCGTTGAATCATCTCCGATTGTTGAGATCTATTCTTATCTTATCAAAATTTTCATTCTCCCCCTGTAGGATCGTATTTTTCAATTACTATATATTTTATCAATGTAAATGTATAATATATGCTAGTATATATGCATTGCTGCATAGATGAAGAATCGTGTGAGAAGTTGAGTTAACGTGAGAAGCGTGAGAAGTGAATCTGAACTCTTGATCCCTTATAATCTCAAACCCACCAATGAACCGCGTTTCATAAGGGAATTGATCTGGTGCATCTTATCCTAATGTGAATCCAACGATTGATAGTCATTTTTCACGCTTCTCACGTTAACTCAACTTCTCACCGAAACTCAGCCCTTAGTATATATATTTACTAATATTAATATGATGTGTATGCATCAATGTATATAAAAGATTCTCACAATTTTCAAAATATTTATAGTAATCATTTGAACTTTTATCTAAGAGGAAAACGTGATACGATCCGAATATATCACGATCATCCATCCCCTATCCGATCTTATTGGCTTTAAGAACATAAAGATAATTTACATTTTAGAGATTATCCAAGTAATTATTTGAATTTCTTAACAGTCTCATGATATTCTTAATTAGATTTAATTAGTCATTCAATATGTATGGTTATTTTTTCACTATTTCTTTTGCGATCTATGTCTAATAAGATTTTTTTCATGATTTTTATCAGATATCATATGTGATAATTGTATTAATTATTTTTGCATTCATATCTAATAATAATGTGTTTGTCCACAATATCACATTTGATATTACTTATATTATAAATCACATTAATCTATCGACAATATCATATGTAATATTTTGCATGTAAAAGAAAATCATTAATGATTCACATATGATATAGATTAATTTATCAAGAATCAGATGAAGATAAGAACAATGTCAATTATGATATTTTACATGTTAAAACGAAAAAAAAAATCATTAACAATATTACAGGTAATAATAAATAAATAAATAAAAACACAAGCCATCAATAACAATGTCAAATTTGATAATATACAAGGTAAGAAACAAAAATCTATTACCAATATAACATGTAACAATATATGTAATAAAACACACAAAATCCTTAATATTATTATATATGATTTAAGCATATTGTTTAATTAAATAGTTTAGATAGATATAAATAGATTATCAACTTCAAATTTAGGAGGATGAAGTGGAGATATATCCAATAACCCTTTTTTAAGTTATACATCACAACAAATTGGATTTTAAAGGATGCTAAAATTATATAAGTTTATAGAATCATTAGTTAAAGTGTTGTGTCTAATTAAAGTTGTTATAATAGGTTTATAAGACGCTTTTGGACGTCTTAACAAATTTCTTATGACACTTTTAAAATACAACGTCGTATTATCTAATTTTTAAAATATTTTGAATAAGTCTTTTATAAACACATCTTTTTATTGCCATATTTTATAGGACATTTCTTGGTACAGTAACATATAAATTAATAGCTAATACGATGCCTTATTGAAAAAGTATCCAGAAAACTTGTTAAGATGTACATAGACGTTTTATAAATCTATTGCAACACCTTTAGTTTAGGTAGAAAACACTTTTAACCAATAGTTTTATAAACTTATATCCTATATATAAAACAGTCTATATATATATATATATATATATATATATATATAAACACATATACAATTATTTTAGCATCCTATTATAGTGACAATTTTTACATGTTAAAATCAAATATCCAATCAGTTATAGAAGGTTCTTCTTTTGTTATGATAACGTTGGTTTTTCTATTATACCATCAAAAGGATTTTGAGGATGAGCATATATATAAGGGATTTTGTAATATTAATTAATTAAATTGTGTGGTTGAGGAAAATTCTCCGGTGGTTGTGGGACGGAAGAGGAAGAAGATATTTGTTGGTGGTGGATCATAAGCCAAAGTCGTCCCCGGTGCGGAGGACGACCACAATATTCCCCTTTTTTGTTGGCTATTTTAACCAGACATTAATTTACCTTGGTATTTTATAATGTATTTAGAATTATATTTATTTATTCTTATCAAATATCAAATGACATTTTAATTTAAATTCTAATTCTGATGTTTGCTTGTTAAAAAAACAAACAATGTTGACTTATGAATTTTTAATTATTAAGAAAACATGCCGTTTCTTGTAATAAAACATATATAGCGACCTTCCATGTTTCCATTGGCCATTTTGCTATCAGATATTTATCATCACCAAAATAAATAATTATCAAGTAAGTTCCTTATATATATAATCGAAATAGTCGGTTAATTATTGAAAATAAATTATTAAGATTAAATATGATATATGGGGCCTAAGTCATGTCATGTGACGAAAGATGCTACTTCTAGAAGGCCAACTTCTTCGTAAGGGGATTAATTTTAACATAAAACATAATTTAACATCTTTTTTATGACATTATATATTATTAAATAAATCAATTTTGTTTCTAATCCTAACTCTTCCTTTAGCTAATATAAGTTTTGATCATGTTTTATATATATATGAAAATTAATAATAACTTATATTTATGTTTAAATTGTGCAATAATTAAACTAGATTAAAAGAAAACTTGTTATATGAATTATTATTTCATTTTTGATAACGGATAGCATTGTCATTCCTTTTTTTTGATGTTGAAATCCACTCACAAATCATCAATTTTCCATAAAATAATTTTTCAATTTCCAAATCTATTAAAAGTGACATCAACCACTCGTTCTATGGGTAGGACAAGTATTAAAAAACACAACATTCTTTCTTCTTTGAAATATATATCTTGTTTTTTTTTTCTTCTTTTTATTAAAATACATCAAATGCATCTTAGGGGTTGTTTGGTTGGTTTTTCATTAAGTTCTGCATGGATAAAGTTGTCTGTGTGGATTAATCTATCTGTATAGATTTAGAAGATTTTTATTTGAGAGAGTTTTTTCATACATGGAAGTACCGTGTTTTTTAATGGGAGGGATTGGTTTGGAAAAAAACTTGGCTTTCTGCATAAAGCCCCCCCCCCCTTGAAATCTTACTAAATAAGCAATTTTCTATATCATTAAGCCACTACCAAACTGTCATATATAGCTGACTGAATAAGCTGTGTGTCTCATTAAGCTCATTAAGCTGCTAACAAACAGGCCCTTAGACTATTCATAACAAGGCGAAGAGAAGTTGAGGTTAACCTAAGAGGAGTTAGAAGTAGATTTGAACCGTTGATTATTTTTAATCAAATTTCTTCCCATGAATTACGACTTAGAAGGTAATTGATCCGGTGCATTACGTACGGTGCATCTTATCTTGGTGTATCTCATCATAATGTTAATCCATTTATCATCTAACGGTTGATAACCACTTCTCACGATTCTCATGTTAACCCCAACTTCTCATCGAAACCCAACCCTTTATAACAATGTAGTATCAATGGCATTTTTAACAATATTAAATCCATTTTTGCAATTATACTCCACAACAATATAATATTATTCATCATTGAGAGTTGTCATTTACATATCATTAGTTATTTATGATTTGTAACATATAATTTAATCATTTATAAGACACATTAAACTATAGAAGTGATAATATAGTAAAGTAATTAGAGGGAGTTTAATTTAGAAACCTTAAATATTTTAGGAATACAGTAATCATCCTTTTTGTGAGTATACATGATAAATAACGTGATAAAATATTCATGATAAATGTCATGACATATATTCATGATGTATAATATTTATCACGAATAATTATAAAATTGGTGGTTTATGTGTTCTTAAAATATTTAAGGTTCCTAAACGAACCCGCCCCAAAGTAATTATTAAGACATAGTTTAATCGTTAGATTTATAATCAAATATCTTTAATAAACAAAATAATTTGTTAGAAGTTATAACTTTGAGGATGAGGTTGAGTTTCAGTGAGAAGTTGAGAAGCGTGAGAAGTGGTTATCAATCATTGGATGCATATTAAGATGCAATGCACCGAGATAAGATGTATCGAGATTCACCAGATCAATTTCAGTATGAAGCGCGATTCATGGGTGAATTTGAGATTATAAGTGATCAAGGGTTAAGATTCACTTCTCACACTTCTCACGTTAACTCAACTTCTCACACCAGGCGAAGTTGATCATGTGAGAAGTTGAGTAAACGGTGAGAAGCGTGAGAAGTGGATCTGAACCGTTGATCTCTTTTAATCTCAAGTCTTCCCATGAATTGCGGCTTAGAAGGAATTGATCTGGTGCATCTTATCTCGATGCATCTCATCATAATCTACGTTCATTTATCATCCAACTGTTGATAACCACTTCTCACGCTTCTCACCGTTAACTCAACTTCTCATCGGAGCCCAACCCTATCAAACGAGAAGCTAAAATTTTGTGAGAAGACGAGAAGTGTTTAATCATATATGATACACAAGCTTAATTAGGGGTGTTATTCGGTCGGTTAAATAGGTTTTCGGTTTTCAAGCTTTTTAAAAATTAACCGATAACCAAACCAAATAAGGTTCGGTTTAATCGGTTTCGGTTTATTCGGTTCGGTAACCGGTGAAACCGAATAAGGATTATTAGTTTTTGGTTGGAAATTTGCATAAATAATGTTTTCAAATCAAATGTCCGTTGCTTATAATATATAATTGTATACTCAACAATTGACTTATATTAAGTAAATACAACATCTATCAAAACCTACTTCTACTATATGACATTATTTTCTTCAGGCAACGATGTAAAAAATGTAATCTAATAAACAAACATTATCTACTCCCATATCGTTTTCCTACATATTGATACACAAAACTAAATTTTAATGTTACAAAATAAATGAAAACATATCGTTAAATGTTTTTAAATGAAAAACATGTTTTTCCAAAAACGTAGGCTAGAAAAACGTGTCCGGTCTTTCACTTTTAGACGGCACATTGAAACTAATTTCCAACCCAAACATTTAGTAGGAGTCAACGATGGTAGGCAAGATGAATTTTGAAGAAAAGGTTAATTTGGACATTAATTCTGATTTCAAATACGTACGTTATTGAATATTTGAAGAAAACTCAAATATGAAATCTTTAACGTAAAACTTAAAAGTAAATCTAAAGAATTAATAATGTATTAGTTATTTTTGTTTAAAAAATGATTATGTATATTTAATATATATTTAAACAATATATAAAAATATGGGGTGTGGTACCGTTTGAACAACAGTTTGATAATTCAAAATTGCAAACCGTACAACAAAGTGCGATTTGATGGAAATGCAAGCCGTAAACCGCACATCACGATTTGTGCAGTTTGACGGTTTAGATGAACACACTTAGTTCCCATTGTTTTGTAAATCATGCTTACCTGGTGAACTTGCCATGCCCTAAATTTGGAGAAAGTGTTGAGGAAAATGTGATGCAGGGCTTTGAGGACTTGCGGACGATTGCAAAGGGCATGCTACTAACGTCCACACAATGTAATATCATCCATGAAGTCCGAGATCTATCATGAATGCAACAAAAACATTTTAGACATCTGGTAAGGTCATGCCCTATTATATAACACAGTCGTGTCATGCAATAAACTTGAGAAATCATTATTTAAGATCTAGTTTGTGTTAAGATTTTAGGATAGCATGACGAAACAGGATCTATAAACTATAAAATGAATCCACTCGTTATTTATAGGAGAAGTGTAACAATCGTAAATTCTTGGTGTCAAAATTTTAAGTTAATAAACCGTGTAAAAGTGGAAAATAAGGAAGTTGGGGGACTTATTTGCAAATAAAGTCATTAAAGGGCTAAAACCCTAATCATTTCCTCTTTTGGTAGTCCCTGGAAAGAGAGAGCGGCACTTGAGACGCTTGGGGCAGCGAGAAAGTGAGGGATATCGGTGGGAGGTCGATTTGTGAAGACTATTCGTGAGATTCAAGCAACCATCTAGCAGAGGCTCATTCCAAGAGGTTACCGCTTTATTTTTGGGTTAGGTTGAGTGTGTGGCCGATATCTCGAATTCAGGTGAGTTCCCTTATTTTCGAAATATGCATTCATCATTGAACTGGAAATGGATTTATTTTACATTGTCCATTATGGTTATCATTAATCTTTGATAAGATCATATTCTTGGTTACAACTGCGAGAGGTTGCTATATGTAAATGTTATTATTATTTCACCTTGTGTTTGAGATTTATGCTGACATGACAATTTGAATGAGTGGTTGGCCATGGCTACATATAACCATCGGGGATGGTTGCACTGTGTGTTTGGAATTTGTTTCCCTACACACGGTAACGGCATCGACTAGGGGGTCGTATGGGGATCTACTGGTGGCCCCGAGGACGAGTAGTCCTGCTTCTTGAGGATGGATTTCGGCGTGGACATAGTCATTTCTTGTGACTCAAAGTTTGTGTGACTACTCTTGTTAAAGTGTATATGTTTTCATTTTACAAAAAAATAATGGACGAGGCTGGGAATTCACTAGACCTTCCGGTTTAATCTTCATTTCCACCTTTCTTAAAACCCATTTTCAGGTAACAGGGTCGCTGTTGGTTCTACAAAAGGGAAGGAGAAATGTTAAGAGCTAGGATGTCGGAGAGTGGGGCCTTAGTAGCGGCGTAGACAAATTTCATTTTAGTTTATCGGTTGTAATAGAGATGTTAATGTCTGGACTATGTTTATTCTTCCTTTTTAAAGGCTGGTACTGGGATCCGATATTGGGAGTTTACTTGTACCTAAATTGTTGTGTTGATTTCTTTTGGGATGTTACATTTGGTATCAGAGCCATAGTTTAAGGGATTTAGGTAACCGAATGGCCTAAACTTAAATTGTGGGGTATAGGGGACACAACCGAGATGTAGGATGTCTTTGGGAAGATCACGCTAAGTGTACTGAATATAAGGTAGGGAGTGATATCATGTAAAGTAACTTTATATTACACTTGTCCAGTGTAATTGCGAATTTACGGGTACATGTATGAACTCAAGTTGCCTTACTGTGAGTAGTTATCTATAGAGTGTTAGTTTGTGCGAATAGTTGGTTTTCATCGGGGGAGTGTTATCGACGAGGTAGTCAATGGAAGGGGGTAACATAGAGTAAAGTTCTGGTCTTGCAGGGTTAGCAGAAGTTACTGTGTGATGCGTGACGTCGATCATGGTGTATTTGAAGACGTTCTAGAAGGAGTATATTTCAGGACGATATTAGATCGCCCAATGGAAGAACTTCAAGAGTTCGGATCGAGTGAATGGATGATTAAGGGTAAACTTTTAGTACTAGTGAGTCACATGCTGGGAGTTGTTATGTCGATCGTTTCGGATAATAGGTGAGGATTGGGTTTGCATTTTGAGAGTTTTAACTCAAGTATGAGTAAAGGAAGTGAGTCTATAACTCTCAAATCAACGTTAGAGCGGCATGGTTGTTGGAGAGATGTTATCGGGACGGATTAAATTAATGGAGAGGCAGAATGCAATGAGAATTTGGTGGCTTATCGATCTGTTGGGGTCAAAGATTGAAATCGTATGATATGTAAATCATTGCTCAAGATGAAAACTTTGTGGGTGATCAAACAGGTAGGTTGTGAAACATTTGTATGGCAAGTGGTTGTTAGGACGAGAAGGTGATCGTTAGTCAAAGGTAGGATGAGGTGATAGTTGCGTGGATCCAGTGATTGACCTCGACTGAGTGAATAGCCTTCAATTGCAGTTGAATTCATGCATTATGTCTTTAAAGATATTGCGAGGACTCGTTTATGATTTAAAGGTAGATGCACGCATAACGAATTTCATGTTTTGGAAATAATTTGACGCGTGCAAGAGGGTGTTTAAAGAGGAAATACAAACCTATCTTTTTGCGTAATAAAATTTTCCTTAAACTTAGTGATTTGTGAAGTATATCACTTCTTTTCATGTTGAGATAAAATTTGTTGTGAAACCCTTGAACACATTTGGCAACAAGCCTTTATAACCAAAATGAGTTTGAGACGATATCTTATAAAAGTGTGTGAGAGCCGATTGTTTTATTTCGTGCAAGCGGTTTCGTTCAGAACTTTTCTAGTCGCAGAAGGAAGTTTTCTCTCCATATTACGGTTGTCGCGACGTCGTTTTAGTTGATCAAGGTGATGTTTTACCAAAAGATTGCGCGCAAACGATTCTCAAGATCGTGGTGCATGACTTTGAAGTTATAAGAGTGTTGAGTCATGTGTGCTCAAAATGTTTTCAAGTGTTTTTCCCTTTGAGTGTTCAATTGTGAGAAATGATTTTTATTTATTTATCGAGTCATCATGCATGAAGGCTATGAACTCATGAGGTCGTGAAAGTTATTGGATTAGGGACAAGGAACGGTTCGAGCGTGGGGAAATGTGTCGGTCAAGCTAATGATAGATGATTTATGTCTTCGGTATTCTTATTAAGGAAGAGATGGTGGATATGGAAAATGTCGAAAATGGACTGTGACATTAATGGTATTATGGGAGTTCGAAATCTTGCTTGGTAAATTTGGCATGTTGTTGTCGATGAATGGTCGTATTTGGGGTGAAAGACTCGAAGTCGTCGAAATGCCGATGTTAGTGAATAATAATACTTGAAATGTTAAAGAGTATTGAGCCTAAGCTGGTTGGAATAGCCCTGTAAGTTAGACCTTGCATCATGTAGACCTTGAACCTCCTTCAGATAAGGATAGGGAAGTGTAAAACTAAATGCAGTGTGTTTGGGAAAGTAAGATGGCATTATAAATTCTTGTTGCCGGAGATACAGTGGAAGTACTATCATGTCTATTATTTTTTTTACGATTGAAGTTAGAAGATATTTAAAATGTGCCGAGATAAGGGCGTCGGCAGGAGTTGGATTTTACAAGGTTATCTTGGTGATTCATAGACGGAGTAAGTCGTTCAGGGATGGTGTATACTTGTTGAGTATTGGATAACCTTGCGAGAGCATTGTGATAATGAAAGATTGTTACGTAGAGTGTTTTCCCTGCGAGTTTCTAGCGTTTTGTAAATGAGGAAGTAATTAGTACAATCAAAGTCAGTGCATGGTTTATATCAGGAAGATTGAGTTGCGATTCATCTGGATTTGTGGAGAGATGAAATCGTGAGTTAGAATGAGTCTCATACGCATACAAATAAATATGAAGGCAAGATTGATTAGGGATATAAATGATCGTGAGAACCTGATCTACAATGTTATCAAGGTGGTGGTAACTGAGTGAACATGTGGTGGCATTGTGGTCCAAGGGGGAACGTGTAAGTCATTGTTGTGTCAATTGGTTATTGTTGTGTTGGGTGGAGAGGAGTATGATGATATGGGATTAAGGTAAGTGTAAATTTGGTTTTCGAGATTTTGGGAAGAGGTCCAAATGTGGCAAGTGTGTTGGATAAGTTGTTGCGCCATTGTGTTCTTGAGTCCCAAGGGGAGATGATATGTGACGATCACCTACAAGGAGAACTCGTGCTCTTCTTGGATGTGTTGAACTCCGGAGGAGCTTATATTAAGCCAATAAGGATAATCGGTGGTTGGTTGTGGTGCTTTGTTGTAGATTGGAAGTTGACTGGGAAAGTTGAGGTATTCGCAGGGTAGGAATGGGACCAAGTGAATAGGCGGACCCTGTTTAAAGAATGATAAAAAGACTTGGTACATTGGGTGTTGGGTTTTTGTTCAAGAGCCATTTGAATGTCCAAAATGAGAATTGTGGTGGAGCAAATCCGTATTGGGAATGTGTTACCAGTAAGAGGAAAACGATTATTCAGGATTGCGTTAGAAGGTAACGTTAGCGGGTTACAAAAGGGTAAGTAAGCTAAGACTAAGAAGCTTGTCTAGTGAAGCAGAAGAATGTGGAATACGTTTAAAAGTTGTTATTTACAAGGACTTGGGAAAAAGAGTAACTACGTATGATAGAGTTAAGGTGTTGGGAAATTAGTCCAAGAGATGGGCCTAAAAGCTTGCACCGTCTAGTAAGCTTTCGTGTTAGTGGGTGTCCTATGTTTCGAAGGGGCAGAGTAAGGTAGTTGATCGAGATACTCGGAGGGGAAGATAAGCGGACATGAGTAAGTTGTAGTACGATGGATGTTCCATTATGTGCATTGTTGTGCAAATAAACGAGTTCAGAGGGAAAGTTTTTGGGTCTAGCTCAGTTTGTCAGTGGGCTTTTCTAAGAGTGGTGTCATTTAGTAACGAAATTCTTACTTGTAGCCTTGGAGATGAAGTTGAAGGGTGTCCCTGTGGCAGACAAACGACTTTGGGAAGGTAATATTTTAGTACGGGAAAGGTTGAAGGTAGCTGGTGACTGTCAAAAGAATTATGTCGATAAGCGACGGAAGAACTTAGAGTTTCAACTTAGGAATATCGTAATGCTTAAAATATCTTTGTGGAAAGGAGTACTTCGTTCTGGAAAGGGGAAGGCTAAGCCGGGTTATAGTGGACCTTTTGAAATTATTGAATGGGTTGGGAAGGTGGCGTACATGTTCGAATTAACCGACACCTTTCACGTTTCAAATCTGAGAAAGTGTCTTGCAGAAGTCGATGTGGCGGTGCCCTTATAGGATTGTGCGGGTGGATGAGAAATTGAACTTCGTCGAGGAACCGGAAGCAATTATGGATTGTAAGGTCAAACGCTTAAGGACAAAGGATATCAATTTAGTAAAGGTCCAATGGAAGTTCCACAAGGGGAATGAAGCCACGTGGGAACTAGAAACGGACATGATGTCCAAGTACCCGTACCTTTTCGACAAGAAGATTCCAAGGACGGAATCCCTTTAAGGGGGGAGTGTTGTAACAATCATAAATTCTTGGTGTCAAAATTTTAAGTTAATAAACGGTGTAAAAGTGGAAAATAAGGAAGTTGGGGGACTTATTTGCAAATAAAGTCATTAAAGGGCTAAAACCCTAATAATTTCCTTTTTTGGTAGTCCCTGGAAAGAGAGAGTGTCGCTTGAGACGCTTGGGGCAGAGAGAAAGTGAGGGATATCGGTGGGAGGTCGATTTGTGAAGACTATTCGTTAGATTCAAGCAACCATCTAGCAGAGGCTCATTCCAAGAGGTTACTGCTTTATTTTCGGGTTAGGTTGAGTGTGTGGACGATATCTCGAATTCAGGTGAGTTCCCTTATTTTCGAAATATGCATTCATCATTGAACTGGAAATGGATTTATTTTACATTGTCCATTATGGTTATCATTAATCTTTGATAAGATCATATTCTTGGTTACAACTGCGAGAGGTTGCTATATATAAATGTTATTATTATTTCACCTTGTGTTTGAGATTTATGTTGACGTGACAATTTGAATGAGTGGTTGGCCATGGCTACATATAACCGTCAGGGATGGTTGCACCGTGTGTTTGGAATTTGTTTCCCTACACACGGTAACGACATCGATTAGGGGGTCGTATGGGGATCTACTGGGGGCCCCGAGGACGAGTAGTCCTGCTTCTTGAGGATGGATTTCGGCGTAGACATAGTCATTTCTTGTGACTCAGAGTTTGTGTGACTACTCTTGTTAAATTGTATATGTTTTCATTTTACAAAAAAATAATGGACGAGGCTGGGAATTCACTAGACCTTCCGGTCTAATCCTCGTTTCCAAATTTCTTAAAACCCATTTTCAGGTAACAGGGTCGCTGTTGGTTCTACAAAAGGGAAGTAGAAATGTTAAGAGCTAGGATGTCGGAGAGCGGGGCCTTAGTAGCGGCGTAGACAAATTTCATTTTAGTTTCTCGGTTGTAATAGAGATGTTAATGTCTGGACTATGTTTATTCTTCCTTTTTGAAGGCTGGTACTGGGATCCGATATTTGGAGTTTACTTGTACCTAAATTGTTGTGTTGATTTCTTTTGGGATGTTACAAGAAGGTTACAAACTAGAATTAGGAAAACTTGAAAACCCTAAATTCTCTCAAAAGCCTAAAAGAGTTAGTATATGAGATGAAGACTAAAAACTAATTACAATCCCTTCATGAAATGCAATTACAAGATTGGGTAACCTCCAAGATTTGGGAATGCAACCGACAACCCCTTGACTTTCTTTTATATGACTTTAGCCACCGATCTTTAAAATCTCTTACATCAATCATATTTCCACATTTTTTTTCATATATTAACCCTGCTCATACAAAACACGTAACAAACATTGATCATATAACAATTCTAATTACAAAAGTCAAACACCCAAGTTAAAATTGAAAAATGCAATTATATATTTCCAATATTCACTACATATCAAAATATTTTAATATTCAACTCTTATAATTTAGCTCAACCTTCCAAACATATTGATTAAAATACAAACATTAATTTTAACAAGAATATATTTGTCAACAATAATCAATCAGCAAACGAAATGTGTATATATATACACACATATACTAGAATCTAAGGAATTAAAACTATGTTTGGAGATGGAATCGCCAGAAATAAAAGACATGTACTATAGCCAAAATTTCTTATCAGGTCTAAGAGACCCTAAGAGCCCGAAGATCCATCTTTGACAATTAATCCATGAACATATTCACACACCAAGTCCAAGTCCTTAAATCATCCATTTAGATCCCAATGATTAATCTTTATTAAGTGAGTTTCATTTTCAGGGCTTATGTCTTACAGTCATAATTTACCAAGGGATTAGTCTAGGCATAACCTATGAAACCCTTTCAAAAAGGAAAAAAAAAACATATTGGGTTTTAATGTAATTTTGTAACTGTTCGATGCATGAGAAAATTAAATTTTGGTTACAAAATAAATTAGAAAACTTTTAATTTAAAACTAAATTGGATCCAATGATGCATTTAATTAAAACCACACACCATAAAGTGTTTAGAATTGTACCTTTTAGAGATTTGTTGTAGATTTGATGTAACTCTTAGAATCCAAAACATGATTCATCGGTCAGTGATCCACACACGAACACACCTAGATCTGCCACCGGGTGTTTGCCTAAGAACCCTAGATCTATATGTATTTTATAGAATAGAAAATAATTTTTTTTTGTATTTTTCTGAAAAGTTAAATTCTAATTTTTCAAACATTTCAAATTGATTTAGTCTAACACCTTATTTATATAGTTTGAATTATAGAAAGACTATAACTCAAATAGGGTTATGTAATTATCTGTAATATTTATATATAATTATCTTAAACTTTAATATAATTAGAGGTAGGTTATTATGCAACTCCTTTACATGGTGTAACCCATGCAACTCTTCTATCCACCACTCATTTTATTTTCAGCTTTTTCCTTTTTATTAATTACAAAAATGAAAATAAAATGAATGATGAATAGAGGGGTTGCATTTGAACACCCCTCAATATAATTATGTATATCCCATATAACGCTCCATAATTATCATAATTACGTTTACACCCTTTAATTATCATAATCACAATTTAACACATATTTTCACAATTATCCTTCAAGAACAATTGATTTCCATAATCAACTTGATTTAATCGGGTTTCTACAAGTGGAAGCAAACGTATTCTTTATGTGCGAGCCTATACGTTTACATACTACCCAGCAGTATCCCTATGTGACACGTATCGTGAACATCTAATAATTTACACAACAAATCTCCTCGATCTAAAAACCGAAAATAGCATGTTAAGGGCCGGCTGGAAAGGCATATCTTAAAATGGTTGAAAGAAGGTATGATATAACTACCTTATACATATGTATGGAGGAATGATTCATGGAGGAAGGCACGTACAAAATCAGGGACTTTAGACCAACATTGGAAGGAAAACAAGATGAAGGAGCATGTAGATGGGCACAAAGTGGATCAATGTATCGCCCATAAAAATAGAGGTAAATTTAAACCTGAATAGTGACATATAAGTGACACCTATATAAAGGAATCACCCAAAAAGGGGAAATGACATGAGTGTTTACAATTCAAAAGAATTAAAATGATATATATCAACCTACTAATCTAAGTTACACTAAGCCTTGATTATAGATGGATGTCACTATCATTTTTCAAAAGAATCTGCCAATTATCTGTACGCCAATATGACCAAAAGTGCCTCTAACAACAACCAACTCTCCACTCAAGACTTCGGAGCTCTACCGCTAAAGGAACCTGATATACATGTCATTTAAGAAAAAATGTTAGGTTTGATGTCTAGTGAGATCAAACATTTATAAATGAAAAAATGCATAACTAAGACGGTAAAATTTTTCCGAGTTATAATATAAAACTAATTTTCACATAATCACATAAGAACCATACGGTTTAAAATCCATCTTATGATGACGGTGGAGACCCAATTTTCCATGGATTGCAACAGAACACAAAAGTAAGATACATTCCAAGTTATAGAGCTCATACTAGGATCAATGGTCACGAGTTTTCCGACCCGTAATATATGTGTGGATATCCCCCCTGATGATCTTAGTCATATACTAGGATTACATTTACGGTCAATAACTAGTATCTGACTCCACATAACCCTACCATGTTTCCCTCGATGACCCAATGTCTTAACTAGTTACAAACAAGAATTATCCTAAATCAAATAAGTCGACTCCTATACCTATTGGTCCATTAGTGTTAGTCTAAGGCTTGTCACATTCACGATGTGACAAAACTATACTCACATATATAGTTCTCAAATTATCAAACATTTCCAAAATATGTTTTCCTTGCTTAAACAACACCATGTGAAACTAAATCCAAACAAAGGTCTAACAAGTGACCATTTCCATTTCCAACATAATATGTTCACAAAATAGGTTCTCCAAGGATTTATAAGACTTTGAGATAACTTTAGTCTATACAAACAATAATCCATTCATTTCTTTCCGAAACCCACTTTTACCAAATAAGTTTCCCAATATAATGAAAATTATAAATATTACCAAAATGGATTATTCAAGTGTTCAACCATAAATATGCTTATAAACTACATTTCATAGCATTTAACATAAAACCCTTCATTTTTCCATAAAATGGTAAAAACCCTAAAACTTATCAAAATAATCAAGTTATATCAAAATCCATCAAATGAGAAAATATGGTTAGTAGAAGTTTAAGAGATCAAAATACAAGGTTTTGACATGTATAAAGTTTAAAAGAGTATGATGAACTCAATTTCTAGGTTTCGATGAAAACCTAGACATTTGATGAAACCCTGGTGTTGGTCCCGGAGGTGCTTAACAAGTTTGTAGAAGGGGGGTTGAATACAAACACAGAAATTAAAGTTTAATAAATTGTTTATTGATAAATCAAACACAATTTACAAGTTCGTTGCGAAATAAGATTAAGACAGACTCAATCTAAACAAACTTAAGAAACACTAAGATGGTTGCACAAGAATATAGAGAAAGAGGGTTTTAGAAGTATAGAAAACAAAGGTTTCTATATTGGTTCAAGAATTGAGCACACTCTCAGAAGGAGAGGTGATCTTTCTATTTATACCCTATGCATTAAATGCATGGCAGGGTACTTTACACGTGTCATTCAGTGATTGGCTTTGGTAGTCTGACTTTTAGGAGACATGCTTTCGGCCGTATCATGAACAGTGTAGTTGACAGAGTTATTGTACGATTTGTGGCAGAGATATGTCCGTTCTGACACATCGTACTGGTTGTGCAAGGTAAGACAAAAGGAAACTTGAGGCATAAGCTTTGTGATCGATTGATCGCTGAATATCTCTTTCTTCAGAGATATAAAGAGTTTCAGCTATCGCTGAAGCTTTTCCTCATGTTCCTTTGCGTATAAGTAGAGTTGTCTTTGCTTCACTGATATCCGCATCAGGTCACTAGTAGACTTCTCTTTGTTCAGTGGCTTCATCTTCGATTCAGCTATGAACATGTTGACGCGAGACTTGTCTTCAGGGATTACGTTACTGTTTACATCAGAACTATCAGCGATAACTGAACAGACTCAGTTTTATCACTGATAGTGAAACACTAATACATATGAATGTTTGTAAGGACTATCAGCGATAACTGAACAGACTCAGTCTGATCGCTGATGGTGAAACACTAATACATATTTAAACGTAATTTTCACTAAGTATAAAAGAGGGTCGTTATCAAATCACTGAGAGAGCTTGGATCATCAATCTCCCCCTATTTGATAATGACAAAGTAACTGAAGAAAATTACTTTATAATTCAAAATGAGGAATAATCAGAACTCATAACATACACGTCCCAATTACTATTTTGAGGGATTTTTTACAGTACTGATGGAGTTAAGTATATCACTGAAATTTTCATTAATCCAAGAAAAGAATTACAAGGTATGAAAATTACAAGTACAAGTGAAGAACTAACTACTGTAAGTTTAACTAATAGATTACAAGAAATAGGAAACTAATCTATCAGCTATCTAAAGAAGACTTGGGAGGATTGATCATATACTCAGGTATTTCTTCTCCTTTCTGCCTTCGATCTGAAGATTCTTGAGAAATGATTGCTTTGATCGATTCAGCAGAGGGAGAGAAGTCACACCATAAGCACAAGAGATCCTTGAGATGACTGAGGGGACAGATAGGAATTTCAGAGACTCTCTGAAATCTGAGTTCTTCCTCATCATCTCTGAAGAAGATTCCAAAAGGTTCTTTAAGTATTTGTCCTGCAACATATGGTCCACCAGGGGGCAGAGATAGATCGAGAATTGAAAGATCAGGAGGAGGACCAAACAGAGCTTCTCTTGAGAACTTGATGGAGGTTTCATTTCTTATCACTGCGACATTTTCAGAGGAGGAGGAGACAGGCTTCCTTTTGAATTGCTTTGACTTAGAAGGAAGAGCAGACAACACCTTTAATATTGCAGCGACTCTGTTGATGAGAGCATCATTTATCCCTTCAACATAGCCTCTGTAGATTGACTTTGATTTTTTCAGTGCATCTTTGAACTCAAGCCATTCCATATAGCCGAAGCTTTCCTGTAATAACCAGATCTTAAAGTCAATAGTCTCAAAGATTGGGGTAGAGTGTGGTCAAAACCCATTTTGTAGGGGTCTAAGAGAAAATAAGAGTTATAATAGGTTAATCTAGGGATTTGGGTTATTATGGTGGCGACTGGCAAAATTTTGGAAAACAGAAGAGAAAGGTGAAGAGGATTGATCGAGAGAGAGAAGGGAGCTGAATCAGTGTTCTTCATTTTGTCACGTAAAACTTTAACTCAAACCTCTTGTTTTGTAAGAGTCTAGCAATTGCTTCTAAATCTGTTAATGGGAATTGGATTTGAAGTCGATTCTGATGATTGGAAACCCCGGGAATGGGTTAGAACCGGTGAAATCAAGATCTAATGGAGAAATTAATTTAGTTATTGGATTGTTTAATGAGATTGAGTTGTTGCTCCTGTTTTTAAGGGTTTTGTTTTATTTGCTGTGGAATTTTTGGGTTATCATTCACCTGTGTAATGGTATCGAAAGTTCTGGGAATTTTCCCGTTCGATATTCGGTCGAAGACCATCGTGAAATATCGGTCGAGGACTATCGGGTGTTATCGGTATAAGTACCATAGTGAACTATCGGTCGATGGACCGAGGGAATACCCCGGTCGATGAAACTGGGGGTTAACCCCGGTCATTAAGCATATCGGTCGACTCAGTCACGTATCAGTCGAGGTATTGGAAATTCCGGTCTTCAGGATACCGGTCGTTTTGGGAGTCATGCCGGTCGGCCCAAGTGGCCCCGGTCCGTGGGAAAACTTTGTGGGTCGAAGCTTAGGCCCACTTGGCATTAAATTTAAGGTATTGTTTATGGTTGTGAGTTTTGTTTTCTTAGCGGTCTAAGTTATTAGTGGGAATTCGATTAATTAGAGTGGTAAGTCTCGGTCGCGTATTGATGAATTAAATATTCAGAGATTAAGTGTGGATGGGGGTCGATGTCAAAATCAACCTTATTAATTTAGAAAGTCAAAAGATTTCACCAACCAGTGTTTCCTTGATAGGTTTCAGTTCGACTTCTAGAAATAGACGAAGAGCTTGAGATAAGGAACGACAGGTGAGTTTTTCTAAACCAAGCCTTTGATGATGAAGGCATGTGAAGTTTATTTTAAACGTTGATTTATTTATGATGGCATGATTTTATTGAAATATTCAAGTGTGTTATGAATTGTTGTTGCTTAAATGTATGCATACATTATACGTGGGTTACGTGACCTAAGTCGGGGAGTGTGGCCCGCCTACTCGTACCGGGGAGTGTGGCCCGTTTATGTCGTTGGGGGTGTGTCCCGACATTAAGGCAGCGCGAGTTAGACACATCGTCTTTGACGGTCGTGTGGTCCGTAACGTGTTTTATTTATGTGCCATTATTAAATGTTGTTTAAAAATTCTGGAAAGTATTTTGTTGTTTATCTGTTTAGAGGGATCTCACTAGACCTATGGTCTAACCCTCGCTCTTTCAAAACTAAAAATCTTTTCAGGCCGTCGGGAGTTAGACAGGACAGCTAAGGGCAAGGAGAAGGCTTAGCGGAGCGGATAGAAGATCAATACTCAGTCTATTCTTTTAATCTCAGTTGTGTATAGGATGTTTACAACAAACCTTGATTTGATTATTTTAAGTTGGGACCGTTATGGCATGGATTATTACTCGATCATTGAGAATTTTTATTTTAAGAATCGATCCGCTTGTTATATTTTGGTTGGGTTGTTACAGTTGGTATCAAAGCCATAGTTTAAGGGATTTAGGTGACCGGATGGGCCTAAACTTAAACTGTGGAGTAGAGGGACACAACTGAGATTTAGGAAGTCTTTAAGGAAGAACTTAGTTATCGAGAGTCGTGATAACGATAGTGAGGATTCTCATGTAAGGTAAATTCAGAATTGCATCTGGCCAATGCCATTATGAATTTACAGGTGCATGGGCATACTCGATTGCTATTGTTGAGACAATCGATGGGTGTAGTATGGGGTAGTGAGTCGTATCATTGAAATTATAAGCTGGTTTGGAATGTTGTGTGAGTTCGCTTATGGTTGTAAGGTTAATACCGGATAGGATGAAATCGTACGGGATGTAGATATTTAATTGAGAAGGGACCTCCTGAGTCCGTAAGGAAGAGATTGATGATAGGAGGTGAGCTTGTCACTCCAAGGGAGTCTTCGGTTAGTAAAGGGGTATGTCGTTTAGTGAGAAGCAGGAAAGTGTTAATCTAAGAATCGAATGAGCGATTTGAGGCTTCTAAAAACTGTAGTTAATTGAAGGGTGGTTGAGAGACGATATCAGTGTTGACTGATAATATGTAGTGAGGATCAGATGGGAATGAGTTACCGTTTGGGTTGCGAGTCATTAATCGCGGAGATGACTAGTTTTGGGCTTTCAAGGTTGTGAGAGGTCGATGGTGCCGGAGGTTGTGGCACAGTTAAGAACCCTGACTGGTTGGTCGGAAGCGAGGGTCTAGGAT
Organism: Arctium minus; assembly: GCA_954870635.1. NCBI lineage: Eukaryota > Viridiplantae > Streptophyta > Magnoliopsida > Asterales > Asteraceae > Arctium > Arctium minus. The sequence goes on along the minus strand of OX941096.1, from coordinate 824,511 downwards.
AATTTATAGTGAATGTAAATAGTTGACCTTGTTAGAGTAAATAGCCTTCAATGTCATTGAGTCCCATGCATTGTGTGTCAAATAAATTGTTGGAGTTTTCCATATCTTTCACATCAGATATTTTGGCGTGTGTGTACCTTTCGAGGTATTTGTTTTAAAAACGTGTTGACGCGTGCAAATATGTGTTGGATTGAAAAGACAAGTTTATGGCATTGGGTGATGAATTTCGATTTTTGGTATAGGGGAAATATTATTTAACTCTTCGTTAATGAGTTAACTTTTGGTTATGAAAATCAAAACAACAATTGATCACATGATTTTTATAAGTGAGTCTAGTGCAAACATGTGTTGTCATATTAATTAGGGCGAGAGTCGTTTGACATGCTCAATGTAAACATTTTTGAAGTATTTTATAAATCGTGTGGGTAAAGTTAATCGGAAATAATTTCAAATGCACCAACGCCAATTTTGAAGTGTGGTGAAGAGAAATTTATCGTGGAGTTGAAGTTGAACGATATTTGAATTCGTTTTGCATGGCTAAGTCAGTGTGGTGTCGTATACACTCAAGTTTGCTTCATGATGTAAGTATCTTCTAGATTTTCAAAACGTGTCAAGAGTTTAAATGTTTGTGCGTCATGCATGAAGGCTATGAACTCTCTAGGACGTGAGGAAGGTTGCAAATAAGAATGATGAAGTGTTAGAGTGGAAGTGTGTCGCTCGATCAGAGAGTGGTAAATGTGTGATATTGGTATTCTTCTAAGTAAGGGGTGAATAGCGGAGGTGGTTAATGAGGGCATTGACCTATGATGTTAAGGATGATGGTACTATAATGGTTCACCGTTGGTTTCATGTGGATGTCGGTAAACGGTTGTGTCTGGAGTGGAGTTTGGAGTCGTAAAAATATTTTGACAATTAGCTGCTGCGGTGGAAGATGAAGGTTTCACTGGAGATCCATGTAGGGTGGTAGCAGAGTGGAAGTACATCAATGTCAATTGTTGCTGTGGAAATCAGAAACCATTTGTGGTAATGTCGGAGCGCGGAGAATGAAGTAGTAGTTACAGATAGTTTCGAGGAGTTTTGTGATGAAGCGAAGAGTTATTCAGAAAAGGTGTGTACCTAGTGTGATGTTGGACACCCTTGTGTGGATAATTCAAAAAGGGAAAAAATCACTAGCTCATTAAAGTGGTTCTTTATCAACGAAGTTTTGATGGCAATGCGGGTGTGACGTTTTTATATAGCACAACTGGAATGGGTTGCGCTTTGTGCATTTAAGACTTCGAGGTAGTACGTTTAATTATTCAGGCTACTGGAGTTTGATTCCAGCAGGTCGCGATGAACTGGCAGGGAGCGATATCTAGTTGAGTGGTTTTGAAAATCATAGTTTTGTGATTTAGCCAGATTTGAGAAAGACAAGGCCGTGAAATGCCTTGAGGCCCGATTTCAGTATTATGATCAGTGAGAAGTGATCGGTATTTGTAAGTGTGCCAAGTGGTCGTAGAGAATTGCAGTGTTCTAGGAGGAGGTAGTAGAGTGTTGGTAGTATCCAGTAGTCGATGACGTCTTTATGACATAGCTGGGAGTGTAAATCATTAAAGTGGTAAGGAGTTTCCTTAAGGATATCTAGAAGGCGGGTGTTATCGTCATAGGATGAACGTCTTCGTCCGAAGAGCTAGGGGGAATGAGTTGTAAGTGGTAAGATTGTGGTGGGAATGCTAAGTTGAAAATAATGTTGTCAAATGATGGGTGGTGGTTATCTAGGAGAGGAGCTATATGTTCTTTTACATCAAGTTTTGGGCGGGATTATTTTATATCTTAAAAAGGAATGTTGAGAGTGTCGAACTGTTTAATTCTGGAGGTTGTGCAGTAGATAGGAATCCGTGGGCATGAGGAATTATGCTTGAGGGTGAAGGGATTATAGGATATTGGGCAATCTTTTTTGGCGAGAGAGAGGGGTGCGGCGTTTTCGAATAGTGGGTAACGTTTTGAAGAGTTGGGTTGATAATCTGGCGTGTGAATTGTGAATAGCCGGTGGAGCTAGAAAGTAGTGTGATTGTGCTTCGATACATTTGGGATTCATCGAGGAATAAAGTCAACAATGTTGGGTGAGCGGTGTTTCTTGCAACGAGAAGAGTTTATGTTTGCACCAATCGACTGAGCTATCGCTGACCGCTCCTCTTCAATATCCTTTAAAAGAGCAGCCTGGACTTCTACTGGTTTCTTTTCCAGCTTCTTGTCTTTGACCTGAGGTGACTGAAACTTGAGAATAAGAGATGCATCTCTTTGGCAATCAGCTATCAGCTTCTCAGCCCTGACGGATTCTTCGATTTCAGCTTCAGTCAGGAACTCTAGATCTGTTGATTGAGAGGGGATCTTCAGTCGTTGATTCTCTAGATGAGAAATCATCTATGTTCGTCTCTTCATCTCTTCCTCTGACCAGTGAGATGGTCTAGAGGGCCTTCCTGGATGTTACAGGGACTCTTCTTCCTCATCTTCTTCATCAATCTCTTTAGAGATTGAGATTATTTGGTCATCAGCTTCAGAGGCTGGGATTATTTGTAGCTCTTTTCCCTTAGGCAGGGGAGAGAACTGTCTGGTCAGAAAATGAAAAAGAAGATTAGTTTATTTTCAGGGAAGTAGAGAGATAAAGGCTAGGAAGAAACAGGGGTGGTATTTTTATAGAAGGATAAGGGAACGAGGGTAAGGCATACCTGAGAAGGATTCTCCTCAGATAATGAGGTCATCTTCAGGCTTCCCTCAGCAGTTGCACCTTTGCTTTGGGAAGGGGTTCCTGAAGATGTCTCATGACTCCCCCCTGCTTTGATAACTTCTTTCGAAGCTATCGCTGATGACGTGACGGCTGAAGAACACCATAGAGATTGATCTTCTTCATCGTCATCATCATCATCTTGATGAGGATCTTCCTCTTGATCTTCAAGATCAAGGGCTTCATCTTCATCGTCCTCCTCTTCCTCTTCATCGATTAACTCATCGATGGTAGGAGGGGCTTTCTCAGCAGCTATCTCCCCCTAAACATGAGAGGGAGTTTCCTTCTGTTGTTCATCAGCAGCAACTTCAGTCTCCTTATTTTGTTCAGCTTCTTTCTCCCCCTTTTTGTCATTATCACGGAGGGAGAGATCTTTGGAAGGAGTAGAAGTGTTTGCAGTGGCCAACTTCTGGACTTCAGCCTCCAGTCCTGTGAGACGACCTTCAAGTACAGGGATATCTGACGTAGCTTGATGAATAAACTCCACAGCTATGTTCAGATAGGTGCGACCGCTCTCTGTAAATGAAGGAGCAGGAATTGGAGTTGGTGCCTTCAGCTGGTCGAGGACTTGCTGAAGAAGAGCAGTGCAGGAGTCAACCTTTGTAGACAGGGCATCAAACTGTTGCTTAGAGTCCTCCCTGACTTTGACAATTGCTTCTTGGAGAGTAGCGAGTTGAGAGGCGTCAGCTTTGGAGGCGCATTGAGCTGTCAGTCTCTTCAGTGCTTCACCAGCGGTATGGACAGCGCTAGTGGTGTTGTTGAGAGAGGCAGTTAGAGACTCCACCTTTGCACTCAAACTGTTGACATTGGTGTCAACAGTCGCCAAACTAGGACCTGAAATAAAAGTTAGTTTTTGAGTAACAGGCTTATATGGTGAGTTGGGAGTAGTGTTTAAGGTTATAGGAGTACCTGAATTATTAAACAATTTGTAGAATTGCATAGATTCCTCAAAAGTTTGATGTTCAGGTCCTATGGGTCCAAGCTGTGGCTGTGAAAAATAGATGATGGGTCAGAGACCAAAGGAGTAGAAGGATGAGAGATGGGGATAGAAGTAGGGATATGAGTAGTTACCTCAGGATGTTGAGGAGCTGAGATGATGGGTGGTGTCACTGTTGATGTGACAGCGACCGTAGTCACTGGCACGGTTGATGTGGGTATCGCTGAGGATGTGGAGGAGAGACCCACGAAGGCATCCAAGGAGGTTTGTTGAGAAACATCCTTAGGTCTTGAGCTAGAGGTACCTTTCTCCTTGGTCACCTTGGCCTTTTTCGAAGGACCAAAGGAGCCAGTTGATGGTCGTTTAGAAGGGGTAGCGGCAGGGATAGCAGAAGAAGGAACCCCCTGTGTGGCCGCTGAAGGCGAAGAAGTGTGGAGAGAGAGTCGGGACTGGAGTTCAGAAATACTTACCTCGTTGGGGAGCGCCTTGACCTCCAAGGAGCGCTGGCCCACTTTGGGAAAAGTAGCATCAGAATTAGTGGGGTAAGTAGCAGGGTAGAGGAACTTCAGGTACGCACAAATGAAGCGTACATAGGGGATCTTGGGATCCCTCTCTGTCTTCTCTATCTTTGACCGCAGATCATCAAAGATTGCTGTGGCGAAGTCAAAATTCCTTCCAGCGATCACGGAGTAGACCATTTGGACCTGAATCTTGCTGGCCTGGTCCAGTGACCCACTCTTCCCACTCATACACTGAATAAAGTGAGAGAATATGTAGTTAAGCTGAGAAGGCATGTTCGCCTTCTTCACGAGAGTCAGCTTCTTGTTGGGAATTGTCGTCCTCGGCTTGGGCTCCCAACAATATTCCATAGCATCCAGAAAGTGGATGAGTTCAGCATCAGTGGGCAAGGCATCGAATCCATTCCTGGGTTTGTCAGGAAATCGCAGAGCTTTTCTTAGCCCTAAGGCAGTCATCATCCCCGGTCCAAGGTCAGTGCTGAAGGAAATAGCAGGAACCAGCTCACCGTTTTTGTTGGTGATGGAGGTCTCTTCAGCGGTAAACCAGAATTGTTGGAGAAAAGCTTTTAAAGGTGTGGGATCCACAGTGATGGCGTAGGCAAATGCAGGATTGCTTTAGAAACTGTGCAACTTCCACCAGATGTGGGTATTTGACACCATCAAATTCAAGTCGAGCAAGATGATTGTTTTTCGGAAGCTCAGAGTCAGTGATGGCGAACTTGACATTTTTAGAGGCGACAAGTGCAGATTGAGCCATTCTGAATATGAACAGATAGAAGAGTAGAAGAAAGGTTTTAGTCTAAAAATAAAGAAGGTTTTACCAGTTTCTATTTGAGGAGAGAAACATAGAAAAACCAACATATTTGAAGATTAAAAAGTTGATCTTAGTAAAAGATATAAGAACAAGAATAAAAACCAAAGATTTTGAATAAAGATAATCAAATTAAAATGGTTTTGAATGAATAAAATCAAAATAAAAATGATTTTATGTGAGAAAATCTTATAAACCCATAATGGCAGTCCATAAATGGAGTATTATGTAAAAATATTTAGAACAAGAATAAGAAGAAGATCAAGAATAACCTGTTAATCTTTGAAGAAGACGATGCAAATGCTTGAGAATGCTAGAATGCTGTGAGAGAGTTTTCTTGCTTTGAAAGTATTTCCAGAAAGCGTAAAACGATAAGAATGGAAAAACATTCTTTTTATACGTTTGAGAGTAAGAGAGAGAGAGTGAGAGGCGGGAAAACAAATGCTCATCATGACATGGACACGTCCCACGAAGTTGATTGGATAGAAGGGCAACAGACGAACGTGTCAGAAAAAGGCATGTCGTGGATTGTCGGTTCAAATGACGTCATAGGAGAGAGGGAGACTGTTCATTTGTCCCTTTTGAAATTATCGCTGAAGAAAAGTCAGCAATAGATTTTCTTTTTGAAAGTATCCCTGATGGTAAAGTTAGGGATTGATTTTCTTTTAAGAAGGATCACTAACTAAAATTATCAGTGATAAATTTATTTTTCAAAAAGCTTTTAATCATTTGAAGAAAGTTCAGTGATTAAAGTTTATATTTTGAAAAACATCTTAGGGATGGAGAGAACATACCTGAGAGTCAGAATGTTTATCAGAGAAAATGATAAAAGGGGAACTTATGATTACTGACACAATGCATGAACGCTGAAGAATTATTCTTTGAGATTCAGCATTCCAAGCTCACTGATGAGAAAGTTGAACCTTGTCTCATCATGAGGTTTGGTGAATAAATCAGCAAGCTGATAGTCAGTAGGGATGAAATGAAGTTCAATATCACCTTTCATCACATGATCTCTGATAAAGTGATATCTGATCTCTATGTGTTTCGTCTTTGAATGTAGCACTGGATTATTTGCTATAGCGATAGCACTAGTGCTGTCGCAATAGATAGGAATCTTTGATAGCTGAAGATCATAGTCTAATAGTTGATTTCTCATCCATAAGATCTGAGAACAACAGCTTCCAGCGGCTACGTATTCAGCTTCAACTGTGGAAGTGGGTACTGAATTTTGCTTTTTGCTTGTCCATCTTACCAGCTTTCCTCCTAGGAGTTGACATCCACCAGTGGTGCTCTTTCTATCTAGTTTACAACCTGTAAAATCACTATCAGAATAACCAGTTAGATCGAACCCTGAGTCTTTGGGATACCAAAGACCGAGATTAGAAGTTCCTTTTAGATATCTGAAAATTCGCTTAACAACGATCAGATGGGATTCCTTGGGTTCAGATTGATAGCGTGCACATAAACAACTAGAGTACATAATGTCAGGTCGGCTCGCTGTAAGATACAGCAGGGAGCCTATCATTTCTCTATAGGCAGTGACATTAACAGGTTTTCCAGATGGATCTTTGTTAAGTGTCAGGGGAGGTGCCATAGGAGTTTTCATCGCCGAAGTTTGTGTAAGATCAAACTTCTTCAGCATATCTTTAACATACTTACCTTGGCTGATAAAAGTACCTTTGTCAGATTGTTTAATCTGAAGACCAAGAAAATATGTCAGCTCACCCATCATACTCATTTTGTATTCTTTCTTCATTCTTTCAGCGAAGCGAGAACACAGAGATGGGTTAGTAGAACCAAATATGATGTCATTGACATATATTTGTACAAGAATAATATGACCTTTTATCTTTCTGAAAAACAATGTATTATCAATTTTGCCACGTTCAAATTTTTCAGAGATAAGAAAAGATGAGAGAGTGTCATACCAAGCACGAGGGGCTTGTTTGAGACCATAGAGAGCCTTATCCAATTTATAAACATAATTTGGATGCTTAGGGTCATAGAACCCTGGAGGTTGTTCTACATAGACTTCTTCATTCAGCTTTCCATTTAGGAATGCTGATTTTACATCCATTTGATAAACAATGAAGTCTTTATAGACTGCATAGGCTAAGAATAGTCGAATTGCTTCGAGCCTAGCCACAGGGGCAAAGGTTTCATCATAGTCTATGCCTTCCTCTTGTCTGTATCACTGAGCAACAAGTCGAGCCTTGTTGCGGGTTACAGTTCCATGTTCATCTAATTTGTTTCTAAACACCCATTTAGTGCCTATAACAGTTTTATCAGATGGTCTAGGAATGAGATTCCAAACTTTGTTGCGAGTGAATTTAGTCAGCTCTTCTTGCATAGCGCTGACCCAGTTTGGATCTCTGAGGGCATCATCAGTCTTCTTTGGTTCTATTAAAGAGAGAAAGTTGACAAAGAGACAGATATTACCTGAGCTTCGTCGTGTCTGAATACCTGCATCGGGATCACCAAGAATTTGATCTATTAGGTGATTTCTGGTCCATCGCTGAGCAGGAGCATGATCGCTTAACTCGGAGGTTGGATCAACAATTGGGATGTTTACTGATGAGGACGTTTGAGGTTCATCAGCAATTAACTGTTGAGTAGTGGACAGACTATGGTTATCAGAGAGGTTTTCAGATGAAGGTAGATCTGATGGTAGCAGTGTGTTAAGAGGTTCAGATGAAACCCATGAGTTGGATTCAGCGTTGGGATGTATGATGTTTGGATCATCATCAGCAGTAGGTGGATCTGTGTGTTGATGGTTTGAAAAGAAGAGTTCAGTTTCTTTGTAGTGAGAGAACATCCAAGCATTTAACTCTTCATTGTCAGCGATTGGTTTGGAGTTCGCTGAGCGAGTTTCATCAAAAGTGACATGAATGGTTTCTTCCACAGATCGTCTTCTCTTATTGAACACTCTGTAGGCTTTGGAGATGGATGAATATCCAAGGAATATTCCATCATCAGCTTTTGGGTCGAACTTTTCAAGCTGATCTTTGTTGTTTAAGATAAAACACTGACAACCAAAGATATGAAGAAAACTGATAGAAGGCTTTCTTCCATGAAAAAGTTCATAAGCTGTTTTTCCAAATCACTTTACTATCAGCGACCTGTTTTGAGTAAAACATGCAATATTTACAGCTTCAGCCCAAAATTGAGTAGGGAGATGAGAATCGCTAAGCATTGATCTAGCAGCTTCAATGATTGTTCTGTTTCTTCTTTCAGCGACTCCGTTTTGCTGAGGTGTTCTTACTAAAGAGAAGTTATGAGAAATTCCCTTGTTCTCAAAGAAATTGTTCAGTGAGCTGTTTTTGAATTCAGTTCCATGATCACTTCTTATTGAATGAACAGTAAGATTGTTCAGTACTTCCATCTTTTTAACAAAAGATATCAGTTCATCTGGAGTATCACTTTTGCAGCGAAGAAAGATAACCCAGGTATAGCGAGAGTATTCATCTACAATGACAAGTGTATATTTCTTTCCAGTTATTGATTGGATGTTGACAGGGCCAAACAGATCCATATGCAAGAGCTGAAGAGGACTTGTCACTGAGGAGACTTGTTTTGACTTGAAACTAGCTTTTGTTTGTTTTCCTTTTTCACATGCTGAGCAGAGAGATTCTTTAGCATATGAGTGCTGAGGAAGACCAGAAACCAGTTCCTTAGATGAGAGAGAATTCAGGGTTTTGAAGTTTAGATGAGAGAGTCTTTTGTGCCATAGCCAGTTGACATCAGAAGAGGCTTTAGAGAGAAAGCATAAGTTTTCAGTGGTAGTAGAGTCCATATCTATTACATAGACATTTTCTCTGCGATAACCATTGAGAGAAAGTTTTCCTTTCTCATTCACCACTGAACATGCTTTCTTAGAAAAGAGAACTTCGTAGTCTTTGTCACATAGCTGACTGATGCTCAGAAGGTTATGTTTCAGTCCATCTACATAAGCGACTCTTCTGAAGGTAGTTGTCCCATTGATGAGGACATCAAACCCTCGGGTATAGCCTTTTCCATTTCCACCAAAAGTCACAGAGGGACCTTTCTCTTCCTTGTATTCAGTGAGCAGGTCTTTTTGTCCAGTCATATGAAGAGAACATCCACTATCGAGATACCAGATGCCCTTTGATCCCTGCACACATAAGGAAGATTAAGCGTTGTTTGGTACCCACTTTTCAATGGGTCCTTTGGGGTTAGTGGAGATGAAGGGTTCAACAATCTTCACAGCAGATGAAGATTCAGCTTCAGTGGTAATCTTCACTTTGGTTAATTTCTTAACCTTAGTGGTATTTTTCACCTTAGTTGATTTTTCAGCTTTGGTGACCTTCTCATCCTTAGAGGCATTTATCTTCACTTTAGCTGTTTTATCAGCTTTAGTGGCAGTTGGACATTTGCTTATAATATGGTCAGTAAAACCACAGTGATAGCATTTTCTATATTTGAAAGTGGTTTTAGGACTGGGAGTAAAAGGTTTTGAGAATTTAAGATGAGCAGGGCCAGGTCCAAGAATGATTTTAGCATGAGATTTGGGAGGAATTTTGATTTCTTCAGATCTCTTAGGCTTGAGATCAATCTTTAGCTTCGGAGGACAGAGATCGAAGATTTCTATCACAGAGCTAGATGATTGATTCGCTGAAGGTTTAGAGGGAACTTTCAGCTTTGCTTTCTTGGTAGCCTTCTGAGGACGAAGAATGGATTTTCCTTTATCCGCAGACTTAAAGCCTTTGGATTTTTCCTCAGGGATAGAATTAGAAGAAGAAGGATAAAACTGATTATAAGAAGTGTCAGAGATAGAAGTGACAAACGTTCCAAACTTAAGCATGGAACTTTCTTCTTTAGGCTCATCCTGTTGTGTCCAAAAACCAAGAACAGTTCTATCACTTTCAAGAGTTTGAGCATTTATTATCTCAGAGATCTTTGTTGATGATTTGCACCATTTTTCAACATGAGCCTTTTCTGCTTTTAGAGCAGCGATGGCTTGTTCGCGTTCAATGCTGATGATTTCATTTATAATGACTTGATCTTTCAACTTTTCTTCTAAAAGATTCAGTTCTTTGATCTTTTCATGACATTTCTCTAACTGTTCAGCTAAGTTAACATTTTTGTTCTCAGCTGAGTTTTGCAGTTTAGAGCATTATAAAGATCAATAGTCAGCACATCAACAGCGCGACTTCTCTCAGCTTCAGGTAGAGAGGGATTAGTAGAGATAGATACCTGAGATGATATATAACTCATAGAAGTTTCAGCTGGTTCTTCCACTTCTTCTTTAATCTCAGCCATGAGGCAAAGATTAGTGACTTCTTCATCAGAACTTGATTCTTCTGATTCAGCCCAGTCATGTTCTTCAGCAATGAGACCTTTACCTTTTCGCTTGTAGCTTTTTAGCTTTTGATATTTGTCTTTCAACTTTAGGTATTTGTCATCGCTGGATCTTCTTGAGGTAGAAGGTTTGAAGACTTTCTTTGACCTACACTCACTTGCAAAGTGTCCAATCTTTTCACAGTTATAGCAAGTAGCAGAAGCCTTATCAACAGGGGTTGATTTTGGCTTGTCAGTGATAGAGAGAGGCTTATTTCTTTTGAAATTGCTCTTTCTTGCAAATCTCTTAAAAGATTTTGTCAAGAGTGCTAAGGATTCATCAAACTCTGAAAGATCAGTGTCTGATATATCCTCAGATTCAGAATCTAACTCAGTGATAGTGAGAGTAGATCGCTGAGATGGAATTATTTCTGAAGAGACTAAAGCAACAGGAGTGCTTTTGGAGTCTTTAGAATCTTTTATAAGATTCTTCTTCAGAAGGTTTGATTGCTCATAGTTAAGCAATATTCCATATAAGGTGCTGAGAGAAAGAGAATTTAAGTCTTTTGTCAGCTTGAGACATATTGAATAACTGTCCCAGCATTCAGGAAGTCATTCTAAGAATTTTGTTAGGACCTCAGAATTAGAATAGGTCCTACCAATGGTTCTTAGATCAATGATTAAGCAGTTAAACCGCTGATGAACGTTAGAGAGAGATTCATTCTTACCAGCGATGAAACTTTCATACTGTCTTACCAAGTTAATCTTTCGAGTCTCTTGGATTTCAGTGGTACCTTCGTATTGAACACAAATAGTTTCCCACATTTCTTTAGAAGTTTTAAGATGCATGATGGAATGAAAAACTTCATCAGGTAGAGCCATTGAGATAATGGTTTTTACCCTTGCATCTATACCAACTTTCTTTTTGTCTTCATCACTCCACTGTCTTATCTCCTTAACTACATAGCGTTCAGGGACAACAGGAGTGGTGGCAGTAGCTGGAACTGTAGCTATAATTCTGACAGGTTCATAGGGTTCATTTTCTATATACTCAGGTATAGTACGATCTGCACCTTCAAGAAATAGCATCATTCGATTTTTCCATAGAGAAAAGTTATCTCTGCTAAATCGAGGAGGTTTAGAAAGTGAACCATTATCATAGTAGTTAGTGTTTGTGTTAAGTGCCATTTGAGAATAGCAAAGAAGAGAATAAAGCAAGATCTTGTTTATCAGATTAAATAGTCTGCTCTGATACCACTTGTTGGTCCCGGACGTGCTTAACAAGTTTGTAGAAGGGGGGGTTGAATACAAACATAGAAATTAAAGTTTAATAAATTGTTTATTGATAAATCAAACACAATTTACAAGTTCGTTGTGGAATAAGATTAAGACAGACTCAATCTAAACAAACTTAAGAAACACTAAGATGGTTGCACAAGAATATAGAGAAAGGGGGTTTTAGAAGTATAGAAAACAAAGGTTTCTATATTGGTTCAAGAATTGAGCACGCTCTCAGAAGGAGAGGTGATCTTTCTATTTATACCCTATGCATTAAATGCATGGCAGGGTACTTTACACGTGTCATTCAGTGATTGGCTTTGGTAGTCTGACTTTTGGGAGACATGCTTTCGGCCGTATCATGAACAGTGTAGTTGACAGAGTTGTTGTACGATTTGTGGCAGAGATATGTCTGTTCTGACACATCGTACTGGTTGTGCAAGGTAAGACAAAAGGAAACTTGAGGCATAAGCTTTGTGATCGATTGATCGCTAAATATCTCTTTCTTCAGAGATATAAAGAGGTTCAGCTATCGCTGAAGCTTTTCCTCATGTTCCTTCGCGTATAAGTAGAGTTGTCTTTGCTTCACTAATATCCGCATCAGGTCACTAGTAGACTTCTCTTTGTTTAGTGGCTTCGTCTTCGATTCAGCTATGAACATATGTTGACGCGAGACTTGTCTTCAGGGATTACGTTACTGTTTACATCAGAACTATCAGCGATAACTGAACAGACTCAGTCTTATCACTGATAGTGAAACACTAATACATATGAATGTTTGTAAGGACTATCAGCGATAACTGAACAGACTCAGTCTGATCGCTGATGGTGAAACACTAATACATATTTAAACGTAATTTTCACTAAGTATAAAAGAGGGTCGTTATCAAATCACTGAGAGAGCTTGGATCAACACCTGGAAATGGAGAATGATACTAGGATTTTGTCCAGACTTGAGTTCTTTCTCCTTAAATGCTAGCAAACACTAGATGAAGAGCAATGGATGATCGTGGGTGTCTTCTACTTGAATTAAATAAGGAGTGAAAGAAGGTAGGTGAAAATTTCCCTAAATGCAGAGAGAAAACGTATCTGAATCAAGTTTGAAATGAACGTCCTCTTCAAAAATCGGCTTATGGTATTTATACCCGGAATTGAGACTCGAACTTGTGAAGCTCTACTCTTGGGATTTGTACACTTAATTGTTACCCACCGTTTTAGTACAGAAAACTATTTTTACGTACTTGGCATAAACTGATGTATATGGGCCTTGATGGAAATTTTATTCCACGACATTTTGTGGTTTAAAGGAAAGAATTTTGAAGTGAAATTTGTGAAGGTCCCTTTTGGTGTTGTACCAACATTGTTGCAAACGTTTTAGTACATAAATTTATTTTTCACGTACATAGTGTAAATTGATGCATGCTAGAACCGAGGTAGTCCATTTGCAAATTTTATTGATCATCTTTTGTTATTGTCATTATTGACGTGAGTATTGATCAAATGAATTTTGAAATAGTTTTATATGCGTGGTTTGGGTGGTCACTTTGCACACCCACCGAGTAAACGGTAGTAGGTTTTTAAACGTACAATTATTTGATAAGAAGCTCTTTGCATTTAGAAGTTTTATGAAATTTCAAATTGGCATAGTAGTTTGAAAAACCTTGAACTCTTTAGAGCTATAGGTGCAAACCCTCTCGTGTTAGAGGTCATGTTTAAGGACTAAAGGAGTCCTCAGAGGTTGAAGTGTCGGAGGATTTCATCTATGGTTAGTTTTGATTTTGGGATTTCGGTTTCGTGGGCTGGTTCACGCAGAAGTATTTGAGGCATTAGATTTATGCCTTCTCCCCGTTAATTAAGTGATGATCTTACCGCTTCGGTAACTCTTCGGGTTAAAGTTTAAGTGGTCGCTTGCATATGGTTAGGTTTGAACTGATGGGTTGTTGTTCGACATCAGATATGTGTGGGGGTGTACCTTCTTGGCGAATCTTCAGGAATAAAGAAGATATTGTGGTTCGTTTGTTAGAGATGTAAGGTTGGAATTTAGTTCCATGATTAGGTGACAGTTTTAATTCGACATTGCAAAGCTGGAATGAAATAATTGGTGGTATATCCACATAGAAGATAGTTGTTTTAAGGATAGGTGTCGACCCTATATTTAGAAGGGCAATGACCGTTGGGGTACTTCAGTGTACTTTCGTGGAATCTGGTATGTCTACAAGTTAAGTGGTAACCTTGAGGATATTAGAGCTTGACAATTAGGGATTAATCATTAGTAATTATGTAATCAACGAGGTTTTTGCTGATTTGGCCACCGGTACTCGAATGCATTATGAGAGTTGTGCAGACGTGGGATTTGGAGTGAACCACTATCTTCAGTTATTGTGCTTGTGTCAGTTTGAGGAACAGATTTATTGTGCATTGGACCAGACTAGACTGACGCTAGAAATTTCGTCAGGGAAAGGACGATAGATCTTCGGTGGTGTTGATTATTGGAGAAATTAGGTAAGAATGCCGAGGTAGACTTTAAGTACAAATCGATTATGGAGAAGAACATGATGTGTCAGAATTAGAAGTATCGTTCCTATAACGATGGTGAGTGGTCAGCTCAACAATTTCATATGGAATCCTTCACCACTCGGGTAAGGTCAGCATAGCTGCGAGTATTCAGAATTTAGGGGAGTATGGTCAAGCGATGGTTGGATCTCTTCTGCAAAGGGTGATATGCTCTTGAAGGCGAGAAAAGAGTGTATTGAAACCCGATGAAGGACAATTAGGAGTAGTTAAGGATAAAGGTCGCCTTGGAGTACCTGGGGTGATCGTGGTTAGTTAAAATCGTAAGCTGCTCCTAAGGTGCTAAGGGCAACCTAAGGTTGGGAGGCAACCGAGATTCTAATGATAGGAAATGATTCGATAAGGACTCAATGTTCTTTCCGTCTTCTGTAAGGTATAACGAACGCTGAGATCGGGTGTGTGGCGACCTGTTATGAGAAATATGGTGACAACCTTAGCCGGGACGTGATCGGGTTAATATGTGAGGCAAGGTATCGTGGGGGCATCCCTTTTGGATTGAGAACCAATTGGTCTCGCTAAATGCGACTTTTAGTTGTTTGGTCAATGCCAGATTTCGAGGAAGAAATCTCTTTAAGGTTGGGAGGATTGTATCACCCATGATTTTCCTAAAGAAACGGTTAATGATCGACCAAGGAAACGGTCAACGGCCGGCCGAAAGAAATGGTCGGGGAACGGTTTAACGCAAGACGCGAGAAGACACAACAACGATACACGCGGCTTAGCCCGCGGCCTCAAGTTGAGGCTAGGCCTGCGTAGGTCACTGTGGTTTGCGCTCTAAGGACACTCGCGGCTTGGCCCGCGACTTGAGGTCGTGGCCAAGGCCGCGGGAGGCTGTCTGGTCGATTTATGCCAATATTTCTAGAGTTTTCTCCCATTTCTACTTCCATACTCTCCATTTCTTCCCTTGAGGCGATTTGGTAGCTCAAGAACCGATTTTTGGAGCACCTTGGTGAGAATCTACCCTAGAAAGACCAAAGATATGGTGAATGAAGCTTGGTTGTGATGAGGGTGAAAGATGTCATGGATGAAATGTTGGTGGGAAGACTTTAAGTTTTGTTTGAGGTAAGTTCTTGTATATTTCAAGCTCTTGTATGAGGATCTTTGTAGATCTAAAGGGTTATACTTGTTGGTGGTTCATTTCTCTTAGATTTGGAGAAAAAAGGTTATTTGGAAACCCTCACCTATTGTTGAAGATGGTGTGTTGGTGATGGAAGCTTCATCCTTAGAGACTTAGGATTTGGGTTTGAAATCTAGGTTTAACCTAACCTAGTGAGGTGATTTCAAGTTGATTTGTGAAAATGGTGTACATGGCAAAATATCTG
The DNA here is from genome assembly GCA_954870635.1 of Arctium minus. Lineage (NCBI taxonomy): Eukaryota > Viridiplantae > Streptophyta > Magnoliopsida > Asterales > Asteraceae > Arctium > Arctium minus. The sequence continues at coordinate 809,009 of OX941096.1, read as the reverse complement.
TTTCAAAGTGTTTGTATGTTTTACATGAAAATTATTAACTATTGAGTTACTTGGCGGATCTTGATTATTTGAAGTGTTTGGTTTTATAAACTTCGTAAAATACCCACTTTGGGATTTTGAGCATTTTGACAAATAAATCATATGCATTGGTATTTTAAGGAGTTATTTCATGAAATAGAATTTGGGTTTAAATACATTTTATTGTGTGTTTTAAATAAGTGTTTGAGTTTGTGTTATGTGATGCACGCGTCGTTAAACGCACAACAAGGTTTAAATTTATAAACCTAACTCAAACCTAGTAATAGGGTAAGTCGGGTATCGTTCTTCTCAGGGAGTCAGTGGTTAAGCTAATAATTTGTACTAAAACGAATGCACGTGTGTCACCAAGATTAGCTACCTGATGTGATCTTATAAGCTTAAAGATAATCTAACTAAAAACGAAAACTACTTACTACAAATGACATTACCTCAAAAGATTTGGATTTAGGGAATTAAACTACTAAACTAAAAATCACAACTTTATAACTAATGAAAACTAATAAGAGACGGGAACTTTATCCATCACGGTAACATTCACAAAAAGAAAATAGATTCACTTAGGACTTTCATCAAACACTTGGTGTGCAACCCTAAAATCATGAGCAAAAAAACTTTATTGAATAGAGAAAATAAAACCGACATCAATTCAATTATGGATTCCAATAGAAACTAACTCAATCAATTATCAAAAACTTAATCCAACACTTTCAAAACCAATAACATCGAAGCAAACCACTCAAAATTTATCCTAAAACTGAATTTAAAACAAAGAAATATGTTATGTCTAATTGAAACTAACGAGAATTAAACGTAGAATTAAATGGGAGAAAACAAAGTAACCTGTTGACTACAAAAGAACCAAGTTTGTAGTTCACTTTGTGTGGTTAACAAACAAAACACAGCAACAAAAGAAACTCCGATTGAGCCTCAAAACTTAGTTTTTGCTGCTGTCAAAACCGAGAAAGAAGGAGAAGAATCGAAACCTCACCAACAACCTTCGTTTCCTTGTGTATGGTTAGAGAAACGCAGAAGAAAACAACCCCCGAAATCCTCCGTTTAACAACCCAAAACTCAGGTTTAAAACCCCCTTTGAAAGTCCCTCAATCGTCCTCCAAGAAGTTTGTGTCCCTCCTTTTCTCTCGATGATGTATGATGCGACCCCCCCTTTTTGAATCTGCTTCTATCTCTCCCAAGTCACCTCCTCAAACAGCCTTATGCGTCCTTCTTTCTCTCGATCTTGTCCCCCCCCCCCTAAAAAAAAATCCTTCTCGTGCATGTTTTTTATCTTCAGTCCAGCAACCTCAAAATGGAAGAGATCACCCCCCCCCCCTTTTTTTGTTTCAAAAATCCTTTCCTTTTCTTTAATTCCTTCCCACTCACGTTTTTAACAAATAACCAAAATAGAATCCATCCCCTTTTCTTTAATTTTCAGTCCAACTAAACAAGGCCCACCTCCTCCTTTTATTTTATTGAATAATATAAATCCATATCAAAAGCCCAAGATTCAGCCCCACCTCACCTGCTGTCCAGCACACTTTTTCTGACTTCGACGGCAATTTCAGCCTAGATTCGTTCCGAGTTTACGAAAACGAAAAACAAAAAATTTGTAGCCCTGTATTATAGGTTTCCATATCATCTTGAATCGTTTCAAACAGAGCTCGGACGAGTGAGATATGGTCAAAATGTCGCGGTCGCGCAAATCTGTCAAAAAATCCTTCTTTTGCTCTTTTTATCTCCGAAGTGTTTCGAACCTATCAAAATATAAAAACACCTTAATATGGTTCGGTTTTATCATTTTAGCACATTAAAGATGGTGATTGACGAGAAAATAATCTCCAATTAAACGACCGATCAAAACACCCCACACTTAAACATTGACTGTCCCCGAGCAATAAAACAATTTATTTTAGATAATTCAAAAATGGTCAAATCAAACTCTTTAGAACTCATAGCATGTCATGAATATGAGATAAGTCAACCATCAAACCCTTAGCACGTGCATACTAGTTCGAGAACTAACATGAAATGACTCGGTAAGCTCTCACTAGGATAAGATTCACTCAATCACTCACGTGTTTTGGGTTATGTGTTTCGCTCGAGACATCCTCACATGACCGGTACTCTACCATCGCTTGAAAAAAATTCTCGTTCTAACAAGAAATTTTCATTATGCTCATGTATGTAAAAGAATTACTGCCCTAGAACAAATCAATTATTTAAGTTTTTAACACCCCACACTTTTAGAACATGCATTGTCCCCAATGTATGCAATTGTGCTAAATAAAACACAAATAACGATGAGAGGAACAGAAAATTCCACTGGTTATCCTTCCAATGCATGACTGGGTGCAGTGTTGATTAATCCATGTAAGCTCCAACCTATATGGGAATATCAACTTTTGGCACCTACTCGACACTTTCCTGTTAAAACACAAAAGCTCAGGCCAACTTCGTTAAAGCACAATAACGATTCAATAGCAATCAATCAAAATATTTCCAAATTTTCCCCCTCCCCAACTTAAAGATATGCATTATCCTCAATGCTGGGAAGTGGAAATCAAACAAGAGGTAAGCAGGTAACAAAGAGGGATCTTAGGCTCCAAGACAGATAAACAGGTAACAAAAGATAAACCAAAGCAAAACTAACTAACCAATCCTCATTTTCGCAGGGAAACGTGATTGCACTTAGAATGTGCAACAATCCTTTTAAACCCCTAGGTTCCCTCTAGTGGACGAGTGAAGTCTCGTGAGGGTTTGCAGTGAACATACCCACAAAGTTTATTTAACGATGACTCAATTAACTGACTCGATCTTAAAGCATGCAAATAAATAAAAAGCAATAAAGCAAATATACAAAATATACAGATAAACGGAACCTGTCCTATGATTATGAGTCATATACCGGCTCAACAAGAGTCGTCGTCTCCAAAAGATTGCCATCGTGATCTCGAGGGGTGATGTGCGGCTTCAGTCTTTGCCCATTTACTTTGAAGGATGCCCTGCCTTTCTCATCCTGAATAGTGACAACACCGTGTGGGAACACCTCTCGCACAATGTATGGGCCATACCATCTAGACCTCAGCTTGCCTGGGAATAACTTCAAACGAGAGTTGTAGAGCCACACTTTCATCCCTACATGGAACGACTTTCGCGATATGTGTCTATCATGAAAGGCCTTAGTTCGTTCCTTGTATATGCAGGAACTCTCATATGCATCTCGTCTTAATTCCTCTAACTCATCTAACTCGAGTCTCCGATGGTCACCGACTTCTTTTAAATCTAGATTTGGCTTCTTGATTGCCCAAGCAGCTCGGTGCTCCAACCCGACCGGTAGATGACAAGTTTTTCCATACACGAGTCGATATGGAGACATGCCTATGGGTGTCTTGTATGCGGTGAGATATGCCCATAATGCATCTTCCAATCGACTCTACCAATCCTTCCTATCAGGTCTCACGGTCTTCTCCAAAATATGTTTGATTTCACGATTAGAGACCTCGACCTGTCCGCTAGTCTGTGGGTGATATGGTGTAGCTATCCTGTGTGTGATCCCGTAGTGTTTTTCCAGAGCACTAAACTTCATATTACGGAAGTGGGTTCTGCCATCACTGATGATGACTCTCGGATACCCATGTCGAGTGAAAATGTGGCTCTTGGGTGATCGTTCGTTTTGGTCACAATAGCCTCCACCCACTTAGAGACATAATTAACAACTAGCAGAATGTACAAATTACCCTGGGATGATGGAAAAGGACCCATGAAGTCTATACCCCATACGTCAAAGATCTCGATAGTTAGGATAGGGTTGAGAGGCATCATGTCCTTCCATGAAATATTTCTCAGGCTTTAGCATCGAAGACAAGATTTCGCAAAGTTCTGAGCGTCCTGAAATATGGTAGGCCAAAAGAATCCACACTCAAGTACTTTGATTCTTGTCTTCTTTCCACTAAAGTGTCCCCCACATGCATAACTGTGACAATGCTTTAAAATGTCTTCGTGATCATTGTCGCGAACACATTTCCGAACAATCTGATCCGGGCAATATTTAAATAGCTCAGGGTCCTCCTAGTAGTAATACTTAAGCTGCAAAAAGAAGTACCGTTTATGTTGAGTTGTCCAATCATGTGGTAACTTCTTCACAGCTAAGTAATTAACAATATATGCAAACCAAGGAACTCTAGATATGACAAAAAACTGCTCATCCAGAAAAGATCCCTGGACTTCTTCCTTGGCCGGGATCTGATCTGTGGGGATTCGAGACAGATGGTCAGCTACTACATTTTCGCACCCTTTCTTATCTCGAATTTCCATGTCAAACTCTTGTAATAGCAGAATCCATCTGATAAGCCTAGGTTTGGCTTCCTTCTTATCAAGCAGATGGCGAAGATCCGGGCAATATTTAAATAGCTCAGGGTCCTCCTAGTAGTAATACTTAAGCTGCGAAAAGAAGTACCGTTTATGTTGAGTTGTCCAATCATGTGGTAACTTGTTCACAGCTAAGTAATCAACAATATGTGCAAACCAAGGAAGTCTAGATATGACAAATAACTGCTCATCCAGAAAAGATCCCTGGACTTCTTCCTTGGCCGGGATCTGGTCTGTGGGGATTCGAGACAGATGGTCAGCTACTACATTTTTGCACCCTTTCTTATCTCGAATTTCCAAGTCAAACTATTGTAATAGCAGAATCCATCTGATAAGCCTAGGTTTGGCTTCCTTCTTATCAAGCAGATGGCGAAGGGTTGAATGATCTGAGTAAACGATCACCTTTGCTCCCCACATATATGAGCGGAAATTTTCCAATGCAAACACGACATCAAGTAACAATTTTTCAGTAGTCGTGTAATGCATCTGGGCCTCGGAGAATGTCCGACTAGCATAGTAAATGGCAACGGGCTTTTTATTCACCCGTTGACTAAGCACAGCTCCCATCGCTTCATTACTTGCGTCACACATTAACTCAAATGGTAAAGACCAATCTGGTTTTTGCATGATGGGTGCCTCAACAAGCTTTTGCTTGATGGTCTCGAACGCCTCTAGACAGGCTTTATCAAAGACAAATGAATTATCCTTGGCAAGTAGATTGCACAAGGGTCGTGAAATGGCACTAAAATCTTTGATAAATCGCCTATAGAAGCCTGCGTGTCCTAGAAAGGAGCGGACACCCTTCACCAACGTCGGTAGAGGTAAGGTGGAGATTACCTGTGCCTTTGCTCGATCAACTTCAATGCCCCATTCAGAAATCACGTGACCGAGCATAATTCCTTCCCGAACCATGAAATGGCTTTTCTCCCAGCTTAGCACTAAGTTAGTCTCCTCACAACGCTTCAGCACTCTCTCAAGACTATGGAGACAACTTTCAAACGTCTCGCCAAATACTGAGAAGTCATCCATAAAGACCTCCAATGACTCGCCCATCATGTCACTGAAGACTGACATCATACACCTTTGGAATGTAGCAGACGCATTACATAATTCAAATGGCATTCGACGGAAAGCAAAAGTGCCATAAGGACATGTAAATGTCGTCTTCTCTTGGTCATCAGGGTGTATGGCCACTTGATTGTATCCTGAATAACCATCCAAGAAGCAATAGAATTTCTGGCCTGCCAGCTTCTCTAGTTGTCAGGATCGAATTCTCAACAAGAATAAATTCTCAGAAACTAATATCAAAGAAGTTGCGGAATAACACTTTGATATTCAATAAAACAGTAAACAAACAGTATATGATAAACACTTTGCAAACTTGTATTAAAATCACAAGATTACACACTCAACCTCAATCTTGAAGAACAAGCTCTTTCAAGACGAATTCTACTTCTCTAGAATTAGGAACTATGCCTTGAGGTTGATTTTCTCTAAAACTTAGAATGAATGATTCTAAAACAAAAGTTATCTAACTATTCTAAACAATACTATATATATATATATATATATACTGAAGATAAAAGCTAATTACAATTAATAAAATATCTTCAGAATATCTTCCATCATTATCTCCAAGCTTTCCATAATCTTCAGTTTATCCAGCTGTCATCCTTTCCATACAGATCTCCATCTTATAAGCAGTATTAATCATAAGCAGCATTAATACTTTGAGCAGTATTAACTCTAGCAGTACTAACCATGCTCAGCAGCATTAATCTCTTCAAGCAGTACTAACTTTGAACTAGCAGTACTAATCTTGTTGAGCAACATTAACCATCAACTAGCAGCATTAATAACAGAAGTACTAACTAGAAGTATTAACTGTTTTCTTCTAGCAGCATTAACTAGAAGTATTAATCACAGAAGTACTAACTAGAAGTATTAACTGTTTTCTTCTAGCAGCATTAACTTTGTTCCAGCAGCATTAACTACAACTAGCAACATTAACCACAGAAGTAGTAACCATGATGAATATTAACATCAGAAGTAGTAACCATGATGAACTAGAAGTAGTAACCATCCTTGGCATATTTCAGACCCAACAATCTCCCCCTAACTTAACTTTTCAAAACTGAGAAGTTAAGTTCTTCAGCATAGGGTCTTTATGATAATTTCAAAACTTTCTGCAATTACTAGTTCTTCTTGATTCAGTTTCTGCTGTTTTCTTCTTTTCTGTTTCTGCTGTAGTTAATGCTTTATTTCAGCTTCTTCACTTATCTCCCCCTCAAAATAAGATTTCATATCAACTTGATTCTCCTTCTCATGTCTTCTCAAGTTCAGTTGTTTAATTCTCTCCCTTTTTGAAATAATCATGATCTGTGCTCCTTTTCATCTCTTTTATCTCCATAATTTGATTGTGAACTTTCAGACTAATTGTACCAAGTGTATCCATCAATTCTTTGTAGTTAAACTGTCCTCACCTCCTTTAGGTGTGTTTACCACCCTTGAAGGATCCTTGGATCTTTTAGTAGAGATCTTCTGCCTAGCAGAAGCACCTTCTACTCCATTGGTTTCTTGGCACCTGGGACCTTTAGATAATTACTCATCTAAAGTTGCCATGGGGAAGGTCTTAGATATGTTCACACTGTCCTGTCCTGCACTTTGTGCAAAGTCAGTAGTGTGAGCCTTACAACCCATATGCTCTTGCATCTCCTTATTGAGCACCTTCTTGAGGTTGGGAGACACCCTATTGGATTCCCTTTGGATATTCTCTATTGGAGAATGCTCCAATAGAGGGCTTAAAGGCTTAGTGGGTGAAGGTACAAGAAGGGAAGGAGCCTTCTTTACCTGTTTTCTTTACCTGTTTTATTGGTGAAGTTGGCTTATGAAGTAGAGACTGGGGAATTGATATAGAGTGGGAAGGTTGGTTTTGGCTAGCAGTGGGAATGTCTAATGAGGGCCTTGACCCTGCTTCCATACCTTCTTGTGGTTGGGACACCACCATCATTGTTGAGAACAATGGGGTGTCAACTCCTTCAGAGTCCCTAGCAGATCTTCTCATGTTTGAGAAAACCTTGCCTTTAGGGGGTTTAGGTACATATACCTCATCAAAGTGAAGTATGTCCGTCAATTCATTATTAAGTACTTCTTGTACAAACCTTGGATACCGATAAAAGCTTTTTGATTGATATCCAGGTTTGACATTAAATCATTGAAGATCATTTTTAGGTATAGAAAACTTACATTAGCAGTAGTAACACTTATCAGCAGCATTAACACAGTCTGACAGTATTCATTGAGCTAGAAGTACTAACTACCTTTCAGTATTAGCAACCTGAAACACTTACAGACACAAGGTTAGTAGTACCATATACCATAAAATTTTCAAAAGTTACTTTATCTTTTGAAACTATACCTTTTTCACTTTTCTTACCTTCTGCTGGATCAAAAGTAACATGTCCTCCATCAAATCTTTTAAAGAACTTGAAGGCAATCCATGTTCCTTGTTATGTGCCAAGAGCAATCATTATCTTCATTCCAAATGCTCTTCCTCTTGAGCTTTTGATTGCCCTGCACACTTGATAAATCAGTTAGTCTTTAAGGGAACCCAAGCCAAAGTGGTCTTGGGTTGTCCTTTCTCATTTATATAATCTGTCAGTTTGGTCTGGATGAGTTGTTTAGGAATCTCATGGCTGGAATACTTTGTCAAGATTATAGGCTTTGCAACATTAATACTAGTAGAAGCACTATCCTTGTTAGCAGTAGTATTGGTTGCAGCAGCACTATTTCTGTTAGCAGTACTATCTGGGATAGCAGTACTAACAGGTTTCTTTACAATTGGAACCCAAACTTGAACAAAGTTGTTTGCTTTCTTTGTCTTTAAATTACTCCTTGGCTTATCTGGAGCATTTTTCTTTGTATTAGCAAACTTGTTATGAGCATGAGACTTTAAAGGTGCTCTTTTCTCAGCCAATTGATTCCTTCTTTTATTCCTATAACTAAAAGAGTTTTGTGGTTTTCTTTGAAAAGTGACTCTTTGGTTGATAGGGTTGAAATAACAGTGTTTGGCAAGATGATTCAATTTGCCACAGATAAAACAAGGTTTTGGTCTATTGATTTTACTCAAATCAACCCCTTGTTTTTGTGCCCACTGATTATTCCAGTTTCTCTGATTTCCCCTTGGTTTATCATGTTTTTTGGGCTCAGATTTATTGCAAGAACACTGTTTACAAGGGACAGGATTCACAACTGTTGTCTGTTTGTAGTGGACCTTACCAGACTTTCCCTCTGACTTTTCTATGTCCTTAGATTTGACCCAAGTCTTTCCACATCCCTCATTGGTGATAATGTGATTTTCTAGAGGAATCTCACTACCTACAGTGTTCTCCTTACTCTTATCATTAGAGTTCTCTTCTTCAGAGTCTGTTTCAACCACCACTTTGTCTAATGGATCTACCTTAGTGGCTTCATCAGACAATTCCTTCCTATTCTTGGTCTCTAGCAAGTCTGATATAGGAGGGATGTAGTTGTTGTTGTATGGTGGTGGTGTGGTGTTATAGCCTATTCCTCTTCTAAGTTTGTCATGGATTTGAGTTTGGAGCAAAGAGTCCATTGCTTTGGAGGCATTGGAAAATTTCTCAATATCCAGCTTGGCTTTCTCAAACTCACTCTTTATCTTCTCATTCTCCTCTTTAGACTTTTTCAGCTGAAGTTCTAGGTCATTCTTCTCCCACTTCCAGTAATTTGTATCATAAGAATGTTGAAGTTCATTGGCTTGGAAAACTTTGATCTGTTCCTCAAAACTCTCAACAATTCTTACATAGTCTTTTATATCTCTCTCTAATCTTTTAAGGTCATCACTCATTGTCTAGTTGTGATCCCTGTACCTTTTAACAGTTTCCATACAAGTTTTAGAGCAAAGATTAGACATTACCTCTGTGGGGATTTCTGTGCTTGAAGAATCTGAAACTTTAGCCATTGATGATTGATGTTGTATGAATGTTTCTGAGAATACTTGCTTTGATACCACTTGTCAGGATCGAATTCTCAACAAGAATAAATTCTCAGAAACTAATATCAAAGAAGTTGCGGAATAACACTTTGATATTCAATAAAACAGTAAACAAATAGTATATGATAAACACTTTGCAAACTTGTATTAAAATCACAAGATTACACACTCAACCTCAATCTTGAAGAACAAGCTCTTTCAAGACGAATTCTACTTCTCTAGAATTAGGAACTATGCCTTGAGGTTGATTTTCTCTAAAACTTAGAATGAATGATTCTAAAACAAAAGTTATCTAACTATTCTAAACAATACTATATATATATATACTGAAGATAAAAGCTAATTACAATTAATAAAATATCTTCAGAATATCTTCCATCATTATCTCCAAGCTTTCCATAATCTTCAGTTTATCCAGCTGTCATCCTTTCCATACAGATCTCCATCTTATAAGCAGTATTAATCATAAGCAGCATTAATACTTTGAGCAGTATTAACTCTAGCAGTACTAACCATGCTCAACAGCATTAATCTCTTCAAGCAGTACTAACTTTGAACTAGCAGTACTAATCTTGTTGAGCAACATTAACCATCAACTAGCAGCATTAATAACAGAAGTACTAACTAGAAGTATTAACTGTTTTCTTCTAGCAGCATTAACTAGAAGTATTAATCACAGAAGTACTAACTAGAAGTATTAACTGTTTTCTTCTAGCAGCATTAACTAGAAGTATTAATCACAGAAGTACTAACTAGAAGTATTAACTGTTTTCTTCTAGCAGCATTAACTTTGTTCCAGCAGCATTAACTACAACTAGAAACATTAACCACAGAAGTAGTAACCATGATGAATATTAACATCAGAAGTAGTAACCATGATGAACTAGAAGTAGTAACCATCCTTGGCATATTTCAGACCCAACACTAGTATTTGGTCGATGAAAGGCAAGGGGAAATGATCTTTCAATGTGATTGCATTCAACTTTTTGTAGTCGATGCAGACTCGCCATCCGGTGACGGGGTGAGTAGGAATATTTTCCCCTCCTTTCTCCACAATAGTGATGCCAGATTTCTTGGGCACTGCTTGTGTCGGGCTCACCCAAGGGCTATCAGAAATGGGATATATGATCCTGGCATCCAACCATTTGATAACTTCTTTCTTCACCACATCCCTCATGTTCGGGTTCAGTCGTCTTTGAAATTCACGGGAGGGTTTGGCATTAGGCTCGGTGTGGATTCTATGCATGCATACCGAAGGACTGATCCCTCTCAAATCATCTATCGACCATCCAATTGATTTCTTATGATCTTTTAGAACAAAAATAAGCATGTCTTCCTGATCAGGTGTGAGTGAGGATGAGATAATGGTTGGTAGAGTTCCATCGTCTCCTAGGAAGACATACTTAAGATGATCTGGTAGTGGCTTAAGCTCTAGCACAGGTGGATTTTCAAGTGAACTCTTTGGAGGTTCATGAGCTAGACTTGGCAATGGTTCAACCTTATGAGACTAGGGTGGTTGATTAGGCACAAGAGGCTCAACAAGCAATGCTTGGACCTCATGTAAATCTACTAGATCAAGATCATCCTCTAATGAGATAGAAAAGTATCGAGTGAACAAATCCTCTTGCAGTATGCTTGAAGTGTATTATTGGATACATTCATCTGCAAAGTCTATGGAGTAACACTCGGTCTCAGTCAGAGGGAAGGAAGATGGCGCAAAGATATTCATGCGCAATTTTTGATTACCAAAGGTAATGTCCATCACTCCAGATCGGCAATTGATTGTGGCATTTGCAGTCGCTAAGAATGGTCGGCCGAGAATTATCATAGGGTTTTTATCTTTACAAATGCCCTCGGTATCTAGCACAAGAAAATCCACGGGATAGTAGAAGTCCTCGATCTTCACAATCACATCCTCAAGCACTCCCCTCGGTGTCTTAACAGATCGATCAACGAGTTGTAATAACACACTTGTTGTTTTGAGTTCACTAAACTCAAACTGATCATACACCGATCCTGGGAAGATATTCACACTAGCACCTAAATCAAGCAAGGCACTATTTATAGCGGAATTTCCCATAATGACAGGGATCAATGGAGCTCCAGGGTCCTTACATTTTTGTGGTAGGGAACTAGATAGAATAGTGCTGACTTGCTCAGTAACTTCAATCTTTTTGGGGATCGAAGTCTTTTGTTTACGCTTCTGAATGCACAATTCTCTCAAGAATTTGGAATAAGCCGGGATTTGTTTGATGGCATCTAGTAATGGTAGATTTATCTTTACTTGGCAAAATACGTCCATCATATCATCATTTTTCGGCCTTTTTTTCCAAATGGAAATGCCGCAGATTCATTTAAAGCGGTGGGGAATGGAACAGTGGGTTCTTGATTAGGCAATCTCGAACCCTCCCCATCTTGAGTTTTATCGGCATCCGATGTGATTGGAACTTGATTTGTCTCTTCAGACTCTAATCCGTGCTCAATTTCTTTCCCTTTTCCCTTTTTTGTTTGAGAGCTTTCCATATTTTTTTGAGGGAGGGGGTCCAGTTGACGGCCACTTCGCAAAGTGATTTCGTTTACGTGCTCATGACTAGGATTTGGCTTAGTCATACTTGGCAGCGTACCACCGTCCCTTCTACTCATCTGTTCGGCCAGTTGGCCGACTTGGTTTTCTAGAGCAACAATAGACTGAGTAGTAGCAGGAGCAGACTGATTAGTAGCTGCAATAGACTGGGTATGGTTGTCTATCCTTTGCATATAATCTTTAATCATAGCCATTATATCTTGCAGTTGCTTTTCAATTAGCGATGAACCTTGTCTGTTGTTGTTATAATTATTATTACCACCAAAGTTTTGATTGTAACTTTGATTACCATGGTGGTAATTTCCAGAGTGAGAATGATTGTGATTTTGTCCCTGAAATTTAGGCTGGCTTGACTGACCCTCATGATGGTGATTTTGGAATCGGGGTTGATTTGAATGACCCTCTTGATTGTTTTTCCAAGAAAGATTGGGATGCTTTCGCCATCTTGCATTATAAGTGCTTGAAAATGGGTCTTGATTATGATTACCAAACCCCTGGGATTGATTTACGCTCTCAGAATGAAAAACTATGCACTCACTTGCAGAATGTGAAGAATCCCCGTAGTGAGTGCATGCATTTTGATCCTGGAGAACATCATTTTTCTTCTCAGTCATCCCACCTAAAACAAGATCGATCTTTTTAGACAACTCACCAATATCACTCTTGAATTCTCTCCTCAAATCATTCCTCAAATCATTTAACCCTTCAGTATTAGATACTGATGACACTGACCTATAAGTCGTCCATGAGAAATTATGTGATGCAAGGCTTCGACTGTACGTTTCTAAGAATTTCCATGGCTCCTCATCACTCTTTGTCATCATCGTTCCCCCACTTGTAGCATTAACTAGACCTCAGTGAGTCGGGTCTAAGCCATCTAAGAATGTTTTCACCAAGATCCATTTTGGGGTATCATGGTGAGGGCAGGAACGAAGAAGCTCTTTCAGTCGCTCAAATGCCTCGTGAAACTCTTCCCCAGGCTGCTGATGAAAATAGGAGATCGCTTGGCGTATCTCTGCAGTTTTCCTTATAGGGAAGTACTCGGCTAAAATCTTCTTCTGCATATCATCCCAAGTGAAAATGCTCCGTGGCTCAAGTGATATAAACCACTGTTTTGCTCTCCCTTTCAGAGAAAATGGGAACAGTATAAGCCTAAGGTGGTCTCGGGTGAGACCTCAAATATTGTTGGTGTTGCAGATGGCAATGAATTCGTATAAGTGATTATACGGTTTTTTTTGGATAGGCCATGGAAGTTTGGAAGCGACTGAATGAGATGAGGACGAATCTCATAGTAAGTGTCATCATCACCCGGTAAGGATATCGTGGATGGGTTCTCGTAAGAGTCGGGTTGGAAATAAGTTTCCAGAGGAGGGTGATTTGGTGGTGGTGGATTTTCCATTTCTTCTTCAATATCACTCATTAAATTTTTGAGAATTTCAGTCTTAGGCGTCTTGATTACAGATTTCTGATTTCTAGCTCGCCTTTCGGTTTCTTCTAATTCATGCACTCCAAATACAGGCAAATATTTCTTAGATCTAGTGTGGTGCATGCAACTTAAAAGAACTAGTTATTAACCCTCAAGCAGATCGAAACTTAGAACTACGTGATAGGCAACCTAATAAGCAACTAAGCTTAAAAAAAAGACAAATAACAACTAAAAAACGCATAATAAAACTACTTTTTTTATAAATAAAAGACTAACACTAAGAAAATAAAAAAAGCACACTAAAAGAAATATTAAAAATAAAGACAAGAAGATTTACCTGACCCGCGAGAGATCAAGCAAACAATTTGCAAAACACTATTAGAAGATATCGAGTAACAATCTAATCAAAAGATAATGCAAACAGATAAAATTAACACAAACCAATTAACCTAAGCGCACAACTCCCCGGCAACGGCGCCAAAAAGATGATGCACACGTCGTTAAATGCACAACAAGGTTTAAATTTATAAACCTAACTCAAACCTAGTAATAGGGTAAGTCGGGTATCGTTCTTCTCAGGGAGTCAGTGGTTAAGTTAATAATTTGTATTAAAACGAATGCACGTGTGTCACCAAGATTAGCTACCCGATGTGATCTTATAAGCTCAAAGATAATCTAACTAAAAACGAAAACTACTTACTACAAATGACATTACTTCAAAAGATTTGGATTTAGGGAGTTAAACTACTAAACTAAAAATCACAACTTTATAACTAATGAAAACTAATAAGAGACGGGAACTTTGTTCATCACGGTAACATTCACAAAAAGAAAATAGATTCACTTAGGACTTTCATCAAACACTTGGTGTGCAACCCTAAAATCATGAGCAAAAAAACTTTATTGAATAGAGAAAATAAAACCAACATCAATTCAATTATGGATTCCAATAGAAACTAACTCAATCAATTATCAAAAACTTAATCCAACACTTTCAAAACCAATAACATTAAAGCAAACCACTCAAAATTTATCCTAAAACTAAATTTAAAACAAAGAAATATGTTATGTCTAATTGAAACTAACAAGAATTAAACGTAGAATTAAACGGGAGAAAACAAAGTAACCTGTTGAATACAAAAGAACCAAGTTTGTAGTTCATTTTGTGTGGTTAACAAACAAAACACAGCAGCAAAAGAAACTCCGGTTGAGCCTCAAAACTGAGTTTTTGCTGTTGTCAAAACCGAGAAAGAAGGAGAAGAATCGAAACCTCACCAACAACCTTCGTTTCCTTGTGTTTGGTTAGAGAAACGCAGCAAAAAACAACCCCCAAAATCCTCCGTTTAACAGCCCAAAACTCAGCTTTGAAAACCCCTTTGAAAGTCCCTCAATCGATCCTCCAAGAACCTTTGTGTCCTCCTTTTCTCTCGATGATGTATGATGCGACCCCCTTTTTGAATCTGCTTCTATCTCTCCCAAGTCGCCTCCTCCAACAGCCTTCTGCATCCTTCTTTCTCTTGATCTTGTCCCCCACAAAATCCCTCTCGTGCGTGTTATCTTCAGTCCAGCAGCCTCAAAATGGAAGAGATCACCCCTTTTTTTTGTTTCAAAAATCCTTTCCTTTTCTTTAATTCCTTCCCACTCACGTTTTTAACAAATAACCAAAATAGAAGCCATCCCCTTTTCTTTAATTTTCAGTCCAACTAAACAAGGCCCACCTCCTCCTTTTATTTTATTGAATAATATAAATCCATATCAAAAGCCCAAGATTCAGCCCCACCTCACCTGCTGTCCAGCACACTTTTTCTGACTTCGACGACAATTTCAGCCCAGATTCGTTCCGAGTTTACGAAAACGCAAAACATAAAAGTTGTATTCCCGTATGTTAGGTTTCCATATCATCTTGAATCGCTTCAAACGGAGCTTGGACGAGTGAGATATGGTCAAAATTCTGCGGTCGCGCAAATCTGTCAAAAAATCATTTTTTTGCTCTTTTTATCTCCAAAGTGTTTCGAACCTATCAAAATATAAAAACGCCTTAATATGGTTCGGTTTTATCATTTTAGCACATTAAAGATGGTGATTGACGAGAAAATAATCTCCAATTAAACGACCAATCATTATGGGACGTTTTTGAAATAATAAATGACATAAACCCTCTTGGGAAATGATTTGCCTCAATCTAAACTACGTTGGGTCTTTGGATTTGTTGAGCTTATGGCTCGGTTTGGATTATGTCGGGTTTTTATGACACTTGTACGCTTTTAATAGCTCCATGTAGAGTGTTTGGTCATGATTTGCATTTACTGGATCTTATTTGAGAATTACATGTTTTGAATGCGTTAGTTCATTCGTCTTGAATCATGTAATGTTTTAGTTAGTGCAATGGATCCATAGGCACGGTGTTCTTTTGTCCCGTTTTGGACAAGTTCACCACTTTGGCATTGAATAGGCATCGGGTCACCATGGTAAGTAAGGTGTCGACCTATACGGTCGAGCAACATCCCATGGGCAGTAAGGTGTAATTCCCTTATGCATTAGTTCCCATTTTGGAACTGGGTTCCCCTATTTTGGAACTCTCAAGAATAGACCTAGAGGGGTTGACTTGATGTTTTCGAGCAATAGACTTAGAGAAGTTGAGCTTGGTATGTTTTATGGGTATAACCCATATGTTTTGGTTTCCTACATAGTTACGTGACCTACTTTTGTGTTCCGTCACATACTATGTAATCGGGTCTCCCCCGTCACCGAAAGGTGTTGTTTTGGTTATGGAGTTTTATAATCCATGTTTTCGATGACGTTTTGGGCATGGATTGTTATCCATGTTCTTGGGTTTTGCATACTGAACTTTATCCATGCTTTTGGAATATTTTGGATGAGAGAGTTTATCCATGTTTTCAGTATTTGATTATTAAAGTGTCAGTTATGTATTACGCGAGTTTTGGGTTTTGGATTTATATTCGAAGAAACGTTTCGTTTTGTGATTTTAATCACGAAGAGGGTGAATGTTAAAAAAGAGATCGTCCCCAGACTTAATGTATTTCATTTTTGTTGCTTTCAGATTGAACGTATTTCATTTTGGAAATCACGATTTAAATAACGTTCTTAAAGTTATTGTTTTATATAAATCTAAGGAAAACTCTTGAACTCATTAGGTGTTAAGCCTAACCCTTTTTATTTGTCGGCATGTGAATCAGGTTCCAGTTGGGGTTTGGTTCTAGCGATGCTACGAAGAGATGAGCACTAGTTTTACATGAGGGTGAGAATATGACGAAGTCTTCCGCAGTTGGAGATCGTAACTGTTATTGGTTTTAGTAACATCCGTAACTATTATAGATCGTGTATAAGGATTGAATTATGTGTATTGAAGATAACCTTAATTTTGTCGTTGTAGATGATTCAGTTATCGAGGTATTTAGAAAATTTTAAATTAGTTGCTATTTCCAGATTTGAGGGTGTTACACCTACCGAGTCCAAAAAATTCCGTTTTCCAAGTACGAAAAGCTTTGGTTCAGTAACCATCCAAAGATTACATACTTTTGTCATTTAACCTACCATTTAATTCCACTAGAAGAAAAAGGGAATTACTTTTACTCACCGAAATTCCTTGTGTTACAATCAAAGTTGCTAGTAGGGAGTTCGGTTACCAGTTTACAAAAAAAAATTAACGAACGGACAAAACTATTGGTGGACCGTCTATAAATGACATAACCAACAATCTTTAGATGGAAAAAGATCGTCCATAAAAAATGGTCGTAAATGAAAAACTAATGGTTTTTTCAACGGCATGTACAACCTTATACATCGACGGACATAACCGTCAGGAAACCAAAATTAATAAGATTTCATACTTGTTGAATATATATATTGTAGGTCCTGGAGTACTGTGACTAACACATAATGTGTTTGTAGAAGGAGAAAGGAGCTTGCGCCCCAATATCTTCAATAAAAGGGCGGGGGTTGAATACAAACACAACAAGTTTTCATTTTTAATTTTATATTTATTTAAAACATAAAATTACAGATTTGTTGCAGAAGCTAAGAAGGTAAGACATATGATCTTAAACCCGGTGAGTTGTAACTAATGACAAGGGTGAACTTTTAGAGCCACCATTGCATTAAATGCAATCTTCCAACTTTAACATGTGTCTTCATCTGATTTGTTGATCAATGCATGTTTATACTTTTCACTTCAGCCTTTGCAGTTGATGTAGACAATGTTAACCCATCCCATCTTTTCTTATGCAGAGAGAACAATAAATAAAGCATGATACTAATAAAATAGTACTTTAGAACTTACCTTGACTAACATGTTTTTGCAGGTTCCCATACTAGAATGAGAGTTTGGTAGAGTTGGTGAGTCAAACCTTGTTGGAGAAGTTTGCACTCCAAAATCCGACTTGCCAGTAGTAGCATTTGTCAAACTACTAGTTGACTTTATCTTGTATTGATCTTCTTTTGGCTATATGACAAACCAATCCGCTTCAGTGACTATCTTGACCTCACTTCAACTAGTCTTCTATCTCTTTGAAGGATTTTTGCTCTTTGAATCAATACAAATAGTTACAAGACTTTTACAAGTTAAAATCCTATCTTTTGTCTATTCCAAAATATAAGCTATATAACATATTCCAACTATAGACTTTTATGAAGTAAGTCCTATCGGATGTATAATGACTTCGAATATTTTTATCATGATATATGAATACGATATATTAGAGTAACAAATACTCTTTATCGGATTCTCACATAGAATAACACAAAGACCAAAACTGAAGTTGATCTTTCGAAACATTCTTAGTCATAGATCCAATCAACATACTATATCCGAAACCTTGCTTGATTTTCTTTTTAAGGATTCAGATGATAGTTTGTTTAAGGTATATCCGATGGATGGGTTATTAGATATATTATTCTTAAGGCAAGAGGTAAGAAGGGGTTTTTAATTGGTTAGTCAGATATCTATTTGTATTTTTCACAAATCCGATGGTTGAGACTAACAATCTCCCCCTATCTATCGATAATACAAATAGATGTCATCTGATAAAACACTTAAAAAATGGTACCAAAAATCATAAGCGAGAAGTAAATCCGAACTCACAAATTTTGTGATCCATTTTAGGATTCTTTTTTCTAATCTTTTCCTTTTTCTAAGGCCTTTTGTTTTGTTTTCTTCCATTCTCTTTTTTTCTTTTTGTTTTCTTTATTTTCATTGGATTACAATAATGAGTACATGAAAAGTAAAGTAATAGTAAAAACATAGTAAGCTACTGAGAAATGTAAACTTTTATTTAAAATAAACATATACCATGTTGTTACAGTGAAAGCTTACATTCTAAACAAGAATTGTATTCCTCAAAGATAAGATCCTCATACTTCACTTCTCCTATTATACTATCGGACTGCCCAATTCTGTTTTGGAGTACTGACATGACTCCATCAGTGAAAGCCTTTCCTAGCTCGGTGTTTGGAACAATTTTGAGGAAAGCTTGAAGATGCTTTGTGTCAGTAATTGGAAGTTCAACCAACCATTGAAATCTTAGATCTCCGAAAAAATGTAGAAGTACATTCCAAGAATTGGAAAAAATAGAATTGTTCCTTGAGGCATCAGATCTCCTGGATGCAAAGAGAGATCAAGATTGGTAGTGGAAGGAAGATTACCTGACAAGACCAAATCATGGATATTCTTTTCATCGACTTAAAGTTTGAGGAGAACAGAATAAATGAATGAAGTAGTTGGAGGGTCAGAAGAAATTGATCTCTCAAATGTTTGAAATGATTTTTTAAAGATTGGCGGAGTCGGAAATCCATACTTCTTGTTGACTTCATTCACCTCTTCTACGAGGTTTTGTATCTGTTGGATAACTACTGGCTAGTACATGCTTTTGCTTGATTTGATGGCTCTAATATTTCCAGCCATTCCTTGTAACCTTAAATACACAACCAGTGTATATGTTTATCTTTTTTGCTTCAGTCTTCCCTTTCCAGCTTTACTTTGACAAGTGGATTTTTGAACACACTTCTCTTGCATCTGATAATTGTGGTATTGACAATCTTTGGCTTGAGGTTTCTTCTAAAGAATGTTATGTTGATGTAACACCCAAAATTTCCGGTAAGTGAAATTGCTTCTTTTGATTGCCTTAATGGTGGACCATATTTAAAGATGAGTTACCTTTAGTCGTTAAATGAATTGAGAGATTTTCGAACATCAAAAGTCATGTTTTTGTGATTTTGGGGTGTGGGACGATAGTGCCTGGCGAGATTGCCAAGGGTCACTATTGTCAGCGTCTTAGTCGCCAAGAGGGAGTACCTCGCGGTACGAACCCCACGACAGTGCCCCGCGATTGTGACACGAGCACTCTCGTCGTGTCACTATCGCACAGGAGGGGCCACCCGCTGTACATACCTAGCGAGTATCCCCCGCGAGAGTGACAAGGTCATAGTCACCGAGTCACTCTCGCCGACGAGCAACTACAAGTATAAATAGGGCAAGTTCGATTTTTGGAGGAGTTTATCATTTTGGAGCTAGTCTTGGTCGATTTTCTCTGCATTGAAGATGATCTTCTCATCTCTTTTCACCTGTCCTCATTTATTGCTTCTCAAATCCATCCTTGAACATTTATTGTTCATTTATAGGGTTGCTTAACATTTATTGTAAAGGGGTTCAAGTATTCTTCAAGCATCCATCCCTTTTCTCCTAGGGTTTCTTTTGGTGTTAGGTTGGAACTATACCAAGCAATGTGATATCATTCTACCTTTCTAAACTTTATACATGACAAACATTGTGATTTTAGTCTCCCAAACTCCTCTTAACCAAGTTTTCTCATTAAATGGAATTTGACCTACTTTGAGTATTTTGGGAGATTTTTAGGGTTTCTTCCTTTTTAGTGAAAAATAGAGGGTTTAATATATGTGTTATAAAACGAAGTTTTATATGTATAATCATGATTTATATTTGAACATTTTATGTTGAGATGCATTTGTGATTTTCTCATAATGAATGAGCACTTGACAAGGTGAGGCTTTGAAAATGAAAAAAGGATGATTAGGCCATTTATGACTACTACACACTTTACAAACTCTTGGATATTGGATGTTCATGTGAACTTGGTCTTATATGATGATTTTTACACAAGAGAAGTATATTATGAGATTGTTGCTGTATTGAACTATATGTGTAAGTATAGTATGTCTCAATGTCGGAATGGTGAGTCTTAGACTAATGTAAGTGGATCCATAGGCATAGGGTCGATTTATGTATGAAATGGACTTTACCGTATTGTAGCAAGAAATAAACATGGGGTCAAGATGGATAATAGTTGTGGGCTCTTTAAGTTGGGTAACAACCAAAGACCGATAATTGTAATTTCTTGTGAACGAGTGAAATCTAGGATCATTGGGAGCAAATGGCCATGAACCTGTAATGGGAAAATAGGGTAACCAATGACCCATAGTGGGGCTCTTAAACATGTACGTGTGGCTTACTCTCGTGTTCCGTCACTAGCATGGTAAATCAGGTCTCCCCCGTCATCGTAAGATGCGTATGAGAATTGTTATCTTGGAAATAAAAAGGGTATTTATTCATAGTAATTTATGCTTATGATTTTCCGAATTTATAACTCATATTTACGATCTATATTTTGTTTGTTCTCACTAGGCGTTAGCCTAACACTTTTTTTAAAATGCTATGTATATCAGGTCCTCTTGGTAGCGGGCGACTAAAGATTGAGTAGAGTGCCTAGTGCCTTTGTGGCAACTTTTGAGAGGGGGCAATCTTTTGGGTCAACAGTTGGAGATAGAATTGATTGTATTCTTTTGGCGATCTTAGCGACACTGTGTATAATTTGGACTTAGATTTTGATCTAGATTAGTAGGTTGTTAGCTATTGATCTATCCTATATTTATAAACTCCTTATATACCTTTCCCCATTCTGGGTGATCTATTTATGAATAACATGATATATCTCGTGTATCTTTAGGTTTTAATTTACCCCTATTTTTAGGGTGTTTCAGTTGAATTCCTCTAGCTTCTCATCTTTTTCAAGTTGAAGAGCTTTGGCTGCAGCCAACCCTTCATTTGAAAATTTTAGATCTTCCACATTTGGTTTAGGAGGAGGATGAGGCATATGAAGAGCATCCGAGGGATTAATTCTTTGGATTAGTTTTTCGGATTTCTTTTTCTTTCTTGACTCATCTTTCTTGAAAGATTTAGATCATCCACATTGTGTTTAAGGACACAACATCGCAGGCCTCTATCTGATCATTCATCTATCATCAATTTCAAGTTAGTATTTCTACTTGATTTGTTAAGTTTTTCAATATATATCACACGTACACACATACATGTTTTTCTTGTTTTATTGAACGTGATCACGCGATTTGCACTAATATATACACAATTTTTTGGATCTTCTGGTTTGATTATCTTGGTTCTAACAAAAAGTTCCCTTATGACATATGCATATATGTTCAAACATCATTGATGTCATGTGCCTGTTTTGTGTTATTGAGTATGCATATGCGATAACCATGCCAAGATATTTGGATATGCTTAATATGCCATGATGCTTGGAATTATATTCAATATATATATATATATATATGCATACATGATAACTATGCGATGATATGTGCATAATATGATACTTGGGTAGTGTCAACTTGCATAACCGTGAAGGTTATTCACTCAAGGTGGAGTTTTTTTCGTCTTTGTTATGAGGTTCATAAAGAGTTTGGTATCAACATGAGGTGTTGAGAATTAGTGATATAAAACTTGTTGGAAATTGAGTGTGAGGTTGGAATTTTTCCATCCCACATTGGTAGAGACAAAAGAAATTATTGTTTATAAGTCTATCATCTCAAGTGGGTCTTGAGTAAAATGGTTGGCTTATGGTGGACGTCTCAAAGAAGTGCAACACATGTGTGCGCACGTGGCCGTGGCCGAGGCCGCGGTTCTCACGAAGAGACGCACACTTTGTTAATTAATTATGAGCAAATAATTATTTTCCAGCAGATAAAGTTTCAATTTTTTATTAATTTAAGTAGATAAATATCGTTTTTTTGCTTATTAAAAACGTGGCTAATTAAGCTGAAAATGAATTGGAGAGAAATTCAAGGAAGTGATCAGGGTTTTATCTGATCACTTCGAGTATAAATTGAGGCTCTCCCTTTTGGTTTAATACACTAAAAAAAGAACGAAGCTGTTCTCTGCTCTCTCGATCTCTCTGCTTTCTGCTCTCTCTCTCTCTTACGATCTCTACCATTACTTTTTGTCTCAACTTTGTGTTAACATTAAACACTATCGCTGTTAGTGTTTACGATTCTGCATTAAATCCTGGGGTTAAGCGAGTGTTAGTCTCACAACGTTCTAAGAGATTCGCCAAAACCTTTAAGGACAGGTTTGGAAGACCGTGCAGTTCTATTTCGTTGGTGATCATCTAATCAGGTTAGTTTTAAATTTTATGTAATGTTTTTTCTTTTTCGTCCACTAGAGTGGACAGTCTGATTCCTACCCCTTCTTCTAACGAATCTATCGCGAAGGATAGACTCGTTATTAGGTTCACCTAATAATCAAACTAAAACAAGTTTCTTTTGGAAATTATTAAACTTTATAAATAAAGTTTGAAACTTTATAAACAAAGTTGCCATTTTTATCTATAAATTTTGTTGCTTTCTTATAATTGAATTTTACTAATCTAAAAATCAACAATCTTAAAGGTTTTGATATCGTAAAAATGGAATCCGACAACTTTCGACTGATGCAACAAGATCTAGTAAAGTTGGATAGCTTTGACGGGTCATGCTACACCCACTGGGCGAAAAAAGTCAAGTTCATGCTCATGGTCTTAAAATTGTTTTTTGTCTTGGACCCTACTCTACCGCCCATTCCCGATAACCCCATTCCCGAAGCCAGGAAAGAACCAGACTTTGCCAGAATAGCCGATTTGGATAAGCAGCGGCTACTCCGTAAGGAGGCTGGAACACTGGCTTGTGGGTATATAAAAAGTGCCCTATCTGACCGACTTTATGACCTTTATGCCCTGATAACTTGTCCTAGAGAACTTTGGACAACCTTGGAATTCAAGTACAAGGCACAAGAAGAAGGAACAAATAAATATCTTGTGTCTCGATACTTGAGGTTCCAAATGGTTGATGAAAAACCAATACCTGAACAAATTCATGAACTTCAAGTATTGGAAAACAAAATGAGAGTACTTAACATTCCTCTTCCTGAGATTTTCCTAGTGGAGGCTGTTGTTGACAAATTGCCCCCATCATGGAAGAATTTTCAAAAACGTATGATGCACAAATCCAAAGATTACTCTTTGGATGATTTAATCAAACACATCAGGATTGAGGAAGAAGTACGAAATTGGGACAAAAAGGGCAAGGCCATTTTGAGTGCCAACAACATGCAGGCTGGTGGCAAAGGAAAGGGGAAGTCTTCTGGACCCGCCAAAAAAGTGGAATTTGGGTCCACAAAAGAAGAACTTCAAAAGGCCTGGTCAGTCATCAAGTCAGGGACCAAAGAGAACGGGGAAGTGTCACGTCTGCGGAGAGACGTGACACTATGCGAGAGAGTGTAAGAAGCGGAAATCTGGTCCACCGGCTGCAGCTAATGCGGTCGTAGACTTAGAACATCTTATGGCCAATCTGAACATGGACGAGATTGACATGATTGCTGAAGAGTCAACCAGGGTGATGGCAGGGAAAGGTGGCTGGTACTTGGATTCTGGAGCTACGGTTCATGTGTGTGACTCCAGATCCAAAATTTCTGAGTATAATCCGGTGAGAGACGGAAAACATATTGTGACTACGAACCGTGGTAGAGCTGATATCGCGGGGATTGGAACTGTGCATCTAAAGTTTTATTCGGAGAAAACTTTAATTTTGAGAAATGTGTTACACGTGCCTACTGTATGCAAATGTCT
Source organism: Arctium minus (assembly GCA_954870635.1). NCBI lineage: Eukaryota > Viridiplantae > Streptophyta > Magnoliopsida > Asterales > Asteraceae > Arctium > Arctium minus. Next base: position 784,650 of record OX941096.1, on the reverse strand, counting down.
TGTATCTCTAAGCAAGCTTGATGAAAATGGGATCGGAATTGCTATGGAGGCTGGGAAGATCGTGTTCCACAAGAGACAACACTTCTTTGGCAAGGCATACCGTCAATTGGGTATGTATCGCCTTAATTTGATTGAAGATGATGATGACAGTTCCGGTGCAAGTACTAGTGAGTCAGTAGGTAGCAATGTCTGAAATTTATCTGAGAATAGTGTTGGTTTTTCTGTGTCTGTTATCGATGTAATTCCTTTTGATATCAATGAAGTTAATTTTGATTATCTTGCGTGTTCTATTTCTTTATGGCATAAACGTTTAGCACATACAAACGTAAAGAATATTGAAAAAATGCAAAATAAAGGATTGATTAAAATTGACAATAAAGATTTTGGAAAATGTGAAACTTGTGTAAAATCAAAATTTACAAAGAAACATTTTCCAACTGTTAAAAGGGATACATCAATTTTAGAGTTGATTCACTATGACATATGTGAATTAAATGGAATACTTACTCGTGGAGGTAAAATATATTTCATTACCTTTTGTGATGACTTCAGCCGATTTTTACATGTTTATCTATTACATTCAAAAGATGAAGCTTTTGAAGCTTGTAAAATTTATAAAGTTGAAGTAGAGAATCAACTTGAAAAACGAATAAAAATACTATGCTCAGACAAAGGAGGTGAATACTTCAATAGAGAGTTTGATACATTCTGCGAAGAGAATGACATCAAACATGAACGCACCTCACCTTTTACTCCCCAACAGAATAGTTTGGCGGAACGTAAGAACCGAACCCTTGTTGAGATGGTCAACTGTATGTTGAACCAATCGGGTCTACCAAACAATCTGTAGGGCGAAGCATTACTGACTGTTTGTCATATTCACAATCGAATCACTAGTCGTGTGATCCCTACCAGTCCATACGAGCTATGGAAAGGAAGGAAGCCTAACTTGGACTATTTTGTTATAGTTATTGTACAAATAAATATACAAGCTTATAGTTTTATAACACGATATATAGTTTACAAAATGAAAATATTTTGTCTACATGCTTGTAGACGTATACCCGGGACACCGAGAACATAATATAGCAAGAAATTCATGGTTATAATACGTTATAAGTGTACATGTGATTACATCCCCTTTGCACTTGGTAGACATATGGTTGCTTGTCATATTTGATTACAAAAAGTTGATATGTTATTTTAGACACAATGCACAGGTAAAGTTTATAGTGCATGGTGTAGTCACAATTTAGAGGAGTAAGTACCACAAAAATGATAACAATATTTTATTACTAAGAAGCAACAACCATGTCGAGATCTAATCCATCTAGTATACACTCGACAATTCATCCAATGATGTCCTGATCGCCAAAGAAGAATGATAAGATGCTTCAAAGTTGAAAGAAATGTTTATGCTTCCTCAAGAAATGAAAAGCATGGGCATAATTTGAATGTAAAGAAAGTAACATAGTAAAGGTAATATTTTGATAAGGGTTTTCTATGAATTGATGCATAATTTGTATAGTAATTATTTCGCAAGCCATTAAACAAACAATATCAATATCGATAGATGATGGGATGACACTATACTTGAATTTAAACAAGTACGAGGTCAAAATCAATTTTGCCAACCTATAACAATTTTCAAAATGGTAAATTGCATATAAATGACACGTGTATTCATTTAACTTTCATTTGAAACGAATGATCTTCCAGAAAGTTCACTAAGGTTGGAAGAAGACATGTAGGTGTGAGCCGATTGAGAGCAAAGCAAGTTCTAGCGGTGGGTTGTCGGTCTGGTCCCATTTTAATTAAAAACATCCTCTAAGGGGTTGTTTGTTTTTAAAAAAAAACCCTCTTAATAACTCTTAAGTCTGAATCGTTCATATTTATTTATACATCACTTCTTATTAATCATAATTAAAATAAGACTTCAGACTTTAGACCTCTTAAAAAACAAACTACATCTAAATGAAGTATTTAACAATATATACGTAAACCATCGGTCATTGATAATAAGGTATTAAACCACATGCTATCAAAGTATAAACTCTATTTTAAAAGTGTAAGAAATCTTTTTAAATAAAAGACAGTTTAAGAAAAAACTGTTACTTCTTATTTATTAAAGGTTTTCTTCTCAAAAAATAAAAATAAAAATAAAAATAAAGGTTTTCTTCTTTTACCATACTTCAAAATAACAATTTTAAATAACATTGTTTTTAATAATATTTCAACTTTGTCTACTATATGTTCTTAAAATATAATCGATCTTTATAATGTGAAACAATTTTTATTATATCTAATAATAAATATGTTATAATATTTATCTTCAAAAAAGTTCAAAATAAAATTAACATCAAGGTTGAACATAATTTTATATAATGAATATCTAAGGGTTTGTTTGTTAAGGGCTTAATGAATTTAATGAGACTCATAACTTATTTAGTCAGTAATACATGATGTTTAGTAATGACTTAATAATAATATAAAAAATGACTTATTCAATAAGTTTTTATGAGAGAGCTTTAGCCTTTAAGTAGAAAGTTAAGTTTTTTTTTTTTTCAAATCTATCATCCCAATTAAAAAAAACACAATCTTTCCATGTCTCTATCAAACAAAAACCTCCCCGATCAATACGGAGAGATTCAGATTAATCAACACAAACAATTTTATCTATATAAATCATAACAAATGTTGTGTTTTAAAAATATTTTACAAATGGAAATTAATTGAAAATTTATTTATTGTGTGTGTGTGTGTAGTGAGTTGAGAGGAAGGGGTGTAGATGTAATTTGGCGATGATAACGAAGGAGGGTCAGGTCAGGTCAGGTCAGGTCAGGTCAGGAAGGGAGTGAGTTGTTTTTGGAGTGAGGGAACGACTGACCGACACCGTGTTGCGTTTCGGGAATCACACCTGCAAATAAACATCTAACCTTTCCTCCCTTCGCTATACAACAAAACTACTACTGAAATCCAAGCACAACTAGATTGGGCGGCGGGGGCGGAGGAGGAAGGACGGACGGTCCAGGCGAAGAATGAGATACTGCGCGATTATACATTCATCCACTTCTACTGCTGTTGCTGCATTCAAACAATATGGGTAATTGTGGTACTCGCGAAGAATCTGCTGTCGTTTCAGATGCTCATCATCAAGGTTTCTTTTGCTTTTGCTTTACTTTTCGGTTTTACTTCCAGATCTAGGGCGCCTTTTCTTTTAAACTCAATTATTGTGCATTTTTTTCTCTTATTGTTGCTTCGTTTTCAAGTCAATCACCATTTTTCTATAATAACAACTAATCTATGTTAGCATAAAAAACAATGGACAGTTAAACAGCTACAAGTGATATCTAGTAAACATCCGGGTTTGGAGAAGAAGCATAGTCGGTCGATTTCGGATCTGAGTGATCCTTCCACACCCCGTAACAATGTCAACGTTATTGAGGATTTAAGAAATAACTCGCTGCTGTATACTCATGTCATTGCCTTCACCTTGTTTGAGCTTGAGACCATTACCAAGAGCTTTAGGTCTGATTACATTCTCGGGGAGGGCGGCTTCGGGACTGTTTACAAGGGTTATATTGATGAGAATGTCAGGGTTGGTCTCAAATCTCTGCCTGTTGCTGTTAAGGTTCTCAACAAGGAGGGTCTTCAGGGACACAGAGAATGGCTTGTAAGCCCCTTTTATCCTTGCAACAATAAGTCTTTTAGTGTGTATATGTTTTCACTTCAACTGTTTTGTGTATGAAAGCCATTTTGATTAATACGTTTGCATTTTGGTCCCCAGACCGAGGTTAATTTCCTTGGTCAGCTCAGGCATCCCAATTTGGTGAAATTGATTGGATATTGCTGTGAAGATGACCACAGATTGCTTGTTTATGAGTTTATGTTTCGAGGAAGCCTTGAAAATCACCTCTTTCGAAGTATGCACCTTCCTTCCATCATTATTTAATGTCCTTGGCTTCTTTAAAATTCTTACTAGTTAACATTGTTCTTCATTTCTTCCTAGCATCGCTAGTTGTAATACCAACTAAAAAACTTACAATGATCATAACATCCGTTCTCGTTACCAATATTGGAACTATTAGTGTGGTAACGATGATAAGTGCAAGAGGGAGAGGGATGGAACTAGAATTATTTAACTTAGCTGATCTTGGATGTTCTAGTTGCATCCCTTCACTTTGTTCTAGCACCTAAGAAATTCGACCAATGCAGTCTCTCTTCCCACTTCTAACAGTTTAATCATGCTTTACCACTTAACTTAATGCTCTTGTCTTGGTGCAACCGTGCAAGTCACTCCTTAATGGTACATAAATTCCTATAAACATCTGCAAAACTATGATTTGACTTATGGGTATGATTTTTTTATTTGCGTACCCCGATCACACATGACAAGCCAATGCTGATTTAGCTTATTGCATATCTGTGTAATTTTTTTAGGAAATAGTGTTCTTGATGGATTAGTGGGGGATGTGGTTACATAAAGATTATCTCTTTTTTTTTAATCTTTAGTCTCATGAACCAATATATAGTACTCATATCATAGTTCAGTCATACCTCCAGGACATCAGATCTTTATTTGGGCTTGGAAAGTAAGAAGGTTTATATATGTTGTTTGATCAGAAAATTGAGGGTAAAACAATGCTGCACCTCATGCTATCTATCTTTTATTCCCTTTCACCATGTTTATCAGTTAGGCTCTTTAAAAAGCAGTATATTATATATGAAGCTTTAATGGTTGCAATTTATAGATTTCTTGTTTCTTGTTGTCTATAAGTCTTGCTTGGGTTCATATAGAGCTCTGTAGCTTTTGTTTGCTAAAACCGTAAGAACAAAGGTCACTATTTGTCGTGTAGCACTTTTGTTCTCTTTTCAGGAAGTTTTGGAGATTTGGGTATACAAATGTTGGCTGGTTTGTTATACTGAGCCCACTGGATAGAACCTAAACTATACAAGGTTTAGGATGGCAGTGCCAACGTCTGTGGGTTAGACTGTTAGTAACTAACAAATGGTTAAGGCAGAATGGGTGTGATAGGGGTTAAAAACAATATCATCAGGGCAGACTGAAGAAGTTGGGTAAGTTATGGTTGTGGAACTATTGGGTGCTCATATAAGATAGCACCTGGTTTAGTTAGATCATTATAACTTATAAGTATGCAACTTGGCTAAATTAGGGTTGTGGAACTATTGGGTGCTCATGTAACAGAGCACCTTGTGTACTTACATCATTTTGTATGCAGAAATGCCAACTTCAACCACTATGTGAAGCCTCAAATGTCATTTACTTAAGTACATTCCTACAATCATAGACGAATCAAATTGTATGACTTATCTATCTTATTTGTCAACCCCTGTTGATGAATCAGTTATTGTTCCAATGCTTTAATTGTCCTTCTTGACATTGTTCAATAGTTGAAAGCTTGTCAAATAACGCTAGAGCCATGGTAACCTTTGACCTCTTCTTGCATAGATTTTTTGTTTTCTCAACGTAATTGGAGTGATTTATTGAGGTGTTCAGAAACAAGTGCTCCATTATCGTGGTCAACAAGAATGATGATTGCTCTTGGGGCAGCAAAAGGTCTTGCCTTCCTTCACAATGCTGAACGACCTGTAATATATAGGGACTTCAAGACTTCTAACATTTTGTTGGACTCAGTAAGTGGCTTCCCGAATTACGCATCTCTTCTGTTCCTTTAGCCCTTCCTTTTGTATTGTTAATGTTTTGAACAGTTTCTTGATGGATAATAAGAGGACTGTGAACCTGCAGGATTATACAGCTAAGCTATCTGATTTTGGTCTTGCAAAAGCTGGACCACAAGGGGATGAGACACATGTATCAACGAGGGTTATGGGTACATATGGTTATGCTGCTCCTGAATATGTTATGACTGGTATGGCTTTCAGTATTTTGTAATAGCTCCAGCCTATAATCTTCAACATTGATTGATCTGTTTCTGGTGTGGGTTCCATAGTTGACTCCAGGAAAAAAGTTAACTAAATACGTACAAGCAAATCCACATTAATTAATAAATACTCTGTTACCAATAGGGCTGTCATCTGATATATGAAAATCCAATTAACATTCACATCTCTGTCTGTTTAAAGCAGATATTACGTGTGATAACATGTGTTCTTATGGTAAATGGATATGGATATGGTAATTGTGCATTTGATATGTTTAATATCTGCTTCGATTACCTATCTGTCGGATATATCGATTACATATCTGATCATCAATTATTAGTATTTGATATATAATAAATAAGTTTGATGGTTTAAAGTTTTAATTGATATATAATTTGATGTGACATAATTAAAAAAGTTAATTAGTAATACTGATAATAAGAATTAAAAACCCAAAAGTAAACATATATATCCGACGGATATGTTATTGAAGCAAACATGAAACAAATCAAATGCACAATTACCATATCCATATTCATTTACCAATTACCATTAGAACACTTGTTATCGAATACAGGTAATATCTGCTCTAAACAGAGAGCGAGATGTGAATGTTAATTGGATTTTCAAATATCGGATGACAGCCCTAGAGCCAGTACATCTTTTCTTAATAAAAAACCTGTTTATCTCCGTGTGCAGTGTACTTCATTTTATATCGTGTTATAAGCTACATTAATAGCATGCTATATTAGTGGAGCGAGCCAAGATGGAGTAACATCCTAATGTTATCCACACCCCCCTTTTCCCCAGCCTAACCTTGAAAACTTGCTCAGCACTCGAATTCCACTTCTTAATCCTCTTAGGACGGTAAGTTATGTCAATGATGGAGTAACACAGTGATGTAGATCACCTATCATTTACAATAACGGCACAAATGTAATGTCATCTGAAGAAGGTCCTGCATTGTAGTGTTCTGTGTCACTGTCTTGTGATTCCCATCAGGCCCATCACAAGTGGATATGCTCAGTAAAGCCGTCTTTCGACTCCTTTAGTTTGGTAACCATAATGTAGATTTTCCTTTCAACGGTATGCATCTGATTCTTGATGTGTATAATGTGAAATATGGGCTGTTATTGAATCATTGCCATCCCCATCTGCATGTTCTTGCTTGGATGCTCTTCAACTATAATATTTACACTATTCCTGGCTATTAAGTAGGTTTCATTGAAAAATGTCCAGATCTTGGCAGCTATAGGCATGAATGTTGGGGTACTTTATGCCCTATGAGGCATCATAAAGGGTCTCATAATGAGTCCACGATACGTGTTGAATTAATTGTGTGAGGGAGCTTTTCTTTATCCTTGTTTATACACCCTAAGCATGATATCATAATAGATCAATGGAGTTGTCAAACCTAGGAAAATTTGCCAGAAAAAATATCAGAATATTTTCTTTCTGCCTGTGGAGTTTAGGTCGTGTTGTGGCCCATTGAAGACACTTTAACCGACAAACAATCAAAAATAATGGTGAGAAGATAGGAACAGTACCTTTAATTGCGTAGTGCAGAAAAGCTCAGTTCAAGTATCCTTGTGATTTGCTTAATATAATCACTAAAAAAGTATATAAAAGTAAGAGGTAGGGAAAAGCTGTAAAATGCTTTATTCGATTAAACTGGTAATTGATAAAGGCTAGGATAACTACTTGGTTTCAGATCTACTACGGCATGCCCTCCTCGGTACTCCGATATTTCAAGTATACCTTCTTTTGGACTCCTCACCATACCTCTCAATATCTTCCTTGTCCAAAGAGGCTCAGCAGGTGGCTTTTGGATTTCAGTAGGAGTAGGCGGCAAGACATTTTTGACAATCGAATTTCTAAGCACCTGGATTTATCATTGGGTACATCTAGAGACTATGATTCAAAGGGAAGATTAGTTACAGATGCTATCAGCTTTCCGCAGATGGTTGATTTATTAGCAATTTAGCATTCAATTTGGAGTTTTTTCAATTAATCTGTGTTTTTAGTACTCATTAGGCAGATCTGGTTGTTGGTGCTGTGTTATTATTCATGGGGGAATGTTCATGCTGTGTTGCTCTCCCTTGGTTAAACTCAGAGGGTGGCGTCTACCCCTTAGTTAAGCTCACCAGCAAACTCCTAAGGGAGTCCCTCATGCTCCATCACTGTCCTTTGTTCAGTGTTCTTGTTATCTACAGGGTTCAAGTGGCATTTCTAGTTTCAATTTTAGTGACATGGTAACGTCATGTTTCAGTTTGGGATTGGCTTTGCACTAATGTGACAAGAATAGCATTTCTTTCTAGGATTCACTTGTAGTCAAGAGCATCCCTTTGCTGTTCAAGCCTTTGACCATAGTTTTTGCCTTTTTGGACCAATGTCAAGTGCTTGAGGCCTGGTATCTACCAGAAACGAAGGTTTTTTTTTATCAGTTTAATTCATTCCACTCAGTGACAACCTTTAAACTCCGGTTGTTTCATCTTTCCCTATGTGCCAATCGGAAGTCTTCTATGAGGGATGTATGGTGTATTGGAATATTGTGGTTGTGTCTGAAATCATAATGTTCAATCCCAGATTGATGGTGGTTGAACCTTTTTAATGCTATGTAAGAAGAAAAATTCCAACACCGTTACAAGAAAAGAGTTGCAGATCGAAATTTTGATGTCAAGCGAGCAATTTTTAACTTCAAACTTAATGTGAAACTTAACTTTGTAGGTAAATGATAACAACACTAACTTTTAACAAGAGAATTTGACATTATCTTCACAGTAGGGGCTGTTTGGGAGTTGCTAAATGGTTAGGTGCAGAATGATTAAGTGGTCAGAATGATTAAGAGGCTCTTATGATATAATGCGAAATGAAATATGGTTGTTTGTTAATTGTTCAGAATGAAATCAGGGCTTTGAATGGTTAAGACATGGTCAAACACAAAATCATTCAGAGGGTTTTAGAACCATTAAGAGGAAGACATTTTTTTTGCCAAACAAGATTTACCTCTTAACGATTCAGAGGTTGCCTCTTAATGAAACCATTAAGAGGTAAACAAACAGCCCCTAAATCCGCATCTGAAACATACACAGATCCTTTTGCCAACTCTTCATTCAAGTTGTCTGTAAAGTTCTAGTCTTATGACTTCTTTCTGGATACCATACCTTTAGTGAAGTTACCGCGGTGCTTCATGCTACAAGAGGATAGAATATCTTCTAATTTACTTGGGGGTTGTTTTTAAAAAAAAAACCTCTTGATGGCTTTTAAGTCTGAATCGTTTAGATCTTTTTACATTTAGACAGTTTGTTTTTTTCCAGTTTTCAGAACCTCTTAACTCTTAAATATGTCTGAAATAAGAAGTGGTGACCTAACTTCTTAAAACCTCTTATCACCACCTCAGTTAATATGCTCTTCTCTCTCAAGACGCCTCCAGATGTTACAGAAACATACAGTCTTGTGATACGATCCGTTTTGGTCGAGTTTACAACCGGCGCAAGTTCAAGGGGCCAAAATGAATAATTCTCGTAATTATTAGCTTTAATTGCCTTCCATATATTAGAAGGAAGGTTTCCTTAATTTTATTAGCTTTATTTGCTTTCCATATATTAGAAGGGGGTTTCCTTAATTTATAATTTTTCCTTGTTTAAGTTTGCTGGAGTAGTAATAAAAGGGGGGGGGGGGGGGGCAACGTTTAGGATCATCGGAGATTTGGTATTTCAGTTCTTTTTTCTTATTCATAGGGGACCCTGCATCTCGAATCGCAGGCACTATCTTGTAACGCAAGCTTTTGAATATCAGTATATTGTTTATCAACTTGAATCTATCAAATTGGTATCAGAGCAAACATGACCAGGACCTCGGATTTGGAAGCAACCATGGAGCAACACAAGGCTGAGGTGGCTGCGACTATAGCAGAGAACTCGAAGCGTTTTGACCTAATGCAAGAGGTGATGGAAAAAAATAAAGCCGAAACCGATAAACAGATGACGGAAGTGTTGCAGTTGCTGAAGGCCCTCCAACCACCCACCGCCGCCGCTGCCACCACACCAATGCCGCCACCAACCAGCCAGTCGGTTCCACAGCCACCGCCGGCGTTTAACCCCACCAGCCCGTTGCCGCCACCCCGCCATACCCCACCAATGCCGCCACCGACACACCCCTTATCGCAACCCATCATCACTCGACCTTCAGCCGCCTACACCAACTTTTCAGGACTGCGCTTCGACTCACAAGGATATCCGATACCTACTGCACCCACAGGTGATTTTTTCGGTCCCTTTTCAACATGGGAGAACTACGGGATCCACAACCGTAGACCGCCGGTAAGTACCGAAAGTACTTTCCAGAATTTTCCAGATTATTCGAGGGGTGTTCCGAGCGGAATCTTCTCGGGTCAAACCCCACCAATACCACCGGATACCGGGGATGAACGGGGGTGGGGACCGGGAACGGATTTCCGTTTGAGAAAACTGAAGATGCCCCTGTTTGAAGGTGATGATGTGTTCGGGTGGGTGTACCGGGTCGAAAGGTTTTTCGACATTCAAAGGGTGTTTGCTTCGGGGGAAAGACTAAGAGCGGCGGTGTTGTGCTTGGAAGGACCTGCATTGGCCTGGTTTCGTTGGACTAACAACAGAACCCCTTTTCGGAGTTGGGAGGAGTTGAAAAGACAGATGTTGGATCGTTTCCAACCCTCACAAGAGGGTAGTTTGTACGAGCAGTTTCTGAACATCAGTCAGGAGGGATCTGCCCGGGATTATGTGGCGTTGTTCGAAAAAATGGCGGCCCAATTGGAAGGGATACAGGAGGAAATCTTGGAGGGAACGTTCATCAAAGGCTTGAAACCGAATTTGAGGACCGCGGTCAGGACCCAGCAGCCGAAAGGATTAACTCAAGCAATCAAACTGACTTTGTTGATTGACGAAAACAGGTCAGAAGGAGGGTTGGGTAAGGTATCTAATTCTCGACAGGTGGGTCAAGGAGGAGGGGTGCGTCACGGTCGTCCAGGGTTCCTATTGGGGGCCCAAACCCGAAAATAGGTTCAGGGGCAGCCGGTAAACAACCCTTCAAACGTATGCCGGAGGCGGAGTTCGCGGACAAAAAAACCAAGGGACTGTTTCCGTTGCGATGGGAAGTTCATGCCGGGTCACAAATGCCCAGAGAAATCTCTACAGGTGCTGGTGGTGTTTGACGGGGAAACCGAGGGGGAGGAGGAAGGGCCAGAGACGGAATCTGATGAACAGGTTCAACTGGAGCTGGTTGAAGTATCGGCCAACTCGGTTTGGGGGTTCACAGCGCCGCACACTATGAAACTCTGAGGTAAGCTGGGCAAACGGGAGGTGGTGGTTCTTATCGATAGTGGGGCCACCCACAATTTCTTATCAGTACAGTTAGTATCTCTTCTGGGGTTAAAGGTTGATGGCACATTTGAGACCGGGGTTCGATTGGGAAACGGGAAATTCGATCGTAGCTTGGGACTTTGTCGGTCGGTAGTTCTGCAGCTTCCAGGTCTACGGGTGGTGGAGGATTTTTACCCACTCGAACTGGGCAGTACTGATGTGATCTTGGGCGTTAAGTGGTTACGAACACTGGGAGATATCCGGGTAAATTGGAGAACCCTCACCATGTCATTTGAGGGCCAAGGGGAAAAAGTGACGTTGAGGGGAGAACCAAGTTTGAGACGGGCGGAAGCAACGCTAAGGGCAATGGCCCGTGACGTGGATGGGGTTAGTGAGGGTTTCTTGGTGGGCTTGGCGGTTTTGGATGTAGACCCGCATCAGAATCACCAAATCCCTTCAGAACTGAATTCGGTTCTACAGCAATTCTCGGAGATGTTTGAAATACCGGTGGGATTACCTCCTCATCGGGACCATGAGCATGCCATTGTACTCAAGGGGGGAACCGAGCCCATTAATGTTCGCCCGTACTGCTACCCTCAGTTGCAGAAAGATGAAATTGAAAGGCTGGTCAAAGAGATGGTTGACGTGGGAATCATTAGACCGAGCACGAGCCCATTCTCGAGTCCTGTATTGCTAGTGAAAAAAAAAAGATGGGAGTTGGCGATTTTGTGTTGATTATCGTGACTTGAACAAAGCCACGGTATTCGATAAGTTTCCTATACCGGTAATTGATGAGTTGTTGGATGAGCTGCATGGAGCATCGATCTTCAGCAAGTTAGACCTGAAGTCGGGCTATCATCAGATCCGAATGAGGCCAGAAGACGTCCCAAAGACGGCCTTTTGTACTCACGAGGGCCATTATGAATTCCTAGTTATGCCCTTTGGCCTAACTAACGCCCCATCGACTTTTCAGTCCCTCATGAACAGAGTTTTCCGCCCTTACTTGCGAAAGTTTGTACTCGTTTTTTTTACGACATTCTGATTTATAGCCGATCGTTGGAGGAGCACTTAGGGCACTTGCGATTGGTCTTTGAAAAATTACGAGCGGAGGGACTATTTTGTAACCGAAAGAAGTGCGCATTTGGACGTGAACAGGTGGACAGATATTTAGTAGAACGGGATGAACTACTTGCGGACCTCAAGATATCATTACTTCGTGCCCAACAACTTATGAAACAAAGAGCGGATGGGAAAAGGCGAGATGTTTTCAATGTGGGAGATCGTGTGTATCTGAAAATGCGACCGTATCGGCAGCTTACGGTGATGGGAAAACGTAATGAGAAGTTGTCTCCTCGGTTTTACGGACCTTATGAAGTGCTAGAACGAATTGGGGAGGTTGCTTATCGGCTTCAGTTGCCGGACGGAGCCCAAATACATCCGGTTTTTCATGTATCGCAACTTAAGCGGGCAATTGGAGACGGAGTTACCGTTTCTACTTTGCCTTCTACTTTTGCCGATCCTGCGTTAGGAAAGGTATATGAACCGGAGGAAGTATTGGATACGCGTGTGAAGGATGGGCGTCGGGAGGCGTTGATTGCTTGGCGGAATATGGCACGCACGGAGGCCATGTGGGAAGGGTTTGAGGCAATGATACAGCAGTTTCCCTCTTTCCACCTTGAGGACAAGGTGGGTGTTTGGGGGGGGGGGAGTGATGATACGATCCGTTTTGGTCGAGTTTACAACCGGCGCAAGTTCAAGGGGCCAAAATGAATAATTCTCATAATTATTAGCTTTAATTGCCTTCCATATATTAGAAGGAAGGTTTCCTTAATTTTATTAGCTTTATTTGCTTTCCATATATTAGAAGGGGGGTTTCCTTAATTTATAATTTTTCCTTGTTTAAGTTTTGTTTAAGTTTGCTGGAGTAGTAATAAAAGGGGGAGGGGGGCAACGTTTAGGATCATCGGAGATTTGGTATTTCAGTTCTTTTTTCTTATTCATAGGAGACCCCTGCATCTCGAATCGCAGGCACTATCTTGTAACGCAAGCTTTTGAATATCAGTATATCGTTTATCGTTTGAATCTATCATCTTGTTGATTCAAATTTTAAAATTCAGCACCACCTCTTATTAATCAGAAGTAAAATAAGACTTCAGACCTCTTAAAAAACAAACGTCACCTTAATGTTTTCCACAAACTTGGAGTGGAGGTATAATAATAGTACCAGAAATTGAGCATATATAAAAGGATAATAAGTGGCGGCAAAAATCCACCCCCTTAGTTGTGGTTCTTGAGTATTTCTAGAAATGAACGTATAAATGAGATTGTGCGAGTTGCATTTGTGGATATTAGTTTGAGTTTGTACTCCAAGTTTTTGCTATTTAAACATCAGAAACTGAATAAAGATCTCAATTTTATTTTCATATGCATAAAGCATAAGCTGTGGATTTTCTAGATGACTCACCTATGTTTTAAGTATAACACCTGCATAGGTTTTCATCCCATCTGGTTGGTATAAGAGGTGAGACTCGAACATTCGACTTTTGCCACCGGTAACGATTGACGTCCGCCCAGTAGCTATCACTTTAGGGCGCGTTTGGTTTGCGGGAATGGATTGGATTTCATGTAAGGATTTGGATTTGGAGGGATTTGGAATCCTTTCATGTGTTTGGTTTGTAGGATTTGGAGTGAAAGTCGATTGAAGTCTGAAGCAAATCCCAGCCCATTGCAAAGGAATTCCAAATTCATTATGTATTGGATTTTAAAAAAGTCAAAAGGATTTCAAATCCGGTCAATACATTCCATTCGTACAATCCAAACGCAGGATTGGAATGGATTTGAAATCCAAATCCAATCCATTCCCACAAACCAAACAGGAACTTAGGTCCCGTTTGGTTTGTGGGATTGGAATGGATTTGGAGGGATTTGGATTTCAAATCCATTCCAATCCTATGTTTGGTTTGCAGGAATGGATTTCGTTGACCGGATTTGAAATCCGTTGACCATTTAAAAATCACTTACTTGATGGATTTCAAAATCCGTTGCAATGAGTCTGGATTTGAAATCCAAATCGGATGGATTCTAAAGTCTGATGGATTTCAAATTCTTATCCAAACACATGAAGGGATTTCAAATCCCTCCAAATCCAAATCCAAATCCCCCCAAATCCAAATCCTTTCAAATCCAAATCCTTACTTGAAATCCAATCCATTCCCGCAAACCAAACGCACCCTTAGTTTCTTCATCCTTGTGAGGAACTAACCAAGCGCCCACCAAAGAACATAGTTAGCCGGTATGTATGGGAACTTGTATTGTTCGTCATGAAGGAACTGCAGAAATTTATGTCCCTGGTCTAGGCTTATGTTGTGTGCTGGCACAAACTTTATAAAATTTATTAACTAACCAAACTAAACGATAGCCCATTATATCCCACTTGAATGGGGCCTGGGACCTTACCTTTACCCGAAAGAGTAAAGCGAGTGTTTCCATGACCCAATTTGAGAAACTATGGGTAACAAATAAATTTTGTGAAAAATGGAGTAAACATGAAGATGCCTATTGGGCAGTTTTTATGTGTTTCTAACTTCTCTCAGAATGGATTCATGTACACTTTTGTGGTGATCTGAATGATTGTTATTATGCACTGAGCAGGACATCTTACGGCAAGGAGTGACGTATACAGCTTTGGAGTCGTTCTTCTGGAGTTGTTGACTGGAAAGAAGTCCGTGGACAAGACGAGACCAAGCAAGGAACAGAGCTTGGTGGACTGGGCTCGGCCAAAACTGAACGACAAAAGGAAACTGCTGCAAATTATAGACCCGCGATTGGAAAGTCAATATTCAGTGAGGGGAGCTCAGAAAGCTTGCAGCTTGGCATACTACTGCTTAAGCCAGAATCCAAAAGCAAGACCACTAATGAGTGATGTGGTTGAGACGTTAGAGCCTCTACAAAGCAGCAGCAGCAGCAGTGGAAACGAAGTGTCTTTATCATCTTCGATAATGGGGATGGGGGTGGGGCGTCCGGCTTACCAGATGCATCACAAGTTTGTTCAAAGTGTAGGAGCTGGTGCCGGCTGCCGATCTGCAAACCCCAACTGTTCTCCGGGAACCCCTACTGCTTGCCGGGTGAGGTGAATATAATATAACATAATAATATATTAATTAATATTAATAACAATAATAATATTATGCAACAACTAGTAGTTTGTAAATCTTGTTTTTCATTCCATTTCCAGTGGTGTGGTTGTTTTGTTTGTTAGGGTGTACATGCATGGTGAATGGGGTATGATGATGTAGGTCTTCAGATTTGTTATGTGTGTTTTGAAATGGGTTTTGAATTTATTGTGTGAAAATCTTGCAATTGTTTTTAGTACTAACCTCTAGTCTCAGTGATATGAGAGACCATTCTTATCTCAAAGTTTGTGCGCAACTATTAGATTCTATGTCGCAGGTTTTTTAATTTCTAGATTCGATTCTTGGTTTTAAGTTTAGAATAGGTTTATTCTACTCTCTGTTATCAATAATAATGTATAGATAGATTAGAATAAATATTACTATTATATCAAATAGAACCCAATTCTATTTATTATTTTACACGAACATTACAGTATGAAAAGATTGATTTAAAGTCAAATTACGATAATAATAATAAGGAGTAGTTCACCACACCAAAAATTGAAAGTTGAAAACAATATACGCTAATAACATACATCATTGAACGTTTTATGTATTACAAGTCTGATGCAAAGATATGGGAGATGTGTGGGCAATATTTGAAGTTCAAGGGGCTCATCATGATCTTTGCTAGGGAGAGTCTACGATCACAACACTAAGGTGGCGTAAGGTGTTGAAGTCTGATTTCACTTCTGATTTTTAAGAGATGGTGCTGAAATCTGAATCAATAAAACTGTTTGTTTTTGTAAACTAACAAACGTCTTAAATTAACAAAAACATCTTATCTTCCCAAATCAAGAGCTCTTGTGCATTATACAAGTTATAAGCTGATTCATTAAGTACAATTATAGAACACAACACATACAACTCGTAAAAGAATTTAGTCATGAAATGTAATTCATACTTCATTTTCACAAATCATATATAAATCAAATCACTCAGGCAAAAATAACCCAAAATTCCCAGCATAGTATTGTTATCATCAGTTGGGATTAATCAAGAATCATGGTAAGACGAAAGGTCAAACAGTTAACCAACAACCATAAAAAGAAACGTCCAATCAAATCAAAATGTAAGCATAATTATTTCTCAGTTTTTCATCATAAATTGCCCAATCAAATCTACTTGTAAGCATTAAGAGAGATGCTTTATATAAGCTTTTGATCCTTTTGCATATATGCGTAAAACAAGAATCTCACTTTAGAATATGGCAACAAAGGTTCAACCCAACAATAAACATGAAACGAAAAGATTTGATATGCAGGCAATAGAAAGAGAAAAGATTTGGTTATCCATGATTTTCTTTACCAATCTTTTGAGCAAACAGGGAACGAAATAAACAGGGACGAAAGTAGGGAACAAAAACAAACAGGAACGAAAACCATCTTTTGAGTAAACAGGGAACGAAAACCATCTTTCAGTATATGATGCAATTTGAGATGAAGGCGTATTAGGTCTAAGCAAATCAAAAGATTTTTTAGAGGCTAGGTTATCACTTTTTTCATTTAGATGTTTTGAAGTGATAAGAGCCTCTAAAAATAAAATAAAAAACAACCAAAATTTCAAAATGTCTAACCGAATCAGACATAAGTGATAATTAAAAGCTGATTTGGAAAAACCAAACAAGGATTAAACTAACAATGACAACGTAATGATCATGGAGTTCGACAGACAATACACAATACAAGTACATCCTAAAGACGAGTGTAACACCATAAATTCTGGAAATAGCAACTAATTTAAATTTTCTAAATACATCGATAATTGCATCATCTACAATCACAATTTAAGAATTAACCTCAATACACACGTTCAATCTATACATACAGTCTAAGGACGGGTGCTACTAAAACCCAATAACGGTCACTATCTCCAATATGCGGAAGACTTCATCAACTACTCACACTTGTGTCAAGCTAAGACTCGACTCTTCATAGAACTGCTAGAACCAAACCCCCAACTGGAACCTGATGCACATGCCGACAAATAAAAAGGTTAGGCTTGATGCCTAGTGAGCTCAAGAGTTTTCAACATATATAAATTAATCGTTTAGAAGGGAAGAATGCGATATAACTATGCATTTTATACGAAAGAGGCACCAAGTTAATCGTTAACCAAACCAAACTGTTTTAAAGGCGAAGATCTCAATATGAAACGTACTTTTGTAAATTTGGATTTAAACCAAAACTTGCTAAAAAGGAATATAGAGAGCAAACTCCCAATTTTATAAAACGCGGATAACATATTATATCTCGAAATACCCAACACGGGTGGAACATGATACACAACTCTTAAACCATAGATGAAAATCTATATAATTAAATATTGCCATGAACACGGACATTAGACCCAAAACTCACGTGACCATAAAATGGACCAAATCAAATATCGAAACATGGAAAATACGCATTCCATTCAAACCTTAATATCGTGGGAAGAACCCAATATTAAAGCCAACATTTACCGTCGACCACATAAAAACCCAAATTGGTAAAATACGACATTACTATTTAAAATACCACGGATCAATGATGAGGAGATCCGTATACCCTGAGAATAGAGAAACACGCAAGTATGCCGTTCACGCAACTTCCTTACATGTCATCTAAACGTTTCCATCTTGGGTGGCGAGAACACGTGAATGGGGCCACCCGTGATGTTATTGGATTTCACCACACATCCCGACATCCTAGTTCCCATGTCACCACCGACATCACAACCTCGGACCGATTAAGCCTCTGGCCTTACTCCGTCGAGTTCCACTTTCAAGGACTTACAGACATGGGTGCCTATCCAATCTAGACGAGCTACAACCCGGAGGCTCGAGCCCTCGTATTGCCTACTCGCTAGCAAACCCAAGCGGTCACTACAGTAACCAAAAACTCAGGCTTTCCAAAACAGACAAACTTTACGTGCCTATGGATCCATTACAACACTGTCTAATATTACATGACTCCAATTGAATGACCAAAGCACCCAAAACATGCAACTCACCAATGACATTAATTATTCGTCATCATACTCAAAAACCCACGATGGTTATAAATCCGGACAAATGTCCACTCCACTCATTTTAGTCAAAACCGGGCCAAAGGCCCAACAATTTACGTAAATCTCCGACGAAAGCCCTTGTAAACATTAAAGCACGTTTAACTGACTATGATGTAGACACAACGACCAAAAGTATAATTTATTCAAACTCAACATTGGTTGAGGCAAACCACTTTCCAAAAGGACTCTTTACCCTTATATTTCTAAAATGCCTCTTGACAGATTTATACACATTTTCCCAAATAGTTGCAAGTACCAACTCATATAAATGACATTTACATCAAATGGACTCCATTTATATAATGTGCATTAAAGGATCATCTCAAAATGATTTATTTGTCAAAATACCCAAAATCACAAAGATGTGTGTTACATAAGTTTATAAAGATAAATATAACCAAATACCCAAACTTATCAGCAATTAACAATTTGATTGTAAAACACAAACACTTTAAAAATAAACATTTTGGCATGTACACCGTTTTCATAAATCATCTTGAACTCACCTCGCTAGATTTAGGTTAAATCTGGATTTTACCCCGCTTTGAGCTCCTTTGAAGAAACTTGACTCTTCAAGCAAAACTTCCAAAACCTAGATCCATAAGATTCCAACCATCAAACCATATAATCAATCACTTAGAATCATTCCCCAAACATTATACACCAAAACCCCAAACGAGATCAAAACCCTAATTTCTCCAAAATCACCCAACTGAAAACTTAAGAAAAGGAGTACTAGGAAACTATGAATGAAGCATTTACAACTTGATTAAAGTGTTAGAAAGGAGAAGGGATGAACTCACATTGGTGGGTTTTGATAAAACTTAAAACCCTAGGATTTTCTTGAGGAAGACAACAATGGAGATGATGAGATGGTAGCTCCTTGAATCCTAGACTTCCAAGACCTTAGATGATGATGGAATGCTTCAAGATCAAAGTAAATGGCCATGGAAATGGTTGAGGTTCGAACCAATATGATAGGAATCGGTTTGGGAGAGAAAGGGAAGAGAGTGGAAGTGAGAAAATGGGATAGAGGGCTGAAAATCGCAACTTTTAACCTGCTTGGCACAATCGCCAGGAATGTACCGTGAGGCCTTTTGGCTTGGCGATAGTGCCAGGCTATTGTGCCCTCTGGCACAATCGCTGGCATAGTCGCCCGGGTACCCCTGAACTCCAAAAATTCGACTTTTTCAACGCCAATACTCCCGATACTCCGAGGGACTTTAAACAAAACATTTGCCCAACAAAACCCCACTGATTACAAGTCACAGAAACGTCCGGGTGACATTTACTTACCGAAAATTACGGGTGTTACAACGAACAAGTTCTAAATTCCTTCTCGGACCAAACCTTCAGGGAGTACTTAGTAGAAATGAATTTTAGGTCAATCGGGACCAAATGTTAATCGGTTCGAATCACTCACAAACATGAGGCACCCTGAGTCTCTCCAAAATATTTAACCTGATACATCTTTGAAAACAAAACTAGATACATTGAACCTCTTCGTACCTTTCCCAAGACAAATTGCATCATATACTGAAATAATAAATAAACATGCTCGAAGGGATTAGATTTTCTACACTAGATGACTAAGGCAACAACAAAACATTGAGGTGTGACATGTATCTTGTCTAGTACATTGCCCTAAATCGTTCTCAAGCTCACAACTAATTGTTAAATCTATTGTATCTACCTCAAAAAATCGTAATGTGTCTATTGATTTAGACATGTTGATTGCATTGTGAAAAGGGAAGAAAAGTCATGCTATGCACCCAATAAACAATTTTGTTTCATATGACAAGATATATATCACATCAATTCAAAAGGGTTTACCATTTCAGTATTTCATATATGCTATGCTATTAGAGCGATCAAAATATGAAATCGCATTTAGGACCGTGATTTGAATAACATTATCATGATGGGAAAGCGGTGTTATATAGTGGTCCAAAAATAGCAGTTCATATAATAATTAGAATTATATATATATATAACTCAATATATTATATGTATTCAATAAAAAAAATAAAAATTTGTTGAAGTCCAAATAAAAAATAAATGATCAACATGTGAAAACTTTTATTCAAAGCCATAGGTCAAAGTAAATGGTGTCAAAATCCAAAAAAAGTAACAATAATGAAGCTTTAATATTCTTGAACTAAAACAGAACTTAGTGCATGTCCAAAATAAAGCCCATAAAATTACCTTTTATAAAACCAAAACACCCTATTCATACGTAGTGGTTATGGGCCGCTTTTTTGCATTAAAAATGCGGTCATTTAGCGGCCAATAGTGCCGCTAACCGTGAGACTCCTATTTTCCATGATCGTGAACCACGATAACACCGCAATAGCAACATGATTAACAACATAACATAGGTTCCTAGGAGTGTTGAGAATGCATTTGCTAAATATTGTTGTGTTAGAAGTGTTCGATTTTTAGTCACAGAAACCCGATCATAGTTTCTGTTATTGGCAGCCTTCACACGAGAATTTTGACCACACAAAACCATTCCTGAATTGCAAAATATGCGAGTATGGGTGTGTATATAAAACAAGTATTTACTAAAATATAAATATATATTTCAGAAGATGATAAAGATTACATAGACACATACATGTATTTATAGAGAATGAAGGGGTGTCTTGAACCAACACAACCATTCGGTTGGTGGTTATTCACAGTTTCTTTCTCCCTTCTCCTAACTTCCGCTAGTTTTGAGTGTGTGTGTGTACACACACTAATCTTATCTATACAATAATTTAATTACATAATAATTACAATAATATAAGTATCTAATAATGCTAACAAATGACTAATGATATTTAATATTTCCAACAATGCCCCCCTTAAATATCATGTCATTTGTTCTTCACGAGTCTTCCATTGATCTTCAAAGTATGATGACAAAGTCATCACTTTCATTGCTACTATCACCAACATTTTTATCTGAGTAGTACCCTTCAATGCTAGGGTCTTCTTCCTCACTATCCTGAGCTTGAATCTGATCCGGTCTCCGAGTATCTGCAATGTTCTGATCGTCCTGATCCTGACTCCCGGCTACACCACATTCTGAGCCAACATTGCCCGAAAAGAACCTGTTGGTTACACCACCAACGTCTTGTTCGTCAGTGCTCGGAATTCTGCCAAATCTCTTTAATCCAAACTCGTAGTGCTCTTGTGGAGTCAATAAATATTGATCAAATAACTCTTTGAATGTTTGCCCGTAGCACTCCGGATATCCAAAACTCATAGCCATTTCACTCCATTCGTTTTCTTTAATAATTTTTCATGACCTCCTGATTTCATAATCAGTTTGTAGAAATCGAATAAGTGAACGTCTAGCCCTGCAATCGTTGGTGGTAGTGCAAGATCCTCTCCATTCTTCATCTTATGAAACCAACCTATTACCTTCTCGAATTTCTTCATGAAATATTCTTTGTTCTTGTAACATATTCCATCACAATTCACTAAAACCATGAATGAGATGAAATCATCAAAAGTTTCAACAATCAGAGGTACCGTCTTTCCTTCAATTTCCATTCCATCTTCTATTTCGTTTGAACCTTGGTTGATTTCTATATTGATCCTTGAAGTAGACTCATTCTGATCATCTTCTTGATTTTGTCGATTAATACACATGTGAGTGATTACACCTCCCAAGTCTTTGATCTCGATTTCAAAACCTTGCAAGATTAGTTGCTTTAGACTTAACACGTTTATATTGATCCCGGGTGCATACTATACATAAGGTATAGAAAACACTATCCCATCCAATTTCACTTCGATTTCCCTAACACCATGTATTGCGATTTGATCATGATGATCTTCTTTGTTAACAGTGAAGCTAGTCTTGAAATTTGTGAACAAATCGTGGTTTGGTGTCATGTGTTTGGAGATCCTTGTGTTCACATACCAAATTGAATCCCATGTACCCTTGTCCGATCCTTCAAGGAGATAATCTCCGTTTATGATCGTTCGATCAACATACTTTTGTGTGAATGGTTGTAAGGGACTAATATGAGTGATGCCCATGTTTGAATTATGAGAGTCCTCTTCAGCATGAAGACTCAATTGTTTCATAGGACATTCCCACGCAAAATGGCCCTTTCCAAAACAACGGTAACATGACGATTTTCTGTTTCTCTTCTCGCCGATTTCTCCACCGAGATTCCAACTGCGAAGTAAACTTTCCAGTTCTACACTTCTCTTTAAATTTTGAAATTTCCTCCTATGTAGACTTCGTTTGGTCATTCATCCTTTTCGATTGATTCGCCAGTTTCTTCGATCAAACCTTGTAGTTTGATCGTTTCTTGTGTTTGCTGCCAATCGATCAATTCTTCTTGCTAATTGATCGATTCCTTCACTTTCTCCTAGCGACCGGTCAACCCTTGGGCTCTGATACCATGTTCGATTTTTAGTCACGGAAACCCGATCATAGTTTCTGTTACTGGCAACCTTCACACGAGAAATTTGACCACACGAAACCATTCCTGAATTGCAAAATATGCGAGTATGGGTGTGTATGTAAAACAAGTATTTACTAAAATATAGATATATATTTCAGAAGATGATAAAGATTATATAGACACATACATGTATTTATAGAGAATGAAGGGGTGTCTTGAACCAACACAACCATTCGGTTGGTGGTTATTCACCGTTTCTTCCCCCCCCCCTTCTCCTAACTTCCGTTAGTTTTGAGTGTGTGTGTACACACACTAATCTTATCTATACAATAATTTAATTACATAATAATTACAATACTATATCTAATAATGCTAACAGATGACTAATGATATTTAATATTTCCAACAAGAAAAAGTCAAGGCCCTAAGAAGAGCAACACGTAGGAATGCATGAGCCTACCTCCAGGGGGAAAACAATAGATTGTAGATGGGTATTGACAGTAAAGTATAATTCAGATGGAAGTGTAGATCAAACTACTCCATGTAAGTTCTCCTCTTGTTTATGGCGAAATTGGATATGGAAGAGAGAATCTACATGGATGTTCCATGAGGACTTGAGTCCTGGGACGACAAGGGAAATAGGTATAACAAAGAAAGTCTCTCCATGAACTAAAACAATCACGATGAGTAAAGGTCGATAGGCTGATATAAGTGGTTGAACAACATGGATTCATCCATGGTAAAGGAACCATATGATGCTCACTAAAAAAAATCTCATAGGTTTATATGGACAACATGGATACCTTCTCATATGTATGAAACAAACTACAGTATGGAAAGTACAACCTGAATCTAGGATGCACTCTTTTGTAGGCTTAACTTCACTATCAAAAACAACTATGACTTCACTGCAAGTTCCAAGTGACTTCCCTTTGGTGGCAACTTTGTTCTTAACTCATAGCTTTAAACATTCATCAATAACACAACATTTCCTTCTACATAATTTTTTTACCAGGAGACTTTGGTCTCAACTTTCCAGAAGAATGTGAAATCTTTTCAAATGATCTTACTCTTGTATTTAGTTCGTTAGGCTTTGGCTCTTTACTGGGAACTTTTAATTTCCTCTTCTCCATCGAACTCAACAAAATGTACACCTTGTTAAGAATGAATGTGTCTTTGCTATAAATGATCGTATCCATGAAATTTGCATAATATGAAGACAGATATCAACTCAAAATCTTCCTCGTCGTATAGCACATTCAAAATCTCCTTAAGCAATAAATAATATTTTAGGGGTAATCCATTCATTTCGTCCTTGCTTTTAGAGAATTGTTGGTTCTGCTTCAGCCTTTCTACCTATATATAGTCAAGCTGTCTACGAAACTTTGCTTCTCCTCATGCAGATTTTCAAGTTGGTAAAAATCTGGTCCATTGTTTCATCTCTTGACACCCTTACTTTTAATAGGGGGCTCACCTCCCCCCCCCCCCCCCATAAGACAACTTCCATTGTTGGGAAGGGGACATGTCGAAAGATAAACTATATATTTGTCAAGCGAAAGGAGAGGCAATAGCAACTCTCTCTGAAAAGATGGATGAACAGGCACTTGAGTCTGGAACTAACGAAATTCGGGGAAAACATGGAACCAGTCGCTATACCCCCCCCCCCCCGGGGGGGGGGGGGGGGGAAGGGGGGGGATGCTCGCAACTTAACTATATGCTCTGGTTTAGGGAAAGGGTATTGCTTTGTTTTAGTCCATTCATGTTATAGTTGTACCAAATATATGACAATCCATTAGTTAAATTTTGTCCAATCTAATCCAATCGCATCATTGTTGGGCACCAAACGCTACCTCATTGATGCCATGATATGGGTTCACCTGACAAAGAATCCACCAATCCAGAAATTGAAATCTCAATACTAAATCACATATATGCTCTCAAACCCATTGTTGTGGAGTGGATATAACTGAATTCACAATTAACTCTAAATATTGAAATTTAGTTTAAAAGTCAAGCTAAAAGCCAAATATCAAATCAATACACATTGCTAATATTGGTTTGATGCGGAAACAAATGATATGACTACTAATCACTGTTCTAAAAAACTCGTCGCACAGCCGCCATGACGCGTCATAACACAAGGCTTGTGTCTCATGCCACGTTAAGCCTGTGGCACACCATGGCCTAATACGTAGTTTTCGTAATGCGATATTTGATTTTTCTTTACGTTTTTAATGTCTTATTAACTAGTTTTTAACAAATAAACCTAATTTAACTTGCTTATTACTATTGACTCATCGAGTAATAGTACAAACCATATGTTTTTATATATAATATTATATATGAATTAGAAATTTGACGCTATGCCGTGGCTGCTATGGCTTAAGGCTTGGCTTGCCACCACACCATACATGCCTCACACCATTTAGAACCTTACTACTAATAATTAATGTCTACTTAGCATAACATAACCATCAATAAGTTCAACAATCACTATATGATACAGGATGTAACATACGAGATTCTTACGTGGAAACTCAAAAAAGCAAAACCAAGGATGGATATTGGTAAATATATATACATATATAATTACAATACAAGCCTTAATGATAGAAAAAATGAAAAACAAGTTGGATATGATTAATTAATTGACATACATACATACCCAACTTGAGGGAGATTGAAGGGATAACCTCAAGCAAGCTGGTTGAGATATTTGGTTTAATAGAAATATTTATTAGAATAGATTTATTATACTATATATATATTGATTAGGTCAAATAAAAGCCATCTAAAATTACGTACTACCATGATTTTAATTATTTTCTATTTTAGCTTATAGTTTGCTTCAAGTTCTTCAATAAATATGTGTATACGATTAAATGCATTTACTTAATGATATATATATATATATATATATATATATATATTTTCATTCTACATTGATATATTCCTTCCTGCCTATCATTGACTTCATCTTTTCAAGAGATATGTTATAAATGATATTCCCCTCGTTACAAAATAAAAGTTTACAATGAAAATAATACATAATTTTAGAAATATGTAATTATTATATTTTTTTTAAAAAACTAAATGACACTTTTACCCTTGATAATAGAAATAAGAACTTTCTACGTCTCGTTAATTAATAAGAGTAAAATGGATCAAAACATGTTTGGCTCAGTGGTAAGGTAACATCCTTGTATCCCTGACTACCCTGTGGAAGGCATGTGACGATATTCCATATTATGGGCCCATGTACCTTTAATTGGACCGGCCCATGGTCGATGGGATTAGTCGGGTGACACCCTTAAGTGGGTGCCCGGATATCCCAGGAACGTGTGTTTGTGTTAAACTTGCCGTTCAAAAAAAAATAAGAGTAAGATGGAATATTGGAAACTTGCTTTCGGACACTCATATATTTTTTTTGTGACAAACTAAAATAGTAGTATGGACAATTAATTTGGGATGGAGGGAGTAGTTTAAAAGACCGATTTAGTATTAAATTTACTATTAAAATATATATGTATATATATATATATAGGGAGGGGTTCATTTGAGAAATGGTAAATGTATGAGAAATAGAGAAGTAATCATAGCCATTCATCTGGTCAACATTTGTGGTTTTGACCGTGAAGCACCGGATAATTGCTTGCGTGGTCTATAGAAGATAGAGGGGTAGTTTCGTAAAATACACAGGACGAGTTCATATATGAACAACTATAATTCACGTATGAACTATATGTTCATATATGAACCAGTTAATTAGTTCATATGTGAATCACAAAGGTTCATATATGAATCTGTTAATAAGCTCAACTGATTCACATATGAACCTACAGTTGATTAGTTTATATGTGAATCAGTTAATTAGTTCATATATGAATTACAAAGGTTCATATATGAATTAGTTAAAAAAATTCATATGTGAATTACACTGGTTCACATATAAACATATAGTTCATATGTGAATCATTCAGATTCATATATGAACTCAACCAGTGTATTTTGTAAAAATTACGTAATTGTCCTTCTATTTTTGGAATAGCCGTAACTTTTGACTAGTCAAAGCCACAATTATTGACTAGTCAAATCCGATCTTGACCGTATGAATGGCTAGAATTACTTCTCTATTTCTCATATATTTAGTGTTAATGTACATATGTGTATTAGGCCCAAGCCCGTGGGCCCATATAGTCTGTGTATATATTTCTCTTGTATCTTCTAGTTTAGGTTAAGTCGCTATTTTACTTTTATCATATTGTACTTTTCTCTCAATCAATATATCGAAGTCATCAAGCCTTCAGCATAATCATCGTCTCTTTCAATTATCATCATATTCTAACATGGTATCAGAGCTGTAGGTTTGCTTTCTCCCTCTCTCTCATCGTCACAATCGTTCTCTCGCCGTCACCGTCGACAACCGAAAACCCAGCCGCCGACAACCGCCTATAAACCCTAGCCATCGCCGCCCTCTCTGTCTCTCGTCGCCTTCGAATTATACGGGAACAAGTGGACAATCATCGCCGCCCTCTCTGTCTCTCGTCGCCTTCGAATCGCACGGGCCGCCCTCTCTGTCTCTCGTTGCCTTCAAAACCTTAGCCGCAGAACCGGCAAAACTCCGGTTGCAAACTCCATATTGGTCGCACCACTCTACCGATCGCACCCCATACCGGTTCATACCGGTCGGTTCATATACCGGGCGCAAATACCGGTCTTCATACCGGTCGCATATACCGGTCTTCATACCGGTCGCATATATCGGTCGCATATACCGGTCACATATACCGATCGCATATACCGGTCGCATATACCGGTCGCATATACCGGTCACATATATCGGTCCATACCGATCGCATCCTACCGGTCGATAACACCATACCGGTCAATACCGGTCGATCACACCCTACCGGTTCATACCGGTCGCACACTACCACCGGTCCATACCAGTCGCTAACCCTACCGGTTCATACCAGTCGATACTACCGGTCGCATCCTACCGGTCGCCCACCATGGCTGCCAATCTCGCTACTGATAGTGTCCTCTACACTTCCCACCCCAAGTCCAAGGGCAAATGGACCAACAACAACCATCCCAAATCTGTGGGAAAGACGAACACATCTGAGTGTACTTTTTGCCATTCTACTACTCATCTTCTTCTTGATTGTCCTATTCGCAAGTGCCGTCGGTGTGGCATCACTCATCCTCGCCATTATGAGTCTGATTGCCCTAAGAACTCAAAGAACACTGGTCCTCAGAACCGGACTCATGCTGTTGCTGGATCTACTGTTACTGATAACACCGCTTCAGGCTCCTCACCTGACCTCATGGAACTAATGCGTCGCAATCAGGAACTCATGGAGCAGATCATGTCTGGTGCTATGGGTATGAATTCTCAACACTTAACTGCATCAGGTAACTCGTGGCTTTTTGACTCTGGGTATTGCAATCATATGACACCCTGCACTGATGGTTTTGTTTCTAAGAAACCACCTTAGCATTTTATGTCAGTACGAACTGCTGACAACACTGGCCTACCGGTATCCTTTAGTGGAAATGTCTGCACTCCTCATATTCAATTACCGGGTGTTCTCAATGTTCCGAAACTATCTCTGAGCTTAGTTTCATTTGTGCAGCTTTTAGAATCTAACCTGATCATTTTATTTCATTCTTCTGGTTGTATTGTACAGGATCCAAAGACCAAGCAGATCCTTGGACTCGGCCATAAGGTTGGACGGATGTTTGAAGTGGTCTATCTTCGTCTGCCGTTACCATCTTCAAATCTTGTTGCCTCCGTTTCCAGCTCTTCTTCCTTTGAATTGTGGCATGCCTGGCTAGGTCACTTATCTCTAGCCAGAATAAAATCATTAGCTACTTCAGGGGTGTTAGGAAATTGTGTGTCCACTGACAGTATTTCTTGCTTATCATGCAAATTTGGAAAACATCATGCTTTATCCTTTGAAACAAATGAGTTTAATTCTACTTCTGCTTTTGATCTTATTCATTCTGATGTATGGGGACCAACACCACATCCATCAATGGGGGGTGCTCGATATTTTGTTATTTTTGTTGATGACCATACACGTTTCACATGGATATATCTCATGAAACATCGTTCGGAGCTACCTAAAATTTATATTATGTTTGCTCGGATGATTCACACTCAATTTTCAAAATCTATAAAGATTCTTAGAGCTGATAATGCTATGGAATACAAAGAGTCATCTCTTCTCTCCTTTCTTCAATCTCAGGGGACTCTCTCTCAGTACTCCTGTCCCGACACATCTCCTCAAAATGGTCGTGCCGAACGCAAACACCGTCATATACTTGATACAGTTCGCACTCTTCTCATTTCTGCTAAATGTCCGGAACGGTTTTGGGGGGAAGCTGCTTTCACTGCAGTTTATACTATCAATCGTCATCCTACTCCTCTTCTTAAACATAAGTCTCCTTACGAGGCTCTTTATGACATCCTCCCTGCCTATGAACTCCTAAAAGTTTGGGGTAGTGCCTGTTTTGTTTAGTTACAACCCCATGAACATACCAAACTTGAACCTCGCTCCAGACTTTGCTGCTTCCTTGGATATGGTATTGAGCACAAAGGCTATCGCTGCTGGGATCCTATCTCCCAGCGTCTTCGTATATCGCGTCATGTTACCTTCTGGGAACATGTTCCTTTTTCCTCTATATCCAAGTTTCGTGAGTCTCCCACTTTCACCACTCCGTTCTTCACTGATGCTTCCGTCTCATTGGACTCACTCCAATCTGACATCATATTGCCTCCACCTGTTGTTTCACCACAGTCTGAATCTGCCTCTCCTTCAGAGTCTCCTGCCCTTACACAACCTGCCTCTTCTAGTTTTCCTGATCAAGATCAATCATCTGCTCCATCCGCACAGCCAACATCTGAGGTTCCTGCTGAGTCTTTGGCTCCTAGAACGTCTCAATCTCAGAATGTTAGACGATCAGATCGGGTAAGACAAGTTCCTTCTCGTCTCCGTGATTATCATGTTTATGCTACTCTGCTGTCAAATCACGAACCTACTTCCTACAAGGAAACCTTATCTAACCCTGATTGGCAGAAAGCTATGGATGAGGAACTTCAGGCTCTTGACAAAGCTCAAACATGGGAATCTGTCCCTCTTCCTCCGGGCAAGTCACCCATTGGCTCCAAATAGGTGATTAAAATCAAGACAAAATCCGATGGGTCTATTGATAGGTACAAAGCTCGCCTTGTGGCCACGGGTTTCAATCAAGAGTATGGTATTGATTATGAGGATACGTTTGCACCTGTTGCTCGAGTCACTTCTGTTCGCAGTCTTCTAGCCATTGCAGCTACCAAACAATGGCCTCTTTTTCAGATGGATGTTAAGAATGCCTTCTTGAATGGTGACTTATCTGAGGAAGTCTACATGACACCTCCTCCGGGCGTTCGACTTCCACAAGGTCATGTTTGTCGACTTCGGAAGGCTCTTTATGGACTCAAGCAAGCTCCGCGAGCTTGGTTTGAGAAGTTCAGTTCCACCGTCATCTCTCTGGGTTTCGCACCCAGCAACTACGATTCAGGACTATTTACTCGGACCACTGAGGCTGGCACAATCTTACTTCTGTTATATATGGATGATATGATTATTACTGGAAGTGACTCTACTGGCACAACTCATCTCAAGATATCTCTCAGCTCCTATTTTGAGATGAAGGATCTTGGTTCTTTACACTATTTTCTTGGTCTTGAGGTGATCTCAGATCCGTCGGGAATTTATCTTTGTCAAGCCAAATACACCTCCGATCTCTTGACAAGAGCTGGGCTTATTGACAACAAAACTGCATCCACTCCTCTTGAGCATAACCTTCATCTGGCTCCGAATGTTGGACCTCCTCTGCGTGATCCTACTTTGTATCGACAGTTAGTGGGGTCACTTGTCTACCTGACAGTGACTCGACCTGACATTTCCTATGTTGTCCATACAGTCAGTCAGTTCATGTCCGCACCCTGTTCAGATCACTATGCTGCTGTCCTTCGCATCCTTCGATATTTAAAGGGGACCATGTTTCACGGTCTTCATTTTTCATCCGCATCCTCATTGACTTTGCGAGGATTTTCTGATGCTGATTGGGACAGTGACATTACGGACCGTCTCTCTACTACTGGATATTGTTTCTTTCTTGGAGACTCTCTCATCTCTTGGAGGAGCAAGAAACAATCTCTGACAGATCGATCAAGTACTGAAGCTGAGTATCGAGCACTAGCTGACACGGCTCAAGAACTTGTGTGATTACGCTGGCTACTCTCTGACATGGGGGCACCTCAACATTCTCCAACCCCTTTGTGGTGCGACAACAATAGTGCTCTTCAGATTGCTCACAATGACGTTTTTCACGAGCGAACGAAGCATATTGAAATTGACTGTCACTTTGTTCGTCAACACGTGACTCGTCAGACTATTCAGCTTCTTCCTATTTCAACTATTGATCAACCGGCCGACATTTTCACTAAAGCTCATCTACCAGGACGGTTTCGTGATCTAGTTTCCAAACTCCATCTGGCTCATTCTTCTCCCGATTGAGTTTGAGGGGGGATGTTAATGTACATATGTGTATTAGGCCCAAGCCCGTGGGCCCATATAGTATGTGTATATATTTCTCTTGTATCTTCTAGTTTAGGTTAAGCCGCTATTTTACTTTCATCATATTATACTTTTCTCTCAATCAATATATCGAAGTCATCAAGCCTTCAGCATAATCATCATCTCTTTCAATTATCATCATATTCTAACATTTAGCATTTCTCAAATGAACCTAAGGCTATATATATATATATATATATATATATATATATATATATATATAAAAGAAGCATATATGATGCAAGACAATTAGCTAGTGAGAGATGTACATCAAGATTCTTTCTGATCTCACTAACTTAACCTCTTTCCTCGGCCTTTCTTTCTACACCACATAATAAACTGGTTCAAAGAATCTCTCTCTCTCTCTTCTTCTCTCTTTCTCTCTGTGTGTGTATATGTGTGTGGGTTAGTGTCTGTAGTGATTGTTGATATGAGAACCATTAAAGATGGTTACAGTACCCTCTTCTTGCTCATGTTAATTCTATTCATCAATAACGATTCAGGTAACAATCCATATATACCTCTCTC
Source organism: Arctium minus (assembly GCA_954870635.1). Taxonomy (NCBI): domain Eukaryota; kingdom Viridiplantae; phylum Streptophyta; class Magnoliopsida; order Asterales; family Asteraceae; genus Arctium; species Arctium minus. The sequence goes on along the minus strand of OX941096.1, from coordinate 752,623 downwards.
TCCTAGCTTTTATATAGATAGATATGTATATATATATATATATAGAATGAATGAATGATTGAATTAATAAATTGATGGAATTGAAGTAGAAGGTGCAGGTGGTGATGAATTAGTACCAGTAGGAGTGGGGAGAATTAGTGAATACAGATTGTTGGAAATGGATTATAAGCAACAGCAACAACAAAGGAGGAAGCTTGGTCCATTTCAGGTATGCTTGGGTTGCAAGTGCTGTGTGGTGGCCACCGATCCAACCACCTGCTCCAACATGCCATGTTGTTTTGGTATCGACTGTCAGCTTCCAAATAAACCATTTGGCGTCTGTGCTTTCGTCCCCAAGACCTGCAACTGTACCTCTTGCACTTAATTAATTAACACTACTCTCTCTATATATCCATATATATATATATTATATTATATATGTTAGCTGTACATTTGGCAGACAGACAGACATCAGATTTCTCATAAAATAAGACCACTCTTGCCCTTCTATCATGCATAATATTATATAGTAATCAGATTATTAATTGTACTTCGTTTTTGCGGAGAATATATGTGCATTTTGAATCCCAATCTACCTGCTCTTTCTCTCTTTCATGATTAAATTTTAAGCAACTGATGATCGGTCCATATATTTATAAGTTACAACTATATACATCTTGTGGTACTTGATGATGATATATATTGGTTCTTATTATATATATATATATATATATATATATATATATAGCAAATCAAAGATTGAGGATGAACTCATAGAGGCTCTAGGCCTTGGCAAAGACAAACCCATTCAACACAAAACACCAAATTTTCTTATATGTTCATGACCCAAACTCATCTCCACGTTTTAATTGGATCCCAATTAATTTATTTACCTTTTAATTACACACACACACACATATATATATATATATATATATATATATATATATATATATATGATTAGATTCATTTGAAAAATACTAAAAATATGAGAAATAAAGAAATGATCATAGCCCTTTATCTGGTCAATATTTGCGGCTTTGACCGTGAAACACCAGATAATTCTTTGTGTAGTCTGTAAAAAATAGAGGGGTAGTTTCGTAAAATACGTAGGACGAGTTCATATATTCTTTATAACTGATTCATATATGAATTATCGGTTAATTAGTTCATATGTGAATCACAAAGAACCTACAGTTAATTAGTTCATATATGACTCACAAAGGTTCATATATGAATTAGTTAAAAAAGTTTATATGTGAATTATACTGGTTTATATATGAATATATATGAACTCGTTCCGTGTATTTGCAAAAATTACGAAACTGTCCTTCTATTTTTGGAATACCCGCAACTTTTAACCAGTCGAAGCCGCAAGTGTTGACCAATCAACGACACAATATTTGACCACTCAAATCCGATCTTGACCGAATGAAAGGCTAGGATTACTTCTATATTAAATATTTATTTATTTTTGCAAAAAAGGACTTTTTCTAAACTATCTTTATATATTAAATATTTATTTTTCAAGTAAAAGAAATAGGATTTTGAAATTTGATGTGGCATGGATTAAAATGAGGTAGCTAGGAGGGTGGAGTGATAGAGAGTTTAATGGTTATAAATTTCTAATAACGTAAAAGAAAGTTTGTGTTATTTGATATTTAATTTATGATGTTTTTTAATAATGTATTTTTTGTATAATTGATGGGAAAAAAAAAGACAAAATATAAACGCTAAAGATTTTTATTCGTTTCATGGACAGTCCATGTGATCTACAAACCTTTTCATGGACCTCCACAAACCCAACAATTAATTAAACAATAACAAATTTTCTTATTTTTTTTATTGACGTTTTTAAAATATTTGATTCTTGTCTTATTGAAATTTTTACTTTTATATATATATATATATATATATAAAATGAAAACTTATCTTTCATTATGCACATAAGGACAAATCTTAACGACTGATCAAAACTTATAAAACTAATCAATAATTAATATATAATAAGGTTACTTGAGAAATGATTAAGAACAAAATTGTAAATTTAAATCAACGCCTACCTTCTTTGATTTTTTATTTTTATTTTTAATTAAAAAAATTTACCCCCTTAAACTTTAAAATAAATTATCTTAAAAATTAATAATATTTTAATCAAACAAATTACATCAAAAAAACTAGAATTTCGTGCTCTTCGATATGACATCATCTCGATATAGTTTTTTCTTTCTTTTCGTTTTAACCGTTTTTTACGTGAAATTCTATATATGTGTTATATTCATTATGAATATGCATGCACGTCTTCGGGAAATCGCTGAAAATATTAGTTTGTAAGAAATTGTACAAGACTTTAAAGCCGTAAAAGGTCGACGAGTTCCGTTTTGACTAGTGATGTTTGTCGTTTTCATATTTAATGTCTTGTACTAGAGTTTTCATATGTTTCAACTTCAGATACTCTCTATTTTGCGTTTTTGAAAATGTATAGGAGATTAAGTCTGGTCATTGCAATTATTAGGCTTGTGTTCCGCCACTGGTGATAGGTTGCACCGAATATGGGAGTGTCTAAAGAAGGTCGAATTCCATGCCATGGTAGCACAAATGGAGGCGTACGAAGATGACCCAGGAGACACGAATCCTTGAGTTTCTTAAACGCGGTAGAGACAAATGTGGAACCACCAAAGTCGAGACTATACCTACAATTCGTGAATGTGAAGATAAGGGGATTAGAGATAGAAACCCTTGTTAACATAGGTGCCACCCATAATTTCATTGTTGAAGATGAAGCCAAGAGTCTAGGACTTCATTTTACGAAGGTACTCAAGATAGGCAGTTCCATAAAGACTGACAACTTGAATGCTCAACCTATCCGAGGAGTTGCAAAGGGAGGGAGAATCGAGGATAGCTAGAGCAGTATTGTGGACCTATCGGTAATCCCAATGGACGACTTCAAACTCATGATTGGAATGGTTTCTTCAACGAGGTACAATCATTTGCTATACCTTTCTCTCATTCACTTTGTATCATAGATGGAGGTCACACATGCTTAGTAAACACCATAAAATGTTGCACAGCCAAATCGGTCCCAGCTGTAATATCCGGTTCCCAAAATTTGATAAATTTTGGAGTTGGGTGAAAAGCTAATCATTTCCCAAAGTTCAAGGGGGTTAAATGAAACTTGGGTTGTATATATAGATTTTTAACCCTGAGATATTTTAAAATATCTCATCTCTGATATTTTGGTTGGAGCGACTGCAGAGAGAAAGAGCAGGGAGAAGACTTGGAGGATCGATCGTTTCTCACCATTCAAGGTACGATTCTCGTCTATTACTTCGATCTAAGTGTTTTAGCCGGTAAAGAATCTCGTTATTTAGCTTTTCAACCGTTTAAAATCAAGATTTAAAGGTCTGTAAGTTTGGATCTGAGTTATGGGAATCGCTTCGGCGAAGTTCTTGGTGAAGCCGACCGGGCGACCGAGATGGCACCGGGCGACCGAGATGGCACCGGGCGACCGGGGGTGACCGGGATGGCACCGGGCGACCGGGGGTGACCGGATGGCACCGGGCGACCGGAGTGACGGCACAAGGCGACCGGAGAGGCGGACCGGTCGGCCGGGAGACCCGAGCGGCGCACCGGCTGGCTCGGGGGAGGCCCAAGCGACGCGGCGCACGGCGGCGCGGAGGGCGTCGCGCGATGGAGCGGGGGAGGCCCGACGAGTGGCCGGGAGAAGCCCGGGGGGGTTTTGTTGGGGTTTTTCTCGGGGTTCTGTTGTCTGTTAGTTTTAGTCAGAGAGTGGGAGAGTTATCTACGTTTTCGCTTACCGATTCTTTCGGTGTTTTCGTAGGTAGCAATTGTTAGAAAGCGGGCTTTTAGTAGGAAGGATCTAAGGTGAGTCTTTCAAACTAATTCCGTTTTGTTCATGAAGGTTATTTGATAAATGTGGGTTTTTGATCTGCACTTCTTTATTATCAAATGTATGCGAAAATTATTGAAAAGGGGTAATTTTATTATGATAACATGTTCATGTTATGGTTATATAAACTCGTTTTATATAATGTTGGATTAGATGTATGCATACATTTAGATCATAAATTTTGACCTAAGTCGGGAAGTGTGACCCGCCTGATCGTACCGGGAAGTGTGACCCGTTGATGCCATTGGGGTGTGTCCCCAAATTACGGCAGTACGAGACAGTCATACTGTCTTTGACGACAGTGTTGGTCGGCAGTAAAAAGTACGTTCGCGAGGCGTAACAGTTTGTTTAAATGTTTTAAATAATGTTTGAACTATTGTATTTGTGCTTAGAGGGAATTCACTAGACCATCGGTCTAACCCTCACTCTTTCAAAATTTATAACCTTTTTCAGGTTATCGCAAGGTAGCAAGTAAGGGTAAGGAGAAGTTGTGAGCTAATCCAAGAGCTAGAAGACTCCTTGTAGTAGTTCCTTTTGACTCAGTTGTGTAATAGGTTGAATTTGCAAACCTTGTTGGAATTTGTAGGCTTGGGGCCGTATTTTTTGAATTGGAAATATTATCTTTGTTGTATTTCAATTGTTTGGGTCGTTACAGTTGGTATCAGAGCATTAGTATAAGGGATCTAGGTGACCGGATGGGCCTAGACTTAAACTGGGAGAGTAGAAACACAACTGAGAAATAGGAAGACCGTAGGAAGTCAGCGTTAGAGTAGTGAGGACTAGCGTGTAAGGTAAATTTGAAATTACATTTGGCCAGTGTAATTATGAATTTACAGTTACGTGCATGTGCTTAACTTGTAGTATTGCGTCTAGCGTGTGGTATTGAATGTCGTATGTTTCTTCTTATCAGTAAGTCATGTCTGAGCGAGTAACAAGAAGTAGGCCTGCGCCGATTCCTGAGACCGAACCGTTAAATGAAGTCGTCGTCGAGGAGAGAACGCCGGTGGTTAACCCGACTGCTAATCGAGGAAAGGGTCCTGGTCGACCTAAAGGCAAAACGACTCGGAAGGCGGCCACTCAAGTAAGGAATCCAACTGCGGGGACTCGAGGTGGGGCAACGGGTCGTGTTGCTCTTCGAGTTGGAAGTGTGGAGGTAAGATCCGAACCAGAAACCTCTCGTCAAGAGAGTTCAGCTTCGGTAAGGGGTCGAAAGTAGACCAGGAACCGTGGTGGAGGTCGAACTCAGGGTTTTGTTACCCAATAAACCTTCGCTACGGAGATGGGAAAACTGCAGGAAACGTTGAATGCTCTGTTGGCCCAACGATCTAAAGAGGCTTCGTCGAGCAAGGAAAGAAGTGATGAAAGAGTGGAAACTGAGTTGTCCGAACCACCAGTGACTGTGGTGGGGAGCTACACTCAGTCAACTCCCATTATGACGGCCAAAGCAGTGGCTAGGAGAGGCTGCAGTTTTAAAGAATTTGTTGCCTGCAAGCCGCCTACCTACAAAGGAGAATGCGACCCAGTGTTAGTATTGAGGTGGGTTAAGGGGATGGAACTGGCGTTTGACACCAGTAAATGTGCTGAAGAGGACAAGGTAGTGTATGCTTTGTCAATGCTGAAGGACGAAGCAGTGATGTGGTGGGATGTCGAGTCTGGCGGACAAGGCTCGACGGCAGCTAGAGAAATGTCGTGGAGTGGGTTTGTAAAGAGGTTTAGAGCTCAGTTTTGCCCTCTGGCGGCAGTGAAAAAGTTAGAAGAAGAATTTCTGAGTCTGGAGCAGAAGGATATGACGGTTCGTGAGTATACTACGAAGTTCATTGAGAAGTCCAGGTTTGCTGAAATTTACGTGCCTAATGAAGAAAGGCGGGTGGAAAGTTTTGTCTTCGGATTGAAAAGCCACATCCGAGAATTCGTTTCGAATAAAGAACCAACTACGTTCGAAGAGGCTGTGAACGCAGCTGAAATGAGAGAAAAAGAAAAGAATCGTCAGGCTACCGAGAGCAGTGGTGATAAGAGGAAATGGGACGGGACTGCCCGCGACTCTAAAACGTTTAAGTCGGCAAAACCCGATCAGCGGGTATTCAATAAGTTCGAAAGTAAACCGTATGCCAAGTGTAACCGTGTACATAAAGGGGAGTGTACGATGGAACGTCCAGGCTGCTACAAATGTGGAAATGTTGGGCATGTGGCTCGGGACTACCGTAGTCCAAGGACCTGCTACCAATGTAGGTCCCCTGATCATGTCAGGTTGTGATTGCCCACAGTTAAAGAAGGGAGCGGTCGGAGGTTACGGGGATAAAGGAGGTGAAAAGAAGGGGGAGCCAGCTCGAGCGAAGCCTAGAGCTTTTAATTTGACGGCAGAGGAAGTGGCGGATACACCAGATGTAGTGACAGGTACTTTCCCTATCGATTCGACCTTTGCTAAAGTATTGTTTGATTCAGGCGCAAACCGTTCGTTTGTGTCCCCAAATTTCATGCATAAATTGCATGTGAAGCCCAGAAAGCTTAGGCATGAGTTTGAAGTAGAAGTAGCCGATGATAGTCGAGTCTTGGTGGGGGAATTTTATGATGGGTGTAGTATAGACATTGACGGTCATATTTTCCCTTTACGATTGTACCCGATGGGTATGGGAGTGTTTGACGTCATTGTGGGGATGGATTGGTTGGCATCTAACGGTGCCAACATCGTTTGTAACAAGAAGTTGATTCGTATAGCTTTGCCAGATCAGGAAGAAGTAGTAGTTTATGGTGACCGTCAGGACAGAAATACGTGCTTGATCTCGATGATCAAGGCTAGAAAGTGCTTAGTAAAGGGGTGTGTAGGATTCTTGGCTTATGTAATAGACGCTAAGAAGGAGAAGAAGGGATTGGAGTCAGTTCCAGTAGTGAGTGAATACTCGGAGGTGTTTCCGGAGGAATTGACTACCTTACCCCCAGACCGTCATGTGGAATTCCGAATAGATCTGATGCCTGGAGCGACACCTATCGCCAGAGCACCTTATCGTTTGGCTCCGGCCGAGATGAAGGAATTAATGACTCAGCTGCAAGAGCTTTGGATAAAGGTTTTATTCGTCCCAGCTCATCACCGTGGGGAGCACCTGTGTTATTCGTTAAGAAGAAGGACGGGTCTTTACGAATGTGTATTGATTATCGTGAGCTCAACAAGGTAACTATAAAGAATAAGTACCCGCTTCCTAGGATTGATGATCTCTTCGATCAGTTGCAAGGAGCGAATTACTTCTCAAAGATAGATCCGCGTTCGGGCTACCATCAGTTAAAAATGAGGGAAGAAGATGTGCCCAAGAATGCTTTTCGTTCGAGGTACGGACACTACGAGTTCTTAGTCATGCCTTTTGGTTTGACTAACGCGCTGGCGGTGTTCATGGACCTAATGAATAGGGTGTGCAGTCCACTTTTGGACAAATGCATCATTGTATTCATCGACGACATATTGATTTATTCAAGGTCCATGACCGACCATGAGTCGCACATGCGATCCGTGTTAGAGTTACTCAAGCGGGAGAAGTTGTATGCCAAATTCTCGAAGTGCGAGTTTTGGTTAAGAGAAGTACAATTCTTAGGTCACGTGGTGTCGGAAGATGGGATCAAGGTTGATCCAGCAAAAATTAAGGCGATCAAGGATTGGGAAGTGCCGAAATCACCAACGGAAGTGAGAAGCTTCCTCGGATTGGCGGGTTATTATCGGAAGTTCATTCAAGACTTCTCAAAGATTGCCACGCCGTTAACGGCTCTAACAAGGAAAAGCGTCAAGTTTGTGTGGACGGAAGCTCAGGAAGGGACGTTCAATAAGTTGAAAGAAAGTTTAAGCACTGCGCCTATACTGACTTTACCCAACGGTTCAGATAAGTTCGTGATTTATAGTGATGCTTCCAAGCTGGGGCTAGGGTGTGTGCTGATGCAAGATGGGAAAGTGATTGCTTACGCATCTCGTCAGTTGAAGGATCATGAAAAGAATTATCCGACGCATGACCTAGAGTTAGCAGCGGTGGTTTTCGCGTTGAAAATTTGGAGGCATTATCTGTACGGGGTTAAGTGTCAAATCTATACCGATCATAAGAGCCTTCAGCATCTGTTTAATCAGAAAGAGTTAAATATGAGGCAACGAAGGTGAATGGAATTGCTAAGTGATTACGATTGTGAGATCCTTTATCATCCGGGTAAAGCAAATGTTGTGGCCGATGCCTTGAGTCGAAAAGAGCACGGTGCAGCATCAGGAGTGGTGGCATTTCGAGTCGAAGCCACGTCTTCCTTTTTGGAAGAAGTTAAAAATTTTCAAAAAGAAGCACTCTTGGAAGAAAATTTGAAAAGCGAAAGAATAGTCTGAAATGTGAATACTCTAACCGACGATAATCGCGGTATAAAATGTTTTGAGGGACGAGTGTGGGTCCCGAAGCTGGGAGACCTTCGGGGAAGAGTGTTGGATGAAGCGCATAAATCTCGCTATTCGATTCATCCGGGAACCAATAAAATGTACCGAGATCTGAAGCAGAGTTATTGGTGGCCAGGCTTGAAGAAGGATATCGCTTATTTCGTCGAGCGATGTTTGACGTGTTTAAAGGTAAAGGCTGAGCATCAAAGACCGTACGACGGGTTGTAACCGTTGGAAATACCGGTTTGGAAGTGGGACGAGATCTCAATGGATTTTGTTACTGGAATTCCGCGATCGCCTAGAGGTCATGACGCAGTTTGGGTGATAGTAGATCGACTTACGAAGTCGTCTCACTTCCTACCGATTAAAAAGACGCACCCGATGGAGAAGTTGGCGAAATTGTATATAGACGAAATAGTATCTAGGCACGGGGTGCCTACGTCGATAGTTTCAGATCGTGATGGTCGTTTTACTTCAGCTTTTTGGAGAAGTCTACAAAGAGAGTTAGGCACGCAAGTCAAGCTGAGTACGACATATCACCCGCAAACTGATGATCAGAGTGAGAGGACCATCCAGATGTTGGAAGACATGCTTCGAGCATGTGTCATTGATTTCAAGGGTTCGTGGGAAACTCATTTGCCGTTAATTGAATTATCTTACAACAACAGTTACCATGCTAGCATTCGAGCAGCTCCGATCGAAGCGTTGTATGGACGTAAGAGTAGAACGCCGTTATGTTGGAATGAGGTGGGTGAAAGACAGTTAGCTGGACCCGAGATCGTGCAGGTGACTGCCGATAAGGTAAACCAGATTCGAGAAAGGTTAAAGATAGCTCAAGATCGCCAGAAGATGTATGCGAACAAGCGGAGGAAACCAATAGAGTTTCAGGTGGGAGACAGAGTAATGTTAAAAGTCTCGCCCTGGAAAGGAGTAGTCCGTTTCGAAAAGAAAGGGAAATTGAGACTAAGATTCATAGGACCATTTGCCATCGTGGAACGTATTGGTGAAGTAGCCTATAAACTTGATCTACCAGAGGACTTGCGTGGGATTCACCCCACCTTTCATGTGTCAAATTTGAAAAAGTACTTGGCAGAAGCAGATGTTGTGATTCCATTAGAAGACATTCGAGTGGATGAGAAACTAAGTTATGTTGAGGAACCTGTAGCGGTTTTGGACCTCAAAGTGAAGAAGTTAAGGAACAAGGAAATCCGATTGGTGAAAGTTCAGTGGAAATTTCACAAAGGACAAGAGTCAACGTGGGAAGTGGAGGCTGACATGAGGTCTCAATATCCCCATCTGTTCAACGATGGAATTCCGGGGACGGAATTCTCTTGAGGGGGGGATATTGTAATATCCGGTTCCCAAAATTTGATAAATTTTGGAGTTGGGTGAAAAGCTAATCATTTCCCAAAGTTCAAGGGGGTTAAATGAAACTTGGGTTGTATATATAGATTTTTAACCCTGAGATATTTTAAAATATCTCATCTCTGATATTTTGGTTGGATCGACTGTAGAGAGAAAGAGTAGGGAGAAGACTTGGAGGATCGATCGTTTCTCACCATTCAAGGTACGATTCTCGTCTATTACTTCGATCTAAGTGTTTTAGCCGGTAAAGAATCTCGTTATTTAGCTTTTCAACCGTTTAAAATCAAGATTTAAGGGTCTGTAAGTTTGGATCTGAGTTCTGGGAATCGCTCCGGCGAAGTTCTTGGTGAATCCGACCAGGCGACCGGGATGGCACCGGGCGACCGGAGTGACGGCACAGGGCGACCGGAGAGTCGGACCAGGCGGCCCGGGGGAGACCGGGCGGCGCACCGGGCGGCTCAGGGGAGACCCGGGCGGCGCACCGGCCGGCCCGGGGGAAGCCCGGACGGCGCGGGGCGAGGCGTATGGCGGCGCGGGGGGCGGCGCACGGCGCACGGCGGAGCGGGGGAGACCCGGCGAGTGGCCGGGAGAAGCCCGGGGGGTTTTGTTGGGGTTTTTCTCGGGGTTCTGTTGTCTGTTAGTTTTAGTCTGAGAGTGGGAGAGTTATCTACGATTTCACTTACCGATTCTTTCGGTGTTTTCGTAGGTAGCAATTGTTAGAAAGCGGGCTTTTAGCAGGAAGGATCTAAGGTGAGTCTTTCAAACTAATTCTGTTTTGTTCATGAAGGTTATTTGATAAATGTGGGTTTTTGAACTGCACTTCTTTATTATCAAATGTATGGGAAAATTATTGAAAAAGGGTAATTTTATTATCATAACATGTTCATGTTATGGTTATATAAACTCGTTTTATATAATGTTGGATTAGATGTATGCATACATTTAGATCAGAAATTTTGACCTAAGCCGGGAAGTGTGACCCGTTGATGCCATTGGGGTGTGTCCCCAAATTACGGCAGTACGAGACAGTCATACCGTCTTTGACGGCAGTGTTGGTCGGCAGTAAAAAGTACGCTCGCGAGGCTTAACAGTTTGTTTAAATGTTTTAAATAATGTTTGAACTATTGTATTTGTGCTTAGAGGGAATTCACTAGACCATCGGTCTAACCCTCACTCTTTCAAAATTTATAACCTTTTTCAGTTTATCGCAAGGTAGCAAGTAAGGGTAAGGAGAAGTTGTGAGCTAATCCAAGAGCTAGAAGACTCCTTGTAGTAGTTCCTTTTGACTCAGTTGTGTAATAGGTTGAATTTGCAAACCTTGTTGGAATTTGTAGTCTTGGGGCCGTATTTTTTGAATTGGAAATATTATCTTTGTTGTATTTCAATTGTTTGGGTCGTTACAATTGGAAATATTATCTTTGTTTTATTTAAATTTTGATAGAGGGATAAAATTTTCATTTTCATTTGATCATCATTTAATACAAAATGTTATAAGGGTCGTTTATCAAATGCGAGCGCTTACTAGGTCATATTAACTTACCTGATGAGATGAATATGGAATGATCAAAAATCTTTCCTGCTAAGAGCGAAAGACCGAGAATCTTAATCGGTAGATGAGAGTGACGAATCTTACCATGGTTAGCACTTACCAGGTAAATTGTTGCATATGATACCATTTTAGAGGACTAAAATCTTACTTGATAAGTGAGTGACGATGTTGAATTTTGCCGATAAGCATTTACACGGGTAAGCGTTTGGTAAACAACCCCTAATTAAACATCAATTGTGTTTATCTAAGTCACACCTCTTATCTTAGTTAATTAGTACCACCTTTAGTTTCTTAGCTAATGTTGAATAGGTAGATTTTTTTGTTGTTGCTAGAAATAGGAAGAAGTAGCATGTGTATTTAGTAGAAATTCTTTTGGGTAATTATAGTTTTTCTTGAAACAATGTTCCAGGTTAATGATGAAATGAAGTGAGAGTAAAGTTATAGTTCCTTTATTTGATAATTAATTACCATTTTTTTGCATCTTATTATTTGAGTAATTATCATGTTTTAACTCCAAATTGTTTGTTCGATCTACATTTGGAAGTTATGGATGCTCCAATAGGAAGTTGAGGCTGCTCACTTTCTTAGCTCTACAAAATGCGTGAATCTTAATTACGTCAGGTTCTCATGGGTGAGGGGTCACATGAATCTTAATTGCGTCACGTTCTCATGTTCTAATTTTTCGAATGTATTCGCTAGATATTTGTTTTCTTTATCATTGTACAATATAATGTATTCAACTTTGTTGCTTTTGTTCAACAAAATTCGACTAACAATGAATTTAACTTTCACCTTGATTTCTTTCGTCATCTTATTGCATCCCGTTGCATCGGTCGGTGTTTATCTAAGTCAGACCTCTTATCTTAGTTAATTAGTACCAATCAACACTTATTAAGAAATTTAGTATACGACCCCTTATTCTCATAATATTTCAACGGGAAGTGACGTCCGATTAAAATGCAAATAAATGTAAATGCTATATCACTTTATAAAATCAAAATATAAATAATGAAGGCTACCATATCTATATATTTATTAGAAAATACTTCGAACATCAAACGGTCATAAAACGAAAAATGGAAAACCATAAAAAATGAAAAATGTAAAAACAAATTGGTTTACAATAAGATTTACATCCCGTTGTAACTGAAGCGAAAACAGTTTCCAGTTCGACTTAGCTTTTCCATGACAATCAATAAAGCTCAAGGACAGACAATACCAAACGTACCAACTTTATGTGGCGTTGTCTAGAGGGATATCACGAGGCAATACAAATGTATTAGTGAAGCCTCTAAAAAAATTCAATCATGTTGGAGTCTACACATCAAACGTCGTTTATAAATAAGTTTTACGTGATAAATAAGGTACAATCAACTAATTGTTATTACACATCTGGTACAATATAATTCTACTTAAAATAATTATGTTTTTTTTTGCAGGACATGCTTACAGATTGACGCTTCACGTGTCTTATCTTATCATATTATGGATCTACGAATGTTCATTTTTACATATGATTGTAATGTTTGTTTTGTTTAGTCATGAATTTTAAATTTTTTAACGATTTGTGGACATAATTTGGAAACTCGGCACTTTTGTGATTATTTCCCTAGATATCTTATTAATAAACATAGTTTATAGTAGTAACTGTTTTGCAATTAAATCATACTAACCTATAAAAAAATTTGGGAGAAAACGAGAATAATACGAACAAAAAATATCAGTGTCAGAAAAGTTATTTGCTTCAGAATGTGATTCACCCGCGCTGCATGGCGCGGGTAGAAGGCTAGTATATATATATATAATATTTAATATATAAGAGAAAATCAACTCCTTTCTTCCCTTCCAGTACGTGACCCCACCCCCACCCCATCCCCCACCTTTTCCCATGAACTTTGCTTCCCCCCGGTCATCCTTATAGTTCATGTCGCCTTCTTCTTCTTCTCTTTCTCTCTCTCTCTCTCTCTCTCTCTCTCTCTTACTCACTCACACGCACACACACACACACACACTTACATCTCCCCCAACCTTCACTATGGTAACCCCTCTACTCGATCTCCCTTCCACATGCACCATCAATAAGCACCTCCCACCAAACTCTAACATTGATCTGAATACACACTAGACCTCACTAACAAATTTGCAGGAAATTGTATATTTCTTGCCTTTGAAGAACACATGCACAATCGATCTCCCTCCCATCTGCACCACCGATAAACACCTCCCACCCAACTCTGTCATTGATCTGAACACACACTAGACCTCACTAAGAAATTTGTAGGAAATTGTATTGTATTTATCACCCTTGAAGAACACCTTTACCATCGATCTTCCTCCCTCCTATACACACTATTTACGATCGAGATTGAGAAGAAGAAGATTCAAACATATTTGTGTCCATATCTGATGTTCCCAGATTCAAGTTCCTATAACAATTACGATTAACAAAACAAGATGATAACAAGATTGAATCAAAACCTGTTTTAATTTCCAAATCAAAAACGTGATTACAATTTTCTTCTGGAAGCAATTTCTCTCACTAGAACTTTCTCTCTCTAAAGCTCTGAATGCGTACTACTGAACACCAAAAACCCTCAACAATAGGTCATATACCTATTTACAAAGACCAAACACACGCACACTTACAATATTCAAAATACAAATACTTTGACCTTTAGTTTTGACTTATTTACATTTGACTTTGACTTTCACTTGAGAGTTGACTTTCAGCTTTGACTTCTTGAACTTTGGCCTTTAGTATTCATGATCTTGTATCCAACATATTTATGCTCTAACAATCTCCCCTTTGGATTCAAGATCATCTTTGAAAGATTTTGAAAATCAATCTCCCCTTTAGGCTCTATAAATGCAATAAAACACAAAAATAACAATCTCTCCAAAAGGTTGTAGAAACCTTATTCAGACGTTGGAAAGAAATTATCTTCAGTTTCAGCTCAGTTTGCTTTAGCAAAATATCTTCAAAGAAAATTTCTGTAAAATCAGCTCGGTTTCAGAATTCTTTGATTTTGCTCGTTCAGACTTGCATTATTTGAAAACAAATATTCTTCAGACTGAATATCTTTGATACAAATTTCTCCTGTAAGATCCAACAGTTCTTTATCAACTATTTCATTTCTTGATTAATTCTCCCATATATAACTTCTTATCCATTTCTTGACTTTTCTCCCCCTTTTTGATGTATGTTGCATGGAAATCATCAAAACTTTCACCAAGAAATGTCTTTGACCACTGATCGTTTCATCAAGAGCCTCTGACCATCTATCGATCCAAAAATATATTCATCCGAATCTTTGCAAATTTAGACAAAATAAGAATGTAACACCTGAATCAACAAATGAGACATTTAATATGCCTGTCAGTAACACAAAGTCACTGTGTGTAATGAATACACAATGGAAAGGATCTTTTGATGTTTACTCCTCCAGGGCTTCCATTCAATCATCGAAACACCACGAAGGAAATTTCTATGAACGTTGTGACAAGAAAACAAATTCCTTGTGTGTTCGTGCATGTGTTAGAAAGAATTAATCACAAGATGATTGCATTATAAGGCTCAAAATTGTGTAAACCACTGAGACAACAGTAGTGTAAACACAGACTCAATTGTGCATGATCGAAGTGCGAAGGTGGGGCAGACTTCCTTCTTTTTCAATATCCAGATTTTCCAAATGAAAATCAGATAGATTATATGTCGCGTCCCCTTGAAATATGAAACACTTTCTTGTTGAGAAGAAAATGAGTAGTTGGTGGGGTTTGTCAAGAGTTGGCATTGGCTAGTTGTCTGTTTCAATAATGTTCACGAAGAATTGTGAAACACTAGAAATGTGGCTGCCCGACTCAGAAAAAATTGGTACAGAGTTCTGATATTCTTTTAACTCTGTTCTCACACTCTCTTTCTTTTAATCATTGAGCTCACATCTAACCAAACTCTCTTTTTCATTTTACCTCATCACACAACCCACACTTATTTCTTTTGACACCTTACACTCAATCACCATGGATTAACTTCTTGGGTAGGAAACACTGGTTAACGTGAATCCATAGAAGTTCAGTTTAAGTCCTAACACAATAAACCCATGTTATCCTAAAAAGCATATATTGCTCAAGAATGGTTTAACTTGTTCAGTTAAAGCTCAAATACATTTCAAATGTATGAATGCTCATTGATATAATTAGGGGTGCTCAAAAACCCGATCAACCCGATCAACCCAACCCAACGCGAAATAACTCAAACCGAAGCAACCCGATGTCTAATCGAGTTATAAAATCTTCAAACCATAGGTATTGGGTTGATATCGGGTTACTTTTATTTGAACCCAACCCAACCCGATGAACCCGATGAACCCGATCCTTTTATTTTGTGGATTTAATATGATTATTAAGTCTCTATTAATATGTAAATTAGACAATTACACTATTGCGTACCCTCTTCATTTACATATATTTTCAATCTATTATTCATCTCTATGTAACTCCTTTGTATATATGTTTAATAAATGTAAACACATACACATACACATACACACACATATATATATGCAAACTAAAAATTAACTAAATGTGATATATTTAAGATTTAATAAGTATGGATAAGTTGTACCAAATGATTGATGATGACACGACCAACCTCAAGGCTAAGAAAGCGAAAACATCGGGGTTGGAGACGTCTAAAACGATTGTTGTTAATTGACATATTATCATTTGGTTTAGACATTTTTATATGTAATATCGTAATATTTTTGATGAACTTACATACTCTAATGAATTATCGGTCATTCGGTTGTATTTCTAAGAAATGTTGCCTTTATATTTATATTTCAAAATTTGATTTCATCTTGTTTAAACACAACCCGATCAACCTGAACGGTTTGGGTTGGGTTGGGTTGGGTTGTAAAATTTTCAAACCGCCTATATTGGGTTGAGTTGTTAAAAAGCCTTCAACCCGATCAACCCAACCCGTGAGCACCCCTAGATATAATCATGAAGATTTAAGCAATTTAAACATTGAAGATATTTCAAACAAGTAAATTGAATGAATGAACACGAATACAAGAAACTTGTTTGAAAATCTGACATTGTATAAAATGATCAGAAAGAAATGATATAACAATCAAGATTTTGGTCAACAAGAATTGGAAATTTGTATATATGAATCAAAATACAGACATTCTTGAATGAAAAAAAATTGTGAAATAAAATTTACGCTCAAGTTTCTTTGAAGTTCAAGCGGGGTGTCTTACCATCGAAAATTAGTTCAATATGAGACATGGTAAAAACATATTCAACAAAATATCAAACCGGTGTGTGTGAATACTTGAAAGTATAGGGAAAAGATAATATGCAAGTATATATCTTTGGAAACACACAGTTTGTTTGATGTTTAAACATAAACAATCATGAAAACATTTAAAAAATCGCACTTCTACATTCATGAAATCATGTAAGAATCAGAAGTGGTTTGAACATTTAAGAACATGTTTTCATATCTGAAAGTTGTCCTTCTTTCAGATGCGTATGAGATTAAGATTAGAAATTAACCTTTATCGCTCAGTCGTAAATCTCATGAAGTCAGCTAAAGTCATAAAAGATATGATCTTGTAAGCCCGCTCTCAATTCTGCAAAAGTCACAAAGTCTGTTAAAGTACAAAATTTATTCACAATTTTTTTTATTAAAAAGTAAATGACAGAAAGCAGTAAATCAATCAATGTATGAGTTCTGATCTGAAGTAATCATAAATCATATCCTTACTCCTTTCGTTTTACTCTTAACTCCCCCTGAAATGATGCATAAGTAAAATTTATCAGTGAAGTATATATGCAAAATTTATGTGAGCTCCCCCTCAAATAAATGTAGATCAAATGATTATCGTCTCACACTCCCCCTGAGATCATGAACAAATGTTAAAATGTAGATATCTTTTCAGAATAAATGATAAAGAAATGATGAAAAATTACAATAAGAAAAAAACCTTTAGTAGGTAATCACTGATTAGGTCTTGAGATTTAGCATACCAAGTTTAGATACAAGAAAATTGAATCTCTTTTCATCTAAAGGTTTGGTAAACAAAGTAGCAAGTTGATAATCAGTTTTTACAAAATAAAGTTCTATTGTACCTTTTTCTAGATTATCTTTAATAAAGTGATACCTGATATCAATGTGCTTTGTCTTGGTATGTTGCACAGGATTTGCTGATATGGCAATAGCGCTCTTAGATTCACAATAGATCGGGATCTTGTTATATTGATAGCCATAATCTCGTAGTTGTGTCCTCATCCACAAGACTTGAGAACAGCAGCTTGCAACAGCTACATATTCTGCTTCAGCCGTTGACGTGGAAACACTTAATTGTTTCTTTGACGCCCAACTAACGAGTTTATCGCCTAAGAACTGTATATGCCCCGATGTGCTTTTTCTGTCTAACATACATCCAACATGATCTGCGTATGAATACGCCGTTAGTTCAAACCCTGTATCCTTAGGATACCACAGACCAAGATCTGCAGTGCCCTTCAGATATCTAAATATGCGCTTGACTGCAGACAAATGGGATTCTTTAGGAGCAACCTGATATCTAGCACATAAGCATGTAGAAAACATTATATTTGGCCTACTTGAAGTAAGATACATTAAAGAACCTATCATACCTCTATAAGTCCTAACATCGACAACTTTTGCTGAAGGATCAGTGTCAATCTTAGTTCCTGGTGCCATTGGGGTTCCAATAGGTTTACAATTTTCCATTTTGAATTTCCGATGAATATCAAAAATGTACTTAGATTGATTTATGAAAATCCCCATTGAAAATTGTTTTACTTGTAATCCGAGAAAGAAATTCATCTCTCCCATCATACTCATTTGAAATCTAGACACCATGAGATTTGAAAATTTCTTACAGTATTTGGGGTTAGTTGAGCCAAATATAATATCATCCACATATATCTGAATAAGAATGATATCGGTTTTTTTCTTTTTAATAAACAAAGTGATATCGACTTTACCTTTAGTGAAGACAGACTTGACCAAAAATTGTGATAGAACATCATACCAGGCTCGAGGCGCTTGTTTCAGACCATAAAGAGCTTTATCCAAGATGTAGACGTGATTTGGCTTATCTGGATTTACAAAGCCTTCTGGCTGAGATACGTAGACTTCCTCCTTGAGAATGTCGTTCAGAAAGGCAGTCTTCACATCCATCTGGTAGACTGTGAAGTTCTTGTGGGCAGCGTAGGCTAGAAACATGCGGATTGCTTCTATACACGCCACTGGAGCGTAAGTCTCATCGTAATCGATGCCTTCCTTTTACCTATATCCTTTGGCGACAAGTCGTACTTTGTTTCTTATGACAATACCATCTTCGGCCTTTTTATTCTTGAAACCCATTTTGTGCCTATGATTGTCTTTCCTTCCGGTTTTGGCACAAGTCTCTAGACCTTTAGGGGTTCGAGCTGGTTTAGCCCTTCTTGCATTGCAGACACCCAATCCGAGTAGGCTAGAGCTTCTGATACACGAGTTGGCTCTATCTTACTCAGGAATGAGTCATGCAGACATTGATTTAAAGTGGCTGACCTAGTTTGCACCGGCTTGGTTGAATATCCAATGATTTGGTGAATAGGGCGCTCTTTGGTCCAGCGATGTTCATGAGGGAGTGGATTAGATGATGACTGATCATGGTGATCATCTAAAAATCCACTGTCAGCTTCATTAATTTGTACAGTAGGAGGGAGTGGTTCAGTTGAAGTATTCTGTACAGAAGCTTCAGTTGGTACAGCAGACTCTGGATGTTGAGGCTGAACCGGGGAATTGAATTCAGTTGATAACTCTGTAGTGGTTGGATGATAATCCGTTGAATCAACCATCCTGTCAACCACAACAGGTTTAATCACTTTAGATCCAAGAAATTCATCATAAAACAATTCAAATAAAAGATCTAAATCAGATAAATGAGTATGAGACGATGATGCGTCATCTGATTTGTTTTCTTTAGGTACAAGTTCTGGACTGATCTGCCGAGAAGCTAGCAATCCGGTAAAAACGGGTTCTGAACTGATTTGTTCAGAAGCCATCTCCTCATCAAATGTAACATTAACGCTCTCAATTACTGTTTTTGACTTCTTTAAATACACCCGGTGTGCAGCCGATGTTTAAGAGTAACCAATGAAGATGCCTTCGTCTGCCTTAGCACTGAACTTGTTCATATTCTCTCTGTCGTTTAGCACAAAACACTTGCAACCAAAAATATGAAAATATTTAATGGTTGGTGTTCGGTTGTTGATCAAAGCATATGGAGTCTTTCCAAAACGGTGGTATATAATGGAATGGTTATGTGTATAGCATGCAGTCGAAACAACTTCTGCCCACAGAAACAGAGGTAGATCTGGTTGGCTGAGCATAGTCCGAGCGACCTCGACTAGCGTTCGGTTTCGCCTTTCTACTACTCCGTTCTGTTCTGGTGTACGAGCAACAGAGAATTGATGTGTTATCCCGACCGATTCGAGATAATCTTCAACTATTTTGTTCTTGAACTCTGTGCAGTTGTCTGTTCTTAGAAGCTTGACTGGCCTTTGCAAGTTCACATGGGTAGTCTTCAGAAAGGTGATGAGCACTTCAGGCGTCTCATCTTTTGATCTTAGAAACTTTACCCACGTGTACCGCGAATAGTCGTCCACGATCACTAACACATACTTCTTGCCGCTTATGCTTTGTATGCGCATAGGACCACAGAGATCCATGTGCAACAATTCGAGTGGAGAACTGGTACTAGGTTCAGGCTTCGGTTTATGTGCGGCTTTCTTCATCTTTCTCTTTTCACATGCTGCACAAAGATGTTCTTTCACATATTTCATCTCAGGAAGTCCTTTGACCAATTTTTCGGTGACCAGCTTGTTGATGTAACGAAAATTCAGGTGAGATAGCCTTCGGTGCCATAGCCAGCTTTGTTGCAGCGAGGCTTTTGAGAGTAGACAAACCTCATTGTCAGTCTGGACCTTCGACAGATTTATCGTGTAGAGGTTAGACTTTCTAGTTCCGACTAGGAGTTCCTTACCATCTTCAGTACGTACAGAACATCGATTGGCCTTGAAATTTACCTCCAAATCTTTGTCACAGAACTGTCCAATACTGAATAGGTTGTGTCCTAGACCTTCCACATAACTCACCTTCGTAATCGTCACATTGTCATGAATCACATCACCATATCCTAAGATCGGTGAGAATTGGTGTTGGGTCATCTAAGATTTAAAGATAATCTCTCCTTAGTCTTAAATTGATGTTTGATCATTATACCTTTACTTCTAGTTCTTTGTAATAGCTTAGTTATGCCTTAACAGATCGGTGAGTCGAAGATAAACCGAATTCAAAATGAAGAAACCCTCTATGCGGATTGAGATGCACTTCAAAGAGGACTAAGCCTGATCTGCCGATTCCAGTTCGGCATATCACTCTTCTGCCGAACCCATATTCGACAACACCTTCCTTCTGTCGAATCTTCTTCAGTTCGGCATCCTTCTGCCATCCCTTCGGCAGATTCCTCTCTTGCCGATCTCCTCAGTATCGGTAAGAGTACTTATGTCAAATCCTCTTGATTTGACATACTTCCTCATTCTCAATGATCTTCTTACAATGGGAATGGAATATTCCTTCTTTGAGAAGATATACACTTGGCTTTATTTGATTTGACATTTATTTTCAAATAGATCTCAAAAAGATTTTTCCAAGTTTATTTTATTTAGATATAGTATTGTCATAGTACAAAAGCAACCTTTTGTATTATGACATGTGACCTCAAATATCTTCTCCATATCTCAACCACCCATACATTTAATGTTGTATGTCCTTTGCATTCATTGCATTGGATAGTATAAATAGGATGGTTGTAGCACTTTGCTACTTACGCTTTCAAGCTCAAGTATTCTCCTCAAGCAAGAATTAAAAGCAGGTTGTTAGCAAGTTCTTTCTTTCTCTAAGATTTAGTCTTTGTGTACTTAGTCTTCTTTGTGTAAAGATTGTTAGAATAGTTTATCTGTTCTTTTCCGCAACAATCTTTAAAAGTTCTCTATGTGTAATTCTTGATATTTTATATCAATAAAGAATTAAAATTAAGTAAATTTTATGTATTGTATTCAACCCCCACCCCTTCTACAATACTTGTTTTTCTTAACTTGGGACTAACAAGTGTTATCAGAGCGGTTGGTTTAATCTAATAAACCATATCTGTAATGGTTGCTTCTTCTTCTAAAGATAAAAGCGTGCTTTCTACTGTTTCTCAAAATGCTTTTCAAACTGATAATGGTTCTATGGTCAAACCTCCTAAATTCAATTCTGACAACTTTTCTCTATGGAAAAGTTGATTTATGTTATTCTTGGAAGGAGCTGATAGTCGTTATCTGACCGTTCTTCGTGAAGGTCCTCTTATTCCTAAAGTTTGGGACAAATTTGTCAAAACCTCTAAGGATAAAGAAAAGGATAAGTACACCCTTTTTGTTCCTACCGATGACTCCTCTGACGAGGAAAGAACTTCTGCCACTGGCCGTTATGTTCTGAAAAGGGCCAAAAGCTACACTGAGGAAGACAAGCGCACCATTGGGCTTGATGCTAAAGTCAGAGCAATTCTTGCTCAGGCTCTTCCAGATGAAGTGTATCACTCTTTGGTCAACTTTAATACTGCCAAAGAAATGTGGACCATTCTATGTGTTTTGTACGAAGGTACAGAAGAGGTCAAGAAAAGCAAAAAGATCTCTCGTGTTCGTAAATATGAACTGTTCTCCCATGAGAAGGGATAATCTCTCGCTGACTATTATAATAGATTTAATAGTCTTCTAAATGATTTAAAACTTCTAGGCAAACTCTATGACAATGAGGAAGTTTTATGCAAATTTATGGACGGACTTCCAGATTTCTGGAATGTCCTTTCCACCTGCATAAGAACAACCAAGGATCTTGATCATATGCCTCTTTCTTCTCTATATGGAACCTTCGTAAATCATGAGCAAACTTATCTTCAAAGGAAAACCATTTTCAAAGAGATAAGAGCCCCTTCTATGGCTCTCATAAGTGATGGTTCCAAAAAGTCTGTGTGTATTCCTCGCATAACTTATCCTTCTGATGACTCTGATAGAGAAAGTCATGATAATCACTCCTCGGAGGCATATCTTAGTGAAGCCGATGATGAAGGAGAAGATATCTCTGTTGATCAAATGACGGAGGAAATGAGTTTGCTTGCAAACTTTTCAAAATTTCGAAAAAATCCTTCTTCTAACAATTTTCGAAATAACAGAAAATTCTTTTCCTCTTCTTCTAGAATTCCCTTAAACAAATCCAAGGAGGATTGTTATGCATGTGGTAAGAAAGGCCACTTTGCTTCTGAGTGTAGAAGCAATCCTCCTAGGGTTTCTAAATCCAACTCTTCTAACTCTTCTAAACGAAGGAATTTTCAATCTACTTCTGCAGGTAGATCTAATTCTCAAAGATCTTCTCCTTCCTCTTCCTTCAAGGATCTCTCTGACAAAGCCAACAAGTATAAAGCTAAGTATAAGAGAGAGAAGGAAAGGAACTTCAACTCTCAGCACAAAGGAAAAGGCTTAATGGCAGAAACCCTCGAATGGGTTGATGAGC
Organism: Arctium minus; assembly: GCA_954870635.1. Taxonomy (NCBI): domain Eukaryota; kingdom Viridiplantae; phylum Streptophyta; class Magnoliopsida; order Asterales; family Asteraceae; genus Arctium; species Arctium minus. Next base: position 729,798 of record OX941096.1, on the reverse strand, counting down.
CTACTTCCGATAGTGAGAAGGAAGTTTCCAGCAAATGTCACATGGAAAAATTTGATGAAGAATCAAAAGACTCCGGCTCTAGGATGGATTACACTGCTGAGTGCTCATCATCCTCCTTTCAGGTACATCCCTTCTACTCTCTTTCTGATGAAGATAAGATGGAAGCATATGACTCTCTAACTGTACTTTTTCACAATGAAAAAGATGCAAAGAAAAGAGCCAATGCCCAAATCAAATCTCTTTCCTCTCAACTTCTTGCTTCTCAAACTCAGCTAAAACTTTTTGATAAAACAAAAGCTGAGTTGGAGGATTTAAAAACTATCAACTATGTGTTAGCCAAGGAGAAGAATAAACTCCTTAAGCACCTCCAAAAGGAACAAGAGATTGTTAGTAAGTGGAATACTTCTTCCAAAAACCTTTATGAAATTTTCAAAGACCAAAATAATGGTTCCGAAAAATTTGGACTAGGCTACTGGAAGTAGGATACTGATTGTATCCCCTATGAAGACGTTCCTTCCTCTTCTCAAAATCCTCTTCCTTCATCTAATCTACCCTTTTATTCTTCTGATTGGAATGATTCAAACTCTAGAGACTCTAATTCGGTTTATTCCATGGATCTTCGTGATTCAAGAAAGTTTGGTATCTTTGTGTCCTCCAAACCTTCTAAACCTCTTCTAAAATAAAATCAAGATTCAAACGAGTTTGTAAAACCAGTGAGTGAACTTCTTAAGTCCTTGAAACTAAAAGAAGTATCTTCTTCCTCTTCTTCCCACTCTTCTCCTTCTCCTAAGAAGGCTTCTCTTGACAAAGGAAAATCTGTTGTTGATAATCTCTCCAACAAAAGAAATATTAAACCTTCTTCAAAAGGTAAACCTCCCATTAACACAACAGATTTCATTCCTAGAGCACTGAAAGTAAAGAAGTCGAAAGGAATTTCTATAAACTCTTCTTGCATAGCTTCTATCTAACTGGAATCTTTCATTGCTTCAAAAACCTTCTTAGGCTCAATCTGAGATAGAAAGCAGGAGAGAACTGTGTGTTGCTGATCCTGCAGCTCTTGAAGTCTGCTTTGATTCCTTGTTATCATAGGATAAGAGATGTCTCCTATGACTAGCTCTGGAGGATGATTCTTTTGAGTTCTAGTCTGATGACTAGGTTCTTCAGTGATTCCCACATCCAGATTGGAATCATTTAAGTCAGCTGAGGGAATCTCATCAGCTGCTTCTGGTTCATCATGCACATGAGTCTCCTCATCTCTTCCTTCTTCTTCACTCTGAATTGGTTCAGCAGCAGTCTCTTTTTCATATACATCAACAGGCTCTATTGTAAGACTGGGAAAGATCACAGACTGAGGAATAATATCTTGTACTTGTACTTGTTCATTTCCTGATCCTCCACTTCCTGAACCTGCATTGTAATCACTACTGAAACCCAAAGAGTTAGTTAGTGAATCAATGTCAAATAACCACTGAGGACCAGACCCAATAGGATTTGGTATGTTCTCATTGCACTTGACATTGTCACTTTCCTCAATTATTCTAGAAGTATTAAAAACTCTGTAAGCCTTACTCTGAGATGAGTAACCAACTAGAAAACCATCTTATGCCTTGCTATCAAACTTTCCTAAGTGAGTTTTGGTATTGAGTATGGTACAAGGACACCTAAATGGTTTGAAAAATCCTATAAAAGGTTTTCTATTATTTAAAAGCTCATATGGTGTCTTGTTTTTAGGCTTAACTACTAAAACTCTGTTTTGGACATAGCAAGCAGTATTAACTGCTTCAGCCCAGAAAGTAATTGAAAGTTTTGAATCTGCCAACAGAGATCTAGCAGCTTCAATCAGTGTCCTATTCCTTCTCTCAGCAACACCATTTTGTTGTGGAGTCCTAGGAGCATTGTATTGCCTCTCAATTCCTTTTTCCTCACAAAAGGTGTTTAGGTCATGATTTTTAAATTCAGTACCATTGTCTGACCTAATGACTTTTACCTTTTCATTAGTTTGGTTTTCAATTCTTAGAATAAATGATTTGATCAGTCCACTTGTCTCATCCTTAGTTCTTAGAAAATATACCCAAGTAAATCTAGAGTAATCATCAACAATAACTAGGCAGTATGATTTCTTACCAATACTCATAACATTTGTAGGACCAAATAGATCCAAATGCAACAACTGAAGAGAATTAGAGATTGTGTTCAACTCTTTGGTCTTATGAGAAGTTTTGTGTTGTTTGCCTTTGAGACAAGAAACACAATGATCATCACATGAAAAGACTTTGGAAGGTAAACCTCTTACAAGGTTGTTTTTAACAAGTTTATTCATTGTTTTAAAGTTCATGTGACACATCCTTCTGTGCCAAAGTGACGATTCATCCAAACAGGCTTTTGACACAAGACAGTTTAGGGATGAATCAGTTGAAACACTTTCCATATCTAAGCAATAAACATTATCCTTTCTGGGAGTTCTTAGTAGTATCATCTTTTCATCAACTACCTTGAATCCAGGAGCAAGGATAATACATTCAGAATTTGTAAATAATATACTATGTTGCTTGTCACAAACCTGTGATACACTTAACAGGTTGTACCTTAACTGCTCAACATAGAATACATCTTCAAAGGTCATTTTACCTTTGGAAACATCCCCCTTACCACTTATCTTACCTTCATCTGGGGTATTACCAAAGGCAACATGTCCACCATCAATTTTCTTGAAATTCTTGAGGCATGACATGTTCCCTGTCATGTGCCTAGAGCAACCACTATCAACATGTCAGATGCTCTTCCCCTTGAGCTGTTGGTTGCCCTGCACATAAGATTAAACAATTAGTATTGATTGGGGACCCAAGCCAAAGTGGTGTTGGGTCTCCCTTTCTCATCAAAGTATTTACATTCCTTTTTGATGAGGTTTTTAAACTCAGAGCACTCTTTATTAGAGTACTTTGTCAATATGATTGGCTTAGCAGCACAAACACTAGAAGCAGTACAAACCTTAGCAGTACTAACAAAGTTAGCAGTACTAACAGGTTTAGCAGTACTAACCTTGTTAGCAGCACTTACAGAGTTAGCAGTATTAACTTTTGAAGAAGTACTAACAATGTCAGCAGTACTAACATTGTTAGCAGTAGTATTACTTCTAGCAGCACTATTATTTTTAGTGCTTTTAGGAACCCACATATTGACACTTTTTTAACAGACTTTTTCTTCATGTGGCTTTTAGTTTTAACAGATTTCTTAGCCACATGGTTCTTTTCAATCTTCCTATAACCAAAGGGTTTTTGCATGGATCTTTGAAAATTCATCCTTTGGTTCATAGGATTGAAATAACAGTATTTGGAAAGATGATTCAATTTGCCACAGATAAAACAAGGTTTTGGTCTATTGATTTTACTCAGATCAACCCCTTGTTTTTGTGCCCACTGATTATTCCAGTTTCTTTGATTTCCCCTCTTTTTATCATGTTTTAGGGGCTCAATCTTCTTACATGCACACTGTTTGCAAGGACCTGGATTTACAACTGTGGTCTGTTTGTAATGGACCTTACCAGACTTTCCCTCTGTCTTCTCTATGTCCTTAGATTTGATCCAAGCCCTTCCACAGTCCTCATTGGTGATAATGTTATTCTCTAGAGGAATCTCACCACTCACCTTGTTCTCCTTACTCTTGCCAACCTCTTTCTCAGTCTTATCCTCAACAACTACCTCATCTAAGGGATCTACTTCAGTGGCTCCCTCAGGCAAGTCCTTCCTATCTTTGGTGTCTAATAGGTCTGAAGTAGGAGGGATGTAATTGTTGTTATATGGTGGAGGTGTGGCATTGTATCCAATTCCTCTTCTCAGCTTATCATGAATCTGAGTTTGTAGTAAAGAGTCCATTGCTTTAGAAGCATAAAAACTTTTCTACATCAAGCTTGACCTTGGTTAGTTCATCTCTCAATTTCTCACTCTCCTCTTTAGATTTGGTCAGTTTAAGCTCTAGATCCTTTTTCTCCCACTTCCAGTAATTGGTGTCATATGAGTGTTGGAGTTCATTGGCCTGAAAACCTTTAATCTGTTCCTCAAAGCTCTCAACAATTCTCACATAATCTTTGATATCCTTTTCTAATCTCTTAAGGTCATCACTCATCTTCTGATTGTGATCCCTGTACCTTTTAACAGTGTCTATGCAAGTTTTAGAACAGAAATTAGAATTTACCTCAGATGGGAGATCAGATACTTCAGCCATAAGAGCTTGATTCTGGATAGCCTCTTCTGCTTGATCACTCCAATCAAACCCCATTTCTTGTTGAGAAACAAGGGCTTGAGCAGAGTTTCTGTTGTTATTGAAGCTTCCAGATTGAGCTTGTTGGTGGTTGTTGTTGTGAGACACTCCACTTCTGCACTCCCTTGCAAAGTGTCCCTTCAGATGGCATTTGTAGCATTCCACCTTTGATTTATCAAATCCCGCTCCATCTTCTCTTCTTTGGGAGAAGTTGTTCCTCCCAGTCCTCTTTATGAACTTCTTTACCCTCATGGAAAGCATGGCCATCTGCCATTTAATATCCATCTCTTCCAGATCATCAGAATGAAGTTGTTCCAAATCATCATTGATTAAGGAAGAATTCCCATGACTGGCAAGAAAGGCTTCAAACACAGAATCAGTGCCTTTTTCTTGATTTGCTCCATTAGCAACATTCACTGATTCAGGGTTAGCAGTAGAATCAATGGATGCTGATAGGAGTGCAGCATTATGAATATATCCAGAAGGATTCTTCTTTGCCTCCACCTCAGCTTCAAATACTCTAAGATCATTGTACAGATCATCAAGTTCTTTCTCTTCCAACTGATCATTCTGTCTGAATGAAACAGTGTACATGGTCCACTCATCTCCAAGGGACCTTAAGAATTTTCTGTTTACATCATCTTGATCAATCTGTACTCCCATAGTAGCCAGTTCACCAATCAGTTTGTTAAACCTGTCAAAGTTTGAGTCATGGACTCATTCTTGGTTGACATAAAGTTTTCATACTGTTGTTTTTCTTGGTACTTTTGGTACCAGAGAATCTCTTCTCTAGAGCATTCCAGAGCATCTGTGCATCAGTGCAATTACAGAATTGGTGTTGATATTCATTTGGAATGGCCAAGAGCAGAGTGCTCAAGGCTTTCATCTCTGTTTGCCTTGTCTTTCTGTCTGTATCCGTCTTTGGAGGGGTTCTTTTGCCATCTTCACCAATCTTTTCTGCATCAGATGGGCCATTCTCAATGATGTCCCACATAGAGTAATCTGTGAGGAGAATATATTGCTTGATTCTGATCTTCCACATGTCAAATTCATTGGATCTGAGCATTGGAACCTTTGAGACCAGAGTACTGTTGGATTCAGCTGTGTTTTCCATGATGAATGAGATTTCTGAGAATACTTGCTCTGATACCACTTGTCAATTCTAAACAAGAATAAACACTCAGAAACAATATCAAAGGAGTTTGCGGAATAACACTTTGATATTCAATAATTAATGAAACACAGTAAATCAGAATAAAAACTTGCAAACTTTATTGAATGATTATAAAGTTACAAGATTCAACACACAACCTCAATATTGATGAACAGGCTCACCAATACGAATTCTACTTCTCTAGAATTAGGATTACAAACCTTGAGGTTGATTCTCTCTATCAAAAACAAAAACTCAGAATGCTAGAAATTGTTTTCTATCAAGTCTAAACTATTCTATATATACTCAAGATAAAAGATAATTACAAAAGATCTTCAAAATAATCATCCATCTTTATCTTCCAGCTTTCCATACTCTTCAAACTTGATCTGCACGAATCTTGATTATCTCATAAGCAGCACTAAGTCTTCAGCAGTATTATTACTTTGAGCAGTATTAACATTCAGCAGTACTAACTACTAGCAGTACTAAAATTGCTTAGCAGTAGTAATCTCCTCTAGCAGTATTAACCTTGACTTAGCAGCATTAATTTTGTTCAGCAGCATTAACTTCAGAAGTAGTAACTTCAGAAGTAGTAACCAAGTTCTTCTAGCAGTATTAACTGTACTTGTCAAATTCTGAATTTCCCAACAGTGATGTTGAAAAGCAATCCGCAAAATATGCTCTTATGTTTTGGGTTGGTGAGCATTAATAGTATTGTAGTTGAAACTTTGATTACACAATTTTTTTTGAACATTTGCGGGCTACGGTAACATTTTTGATGACAATGGGATTTAAAGCTCACAAATACCCTTCATCTAAAGTCGTTTTTATTACCTTGAAAGAATATTATGTCTTCATATAAATGATAATAATGCACTAAGTTTGGGACAAAGGGGTATTAATTTTATCGTATTCCTTTTTGCTAGGCTGGATGTTTACATCCATGACTATTTGTTAAAACGGAAGATGCACACATCTGCCAAAGCTTTCATGACTGAAGGGAAGGTTGCTACAGATCCTATAGGTATGTTCAATTTGGCTAGGCTCTTGGTGAGCTCTGCTAGCCTCATTGTGATAGTTCCTAAATGCTTTTTTTTCTTTTCTTATTACAACAAATACCTTTAGAAGTTTGAACCATACTTCACAGACGTATTTGATATTGTGAAATTTATAATACATCAAACTTATACATGTGTTCATAATTAATAGCTTTCTTAGATTGAACCGTTAGATGGTTTCTTGAAACTAAACATTTCGTTCTTGATTTGCCATGGAACTAAAAATGTGTATATAATGATAGATCGGAACCTTATAACCTGTCAAATTGTTTTCATCCGTATAGAAACTTTTTATGCTTGTTTTTACTGTTTTTTTTTTGCCAATTTGCCATATGCTTCTTATGCTATATGACAATATGCATCTTAAAGTTTCTGGAGACTCTATTATCAACTGTAGAAAGATTGTTGTAATTTAACTTGGTGATTTAGGACCATCAGATAATGCCGATTTACAGGGTAACAAAAAGTTGTGCATAACTAGGATGAAGTCTGGTTCTATTATGAATATCATTTCCCTATTGTTGACAACATGTATATCTCCATAACATAACCTGCACATGTGCAACAAATTGCTGGAACGAAAGAGCCTCACATAAAGCCAATAAAGAAAGTTGCAGTAATGGCACTAAATCATCATGATGTTATAACCAAATAGTAGCCAGGAAGGTGTGGTTAGTCCCCCGCTTGTAAAACTATCAAGATTGTCGAGGATGACATTTGGGAAGGTTAGCCTGTAGAAACAACAGTCTATACAATGTTTTTTATCTATTAAAAGAACGATAAGCAAACTTTTGTAATTTCTTTAAATGCCTTGAGCTTCTATTGAACAACTTGAAGCAAATATAGAGCATTTTAACAATCTGGTAAGTCGTTTCTTCGTTTATGTCTTATCATTTTACTTTGAGATTTGTTGGTACATAAATGGTGTTAGTAGCACTTGTGTTTCTAACTCGCTATCACTTAAAAACATATTGATTTCTTTATGATTCAAATCCTGCCAACTAAAATTTCTTTTGACAGTTGGTTCTATTTCTTGATAGGAATTCAAAGCAAAATCAAGTGCAATAAGGTAAGAAATGTAAGTTTTATTTTAACCCCTGTTATTACTTATATTTTGGAATTTCAAAGGTTGGTTTTTACTAAAACAATGATATATGTTTTATTTTGAGCATCTATTGATAATTTTTTTCATTTTAGATTAAATGTCTATTTGCTTTAACAAAATTCTTTTTTTCCACAAAAGAAATTTTACGGTTGTTGTTTGAGAAAGAGTATGATATGTTAGTCTACTAATTATGAGTTGTATGTTATGCTGAAAATGTTTGCAATATGATTTGCAATATGATTTGCAAAAAAGAAATGTAGACTTCAACAAGGAGAGAATCTTCGGGTAAAATGCCAATTTGATGAAAAGGTGTGTGGTAACAAAAAAAAGTTTGATATCAATGGCAGTGAAACACAAAAAAAAATTGTGCGGGTTCGATGTTGGTGAATAGTAATTCGGTTATCGGGGGTTCGTTAGAAAACCATCAGAATTGCGAGTTGACGAAGGAGGCTGGTTGTTGTTCTTGAAAGGTTGATGTGGTAGATGGTGTAGGTCTTAGAGATGAAACAATGTTTGTTTGTGTAGATTAGCCATGGTTTGGTAAGATCCCATGCTCCTTGGAGGTTTTAGTGCAGCATAAGTTTGGTAGTTTTGTGTTAAATAATGTGAAATTTGTAGGAGCATGTTAAGATGATTATTATGTACGTATGGTTTTTGCCCAATTTATTTTTGAATAAAACTCTGCAATGGTCCAAGTTTCTTGGCCTTCTGCTATTCTTGATGCATTCGTTCTAAAAAAAGCAAACCAACCCTATGAAAATGCACTATATTTTGTTTGGTTTTGATTCCTTTTATAAGTAACATATTTTCAAATCTTATTTTTTTTTTTTTGTGAATGAGACTTAAAATTTGAAGAGTAACTACAAATATAGAATGGATCCTGGTAGTGTTGAAGCTAAAGATTTTTTGTTGAACATCAGTTTTACCCTATGTAAAGATTTTTTGTCAAACTTTTCTGGCTACTAACGAAAACTATTTATTTGTATATAGTAATGCAAATAGGCCAACTCTATTGTACTTATAGATATGTTTATGTTTGACATGCAATAACCAAATTTTCTGGGGTGGAGTGGCTGAAATGGAGCATTATGAATTTATGATTCCAAGTTGTCTTCCCTGGTTTCTTCTCCAAGAATTGATCAATCAATTGAAAATTTGTTTAGGCTGCTTACATTAATTATGAAAATTTCACATCCCGCCGCATTGCGCGGGTACCCAACTAGTGTATATATATATATATATATATATATATATATATATATATATATATATATATATATATATATATATATATATATATATATATATATATATATATTGTTCGGTATACCGAACCTCATTGTTCGGTACATCTCTAGAATACCGAACCACTATGTTCGGTACTTCTTCTTTTGGTACATCTCTTTCGGTACATCTTTCAAAGCACATTTTCTTTCGGCACTTCTCACATCTACTGAAATCGCTTCCAAAGATCATTTTCTTTCGGTATACTTTCTTCTTACCAAACCTCTATTTCTTTCGGTTCGGTATACCGAATGACGTGTCACTCTTATCCACTTCTTTGTACCGAATTTTCTTCGGCACCTCTCTTTGGTCATGCCACGTGGCCTCTCAGGGTTCGTGGGTCAGTTGATGGGACGTCCACGACCCTGCCAAGAGCCGTTTTTCGGCTATTCTGTTTCCCCATGTTGCACGTTTAGAGTACCATCATTATTTTTTTAAACTCAATTTTATTAATTTTTTTTGAAATCCGTGACCTTCCCTCTTCTTTTTCTAAACCTATATATATGATTTCCTTTCCTTTTCTATTCTTCTCTTTACATACTTCATCTTCTCCACACTTCTCTCATTCAAACCTGCAACTATCTTTCTTTCTCGATGGCATCTTCAAAGAGCACCCCTTTGTCCCGCGACACACTTGCATTCCCCGCTTGCAATTAGGTGGCTCGACTCTCTGCTGATGTCGATCACCCGAAGTTCAATCAAGTCTCTATTTTTCTTCAAAGATCTCCCCTTCGAAAGGCTCTTACTGAATCAACCAAGATGAGCAAGATGTTGCTTGGTAACTTCTGGCTCACTTGTCAGTATGATTCTGGCACTAATCAAGTGTCCACCTCCGTTCTCTCTGACGCTGACCAACCCGATCTCTTCTTTGGGGTTGATGATGTTCGGGACATTCTGAAGATTCCGGAGTTCGACATTTATGCTCCATTTCCTACTGGCAAGGAACATGATGAAGTGGTTGTCGCCCTACAATATGTTCATATCGGGAAGACCAAAGGTTCCGGCACGCTTCTACGTAAGAACATGGGTGCGGTATGGAATTATTTTTTCTCTCACCTTCTCTACCGTCTCTCTCACAAGACTTCCGGATGGGACCAATCTCCGTCTGCCATTACTCGGTTGGCTCATGCACTCATCTTCATGAGGCGCATTGACTTCGCTCGGGTAATTTTCGACTCCTTGGTCACTGCCATCTTGCCACCCCGCACACACAATGTTGCTCTTCCCCGCTTCATTTCTATGATCATCAACGCCAAGTTGTCGGCACAATTCAAAGCTGATGAAGCTTTGCCTGAACCGAAAATCGTCTTTGACTTGCCCGTTTCCCAAATCAGCAAGCAGACAATTTTCAAACCGATCAAACCAACCGACACACCGCTAACCTAAGGTATGCTTTTTTTTATCTCTTATTCCAATCCAATTTGGGGTACAATGGTTGACGGTAGCACCGCAAGGTCTTCATCCTCTCCCAAGTCCTCCAGATTGGTGGTCCCTTTTCCCTCTAAACCATCCCGAGCTAAAACGGTGGCCACAAAGAAAAAGAAGGCCACCGGTAACGTCGCACTCGCTTCTTTGACTCTGCCATCGACTCAACCGTCGGTGGCTGCCCAAGTCTTTTCTACCCTTTCTCAAAAGCGACGGGTCTCTAAATCCCCTCCCAAGTCTCGGTCTAAGAGACTTAGGAAACCATCGGCCGAACCTCACACTACCTCTACCGATTCTCAGAAATTGGCAGAGGTTGTAATTTCCCCTTTTGGGCCAGGGGAATCTGCTAAACCAATTCCCACCACCTCCAAATCCTCTGAAAAGGATTTGGTTGTACAAACGGAGACCCACACTATTCCTTCCCCTCCATTTCTATTGGGGGATGAAGATGAGTTGCCTTCCTCTCCATGGCAACACTCCTCTTCTTCACATCACAGCCTATCACCCGAGGTCACACTCGATGATTTTGCACACCCTGGGGTATCAACCCAGGATATGTTCATTGGTTTATTTTCGGCACCTTCTTTACCCCAGGGTACCCCACCGAAAACACCAACTACTTCACCGAAACCTTCACCAAAGCAGTCACCGAAGGCAACTCCCTCACCGAAAACCCACACTACACCACCCTCACCAAAGAAAACTCCAACTCCCTCGCCGAAACATACTCCCACTCCCTCACCGAAGCCTTCACCACCACCTTCACCGAAAACTACCCCTGCTGATAAACCCTCTACCTCTTCGGCTCCTACACCTTCGGTAACACTACCTGCCGACGTCCTCGCCGACATCTTGGACACTAATCGGCAGGTCCGATTTCTTGGCACTCAATATGAGTTTCTAAATAAGACTTTGCGCGATCGTGAAATTACGTCCTCTATGGAGACTCAGAACAAGATGCTTGACGAGCTTGTTCGGCTCACCAAGGCACAGAACGCATAGTGTATCGATCTCAACAGGGAAATCTTCAAGTGTATAGATACCCTGCATTCTCAGATCGAAAGTCTCCGTGACCCTCTCTCTGACACTCTTGATGCGCTTATTGCGGAGTTTATCAAGGTAAATGATACCACTACTTCTTTGACGATGTCGGTAGCGACTCTCAAAGCTGCCTCTGATGCTCGTGACCAAGACCTGATCAGACTACGTCAAAGGGCATCGGCACAAGAGTACATAAACTCTCAGATTCTAAATGCCCTGCAGGGTATTAATAAACGCCTCGATTCTCTTCCTGCTAATGTGGTTCAGTACTGCGCTCAGTCCATGGATATCGATATTTCTGACTCTGCCTTCACTCCTGCTGATCGTGGCACTTTGCAATGGATGGATAGGTGACTTGGCCGTATGTCGGCTAAAGCTGGAGTTTCTTCCCCGGCTCGAACTGAGGGGGAGAAACCAATTGAGGGGAAAAACCAATTTCTCCTCAATTTCATTTTGTCAGTTCAGCTCGGGGAGAACCAACTGCTGTTGCCGAAACCGAAAAAGAAGCTACTGATAAAGCTTCTGCCGAATCTGAGAAGGAAGGAACCGATCACACTAAGGTGGTCGAAGAACCTGAAAGGGAAGCAGTGCCCAAGAAAGACAAGGGCAAAAAGATAATGACACCGGATGAAGTGGCTCCGAAGAGAAGCGTCGTAAAGATGCCCTTCTAAAGAAGTCCGTTGACGGTGATAGTATCCGTCTTGCTCCCCCAAAGGTTATCTCTCCAGGTCTGGGTCTTTCTGAAGAAGAAATACAAGCTGCCAAACTTGCTCAGATAGCCCATGACAAAGATTCAGAGTTGGCTTTGAAATTAGCTAAGGAGGAGGCTGCTCTAAATAAAACTCCTTCCGATGCTGTCAAAGCCCAAAAGAGTGCTCTGGAAGGGTCGGCAAAGAAGAATGAAGAAATCAAAGCTAAGTGCATTGATTGGTACCGAACCGCCCTCAACCGTCGACGATGTCTTCCAAAGATTGTTGACGTTAAAATTCTCAGGCCTTCTAAGAGCTGCAATGTCACTCGGCTATCTTTAACGAGAGAAGACGCTTCTAAATCAGTAGATAAACTAGACTCCCTTGTTCGGTTTGGAGTCTCTGAGTGGATTGAGATCACAATTTGTTTGAAGGACAGTCGAAGTTCTCTTAAGCTTGAGGTTGATAAGTATCTTGTTGAACTTCAAACTAAATTCAAATCATACCGAAGAAACTATAACATCATCCATACTCCTGTCGAAGAAGAACTTATCGAAAATCTCAAGTCTGGTTTTCTTACTCCTCCAAAACCAAAGTCTTTGTCAAAGAAAGAAGATGTGTTCTTCCAGATGGCTAGAGAAGGAAAGGTTCCCAATACTTCAAATCTTAACCTGTCAAATCCTACTCTGGTCCCTCATCCATCGACAACGGTACTAAGTGAGCCGATACGAGGAATCTTGTTCAATGACATTTTTTGGAAAACTCGCTTCTTCAGGATGAATCAGATCCCTATCGCCGATAGTACCTTCTTACATGGGATAATTCAAATCATTCCCATTTCTGCAGGAGATATGTATTCGGCTGCCATAGAAGAACTGAAGAAAATATATGCCGACTCTTCCATTCCTTTTGAATAACTCTTTTATTTTTTGTATTGTCTTTCCTTTGAACTTGTATTGTAATCTTCATCTAAGATTAATACAATGTTTTTTTAAGTATATAGTTTGTACATTTAATTATTTTATTCTTTTATACTTGTAAATATCGGATACTCTAAAAAATACAAAAAGAACAAAAAGAAAAGTCTATGTGAAAAAGAACCCAAAAGAGTATGAAAAAGGGTCAAAATGCATTATTCATTTACTTCATATTTTATGAGATGTTATCATCAAATAGGGGGAGATTGTTGGGTCATCTAAGATTTAAAGATAACCTCTCCTTAGTCTTAAATTGATGTTTGATCATTATACCTTTACTTCTAGTTCTTTGTAATAGCTTAGTTATGCCTTAACAGATCGGTGAGTCGAAGACAAACCGAATTCAGGATGAAGAAACCCTCTATACGGATTGAGATGCACTTCAAAGAGGACTAAGCCTGATCTGCCGATTCCAGTTCGGCATATCACACTTCTGCCGAACCCCTATTCGGCAACACCTTCCTTCTGTCGAGTCTTCTTCAGTTCGGCATCCTTCTGCCATCCCTTCGGCAGATTCCTCTCTTGCCGATCTCCTCAATATCGGTAAGAGTACTTATGTCAAATCCTCTTGATTTGACATACTTCCTCATTCTCAATGATCTTCTGACAATGGGAATGGAAGCTTCCTTCTTTGAGAAGATATACACTTGGCTTTATTTGATTTGACATTTATTTTCAAATAGATCTCAAAAGGATTTTTCCAAGTTTATTTTATTTAGATATAGTACTGTCATAGTACAAAAGCAACCTTTTGTATTATGACATGTCACCTCAAATATCTTCTCCATATCTCAACCACCCATACATTTAATGTTGTATGTCCTTTGCATTCATTGCATTGGATAGTATAAATAGGATGGTTGTAGCACTTTGCTACTTACTCTTTCAAGCTCAAGTATTCTTCTCAAGCAAGAATTAAAAGCAGGTTGTTAGCAAGTTCTTTCTTTCTCTAAGATTTAGTCTTTGTGTAGTTAGTCTTCTTTGTGTAAAGATTGTTAGAATAGTTTATCTGTTCTTTTCCGCAACAATATTTAAAAGTTCTCAATGTGTAATTCTTGATATTTTATATCAATAAAGAATTAAAATTAAGTAAATTTTGTGTATTGTATTCAAACCCCCCCCCCCTTCTACAATACTTGTTTTGCTTAACTTGGGACTAACAATTGGTCGTTACCAAATCTAACTGTCCCGCATATTTCTCTGTATAATTAGATAAAATATCTTTCTGCCCGATCATATGCTTGGAACTCCCGTTATCCAAGTACCACATATGACGGGTTTGCATAAGAGAAATCACAAAACAATAGGCTTAGGCACCCATTTATATATGGGCCCTACAGTGTTAGCACAAGATTTTGGCACCCATTTAATTTGAGCCCGCTTTTCTTTTGAAAAATATTTGAGATAAGATAATGATAATAATATACATGATATGTGCCAAACCAAACATCATAATATTTGCGAGAAGCAGAACCATTTCTTTTATAATTAGAAGACTTTCTAGCAGATGGTGATAATTGGAACAATTGATTTATTGAATATTTCTTGTAAGAAGATACAAGTTTTTGTTTTGAAAAAGCAATATTCTCAACTACATCTGTTTTACTAGTTAATCCTCTATTACAATTCAAATCAGAATCAGAAAATGATTTAGCATTCTCGCCAATCTTTTGTTTCAGTCGCCATTCTAATTTAACTCCAGTTCTTTTCTTTCTCACATCTGAAACATTTGAAACTTTAGAGTTAGAACTGTGAGATTTGTAAGATTGTGTATTATTTGGCTTACCAGTGGTGTTCTGTTTCTGTGAATGCTTAGATTTCTTCTTTTTACCTTTGACATTCTTAGAATTTACAGAAACTGATTTATCAACTTTCATTGATGTTTCACCTTTCTCGTACACATTTGGTAATCCGAAAGAGTTTATGACAAACTGTGAATGATCAAGAAGTTTAGCATTAAAATCAAATTGACCAACACATTCATCTCATCTAACTCACCTTCAGAGTTTAAAAAATCAAACTCTACATCAAGCAAACCAGAAATATCATCAGATTTTGAAGGTTTAGAAATTGTAGAAAAGTATGAATTTATAAGCACAATGGAAAACACAGTTTGTTCTAGATTCATCAAAATTCTTTCTACTGCTAGAGTATTCTCGAGTTCAGAAATCTTACTTTCTAACACGAGAGGAGGTACATAAATTTTACCTTCGATAGGTTTAGCCTCCAACTCTTTTGAAGAATAACTCTCAAAATAGTCATTAGAAAGAAACTTTGATTTATCAGAATTATAACTATAATTCAACTTCTCATAGCGAAATGGAAGTTGCATTTTAGTTGTGTTTTTCCGTTTTTCTTTTTCTTTAGCTTCATCCTCGTCAGACAGTTTGGTCCAGTTAACTTTAAGTTCAGGGTATTGTGGTGCCAGTTTTAAAAATCCAAAGTCATAAAGCGCAGGCACTTTTGAAATACCCTTTTTGAGGTAGTGTGTGTTCTCGTAACCAAGTTCCCAACACTCACTACTCTCTTTAGGTTTGTTCAAATGAATAGTGTGTTCAGTTTGACCTAAACTGTAAAGCTTTTCCTGCAAAACATTCACCTTGTCAGTTAAAGATTTATTTTCTTTTGAAAGTGATGAACACTTTTTAGCAACCTCTTTTGATTCAAATTGACACAGTTTATACTTTGAAGTAGTTTCAACTAATTTATTGTGAATAATAGTCTTTTCTTTAGCGCTGGTATCAATATTTTTATTTAAGGCTTCAATCAATACACTCTTCTCAGCAAGATCCTTGCTAAGTTTCAATATTGATTGTTTGTTTTCTTTCATGATTCCTTTTTCGCGTTCATGTTTAGACTTTACTTCTTGGAGTTCAATCATCATAGCTTGCATGGCATTGGAAAATCAGATTGAGACATATCACATACCTCTTCGCTGTCTTTTTTTATCAGACTCAGCTTCATCTTCAGTTACCTGCTTTCCCATGAAGCATAGATGAGCTTTCTCTTCTTTCTTATCTTCAGAGTGATCAAGCCAAAATTCATCCTCCGCCATTAGTGCCTTGCCAGCCTCTTGCTGTTTGGCCAAGAGCATTTTGTTCTTGTAATACTCAAAGTTTCTGACTTTGGGCTTTCTGCAGTCTTTTGCAAAATGTCCAAGTTTTCCATAGTTGTAGCATTTAATCGGTTCTGGTTCTTTAGTCTATTCAGCTCTGTACTTTCTTTCATCAGGCTTCTTTTCTTCCATTCTTTTTCCTTCTACCCTCTCTTTGTGTTCATAATTTCTGGACCCAGAAGAGTATCTCTGACTATTTGAACTTGGCTTTTTGTAGAACTTTTTCTGAAAGGCTTTGGTTAGCATTAACATAGCCTGCTTTAAGTTCTCACATTCGTCAGAATCAGAATTATATTCACTCTCCGCCTCTTCCGACTCAGAAACTATGACTTTCTTCTTCTTCTTCTTCAAACTTACAGACTTTTCCTTCACAACTAGAGCAATCGGATCAGCGAAACCCTTATCAACCTTTTTCTTTTCCTCTTTAATTTCATCTACCCCCTCTTCATTCTGCCTAAGAGTTTCATATACCTCATGGAGTGGGATTTCATTCAGATCTTTCATCTGCTTCATCTGTCTTGTAAATCTTTTCCACTCAGGCTGGAGGACACTAAGAAACTTGACATTAAGCTCAATTTGTGACTTCTTTACTTTGTTCTTACTGAGTTTATTCAGTAAAGTCACAAATCTATCATATGTGGTCTCCAGAGTTTCTCCTTCTTTGGCTTTGAACTCCTCATAGTTATTGAGGCAGTTAGAGATCTTAAGCTGGTTGCCAATCTTTGATTCGAGCATCATCTTCTCCAATTGATCCCACATTAGCTTGCCCGTTGCATTGTAGCTATCAATCTTTACATATATTTCATTGGGTATGCCTTGAAGAATAAAAGATCTTGCTAGTCTATCAGCCTTATGTCTTCTTCTATGCTCATCCGAGTACTCCTCAAGTGGTAAAGGATACTCTCTCTGTTCCTCTTCACCATTCTCTCCTGCTACAGTGAGTGTTTTTGTAGGAGGTTTCATGATCCCTTCCTTTAAGGACATTCTGATGAAATCTCCCAAATCATTTCTGTCAATAAAGTCCAAGAAACGGTCTTTCCATTGCTCGTACTCTCCTTTGAAGAGTACCGGTGGCTTTACATCTGTCCCGATAGCGAGAGCTTCTCTTGATGTCATCCTGTTTTAGGAAAAGTATGCAATAAGAACTTGAAAAAATGATTGTTAGTCCAATAGAAATCACAAAGAATACAGAAAACTTTAAAGAAAATCAGAAATGAAATTTCCAAAATTCTCTAAGTCTAGAATTCGCACAATAGAGTGAAGGGTATAGGAATTCGTATGCAAAAATTCGCAACACTCACAAATCACACAGAATTCGCAAACTCAATCAGAAACAAATTCTATACTTTTCGTAAGACACACATATACGAAATATGTTCTTAGAAAAACTTTTTCAAAAACATTTCGTAAACATGACCTCTGCGAATTCTTTCCTTAGAAATATTTTGATAAAACTTTTGGTGAGGAACATTTATGCGAATTCTGATAATTCACACGTCTCAGATAAGCGAATTCTATGCAATTCGTACCACAGCCATCTGCGAATTCTATACTTATACTTTTCAGAATTAAAAACTATGCGAATTCTATTGAAATTCGCAAGAGACATATTCACGAATTCTTTACAATTCGTAACACATAGTTTGCGAATCCTGTGAAATTCGCAAATCAGACATCTGCGAATTCTATCCTTATGATTTTCAGAAAATCACAACTATGCGAAATCTGATGTCTGCGAATTCTTGAAACTTTCTGCGAGTTCTTCGAGATGATCTGCGAGTTCTTCAGATCTACGATGAAAATTGCCTCTGATTCACTTAAAATCCTATCTAAACTTCGATTTTCGATCTGAGATTTTGATAAACTGTTCTCTAACACATCTAGAACCAAAATCTAGCAACAAATTTCAATCTAAAGCACACACTATTACACTTTGATTCAAAATACAGTGTGTAGACTTGTGAACTCAAAAACTCAAAAATTCTCAAAAATGATGATCACTTACAGTGCAAGAATCCAATTCACCTATACAAAATCATTCTAATACACTATACGAGTACAATCAAATCAATTACATCTACAAATTCGCACAAAAACTCAAAAATGATCTACGACTCAAGAACACGGTGTCGAACTCTGTATTTTTTTCCCGATTTCAAGTTAAATATGATCTACCAATTGATGTTCCCAGATTCAAGTTCATGTAACAATTACGATTAACAAAACAAGATGATAACAAGATTGAATCAAAACTTGTTTTAATTTCCAAATTAAAAATGTGATTACAATTTTCTTCTGGAAGCAATTTCTCTCACTAGAACTTTCTCTATCTAAAGCTCTGAATGCGTACTACAGAACACCAAAAACCCTCAACAATAGGTCATATACCTATTTACAAAGACCAAACACACGCGCACTTACAATATTCAAAATACAAAAACTTTGACCTTTAGCTTTGACTTATTTACATTTGACTTTGACTTTCACTTGAGAGTTGACTTTGACTTTCACTTGAGAGTTGACTTTCAGCTTTGACTTCTTGAACTTTGGCCTTTAGTCTTCATGATCTTGTATCCAACATATTTATGTTCTAACAATATCAAAGTAGAATTAAAAACAATTGTTTACAATCGAGAAGTCAAAATATGAAAGACAAACCTAAAGAAGAACACATGATTAAACAGCCTATGGTTTTGGTCACATACTCACGGTGATGATGAAACTCTTGAGGAACTTGTCTTGTGAAGTATGTGAAGATGGAGAATTTTTCGGTAAAAGGGGAAATAGTGTTCTCGGCTTTTTGAGCCTTAGTCAGACTGATCGAGTTTGTGACTGTAACCTTGTGCAAAGAACAATCTGTAGATAATTTTATTGGGTTTCATTTTGATTTGTTTTCTTGGGGTTTGATTTTTTCGTTTTGATTCACTTGGGTTTGATATGAGTTTCATATTTTTTTTTTGTTGAATATGATTGTGGGCTTTTTTTTGAATTTGTTAGGTTAGATTTGTTTGCCAGAGAAGATGATTGGTGTTGTGGATATAAAAAAATATCTTTTAATAAAATGGAATAGTAAAAAGACAAAAAAAAAAGATCAAAAAGACCAATAGTTAACGGACCTTTTTAACGGAAGCTAGTTAGAGGGACGAAAGGTGTAACAAAGTGATAACCACAGTGCTCAAAAGCGTAATTAATTTCAAATAGTAACGAGATTTGATAATGGATGATAACCACATGGACTAAAGTGTAATTTACTCTAGTTTATATTTATCAAGGAGCATATACTAAATGAAATTTCGATTATTTATGTAGAATATTCATTATTGAATATACAATATACAAATTGCTTCATCGAAGAATATAATGTACATTTATTATTCTCACGTGACTAGTAAGTGGAGCAGTTAATGGAATAAATATAACTGTCATTGTGCTCAAGGACGAACTTTGTAATGAAATGAAAACTACAAAGACACCGATGTAATTTTGAAACTCTAGGGATGAAACCAAGTTTTGATAAACCATAAAAACCATTTTTGTAAAAATATGCGTCTATTACATATAGAATAATATCATAAATTTGAGAGAGATAAATTATTTAAAAACACATGAGAATCAAGAAAAAAAAAGGTTGATTAGTTATGCTTGGTTTGGTATATGGACTGGGTTGATTGGAACTTCCGTCTAATTGTGTATCAGATTCAGATTCAGATCCAGATCCAGATTTTGTTTCAAGTGATGACACATTTGACTATAAGAAAATAAATCTATAGAAGAATTTCACTAAATCATTATAAAACCGTTGGCAAGGAGTCAGGATATGTCCCATGCTCAATACTTCTCATTGCCTTTTAATTCAAAATTATAAATTAAAAGAATAAAGAAATTAGACAAGGCATGATTTGAACCCGCATCCTTCCACAGGAAGGATCTAAACACAACCACATACACCAATCTTGCCACCACAAATTTGTGTATTTAGGGGTTGTTTGTTTACCTCTTAATGGTTCCATTAAGAGACTATCTCTGAATCGTTAAGAGGTGAATCTTGTTTGGCAAAAAAATGGTTGTCTCTTAATGGTTCCAAAATCCTCTTAATGGTTTAGTATCATGGCTCTCCCTTAACCATTAAGCGTTCTGATTTCATTATGAACAATTAGCAAACAACCATATTTTATTTTACACTATATCATAAAAATCTCTTAATCATTCAGACCACTTAATCATTCTGCACTAAACCATTCAGCAAATGCCAAACAGCCCCTTAGTTTACTTTCATGAAACAGAAGGGCATACTAGAAAAAAAGCAGATGCACTTTTTAGACTCTTAATTTTTTTTTACATCGGGTTAGGAGAATGCAGCAGGAGCATGTGCAACCCCGCCCCACCTCTACCGCCCATGTTGTCTGTGTAATGTCTGATAATTATAGAATTAAAAAGTTACATTGGGAACTTAAAAAGTCAAACATATGGAGTTAAGTATGAGAGGTGGGGTGGGTATGGGGTGGGTATGGGGTGTATAAGGGTTTTTAGGGTGGGAATAAGTTTTCCCTTATAGAATATGTTTGCAAAACATTTTCCATATATATATATCCTACTTTTATAATTTATTCCACAATATAAAAAACATACAAGTTTAAAAATAAGTTTTGAGAAAGGTAAAGTTGTTTGTTTTTGGTAAAATGGTCTAAAATATTGATTCATTTTGTCCCGTCTTTTTTTTAGCATTGAGAATAATATTATACGAATATAAAAACTAATTAATTTATAAAAAAGAAGTTGAAGTTGAAGTTGGTGGGAAGCGAAGACTTGAATTGAAAGCAATGATGGTGAATGAAAGAGTGAGACATATATATAATATAATTGTAACGGTAAATTTGGTGGTTTGTGAGTCGCAAGCAAGCAGGATATTCTCTTTTTCATTCATATAATTCCATTACTTTTTTCATTAATTTCTATATACCAAGAGCATTCATTTCATTAGAGCAAGAGGATTTGATCGATTCAGTGCATAATAATAATTCATTAAGAATGGGTTCCAATTCCAATTCCAATAATAATAATAATAAGGGTACTACTGGTCTGCTAGTTCCCATAACCAGAGCTTTTCTTTCTTGTTACTATGATAAACACCCTTTTCCCACCATTTCCGATCATGTGCCTCGTCTTTCTCACCAGCTTTACAACTTCTCCAACCATCTGCGTCGCAACAACACTACTTCTACTACTACTCCTCTTCCTCAGGGTCTTAATTTCACTCATGAATTATTCCTTATACATATGTTTCAGGAGAAAGATTGTTGCCAAAACAAGTGGAGGCGCAGCCACCACATAAAATTGATGAGAATATGTGGAAAAACCGTGAGCATATTGAACAAATCATTTTCTTGCTGGAAACCTCTCATTGGCCAAAACAGGCAAAGTTTTTCAGTTCAACCATTATAATTTCAGAAAGAAAAAAAAAAAAAAAAAAGTCTTGCATTTTCAGTAGTCTTTATTTATTTGGAGAAGTTCCAAATTGCACCTAGGTCATGTTACATTAAGATGTTACATCTTTTCTTATTCATTCTATTGGGTGGGAGTGGGACACAAATAAAATAATGAAAGGTCCGTTCATATACTGCCTTAGGTCATGTTTCTTTGGTTATTCATCTAATTGTCATCTGAAGTTCCATTAATTAATTAATTACAGTTCAAACTTAAAATTTGCCTGTTATATTATATGCTTGTGAGCAGCTTCAACAACAGTCCACACCTCAAGACATTGAACTTGCTCACCTTCTTAGACAGCTAAAAGTAAAATGTGAAGGCATATTGAAGCTTGTGGAATCCTTCCAATCCAAGAGTTCTGAGAATGTGTTCAACACAGGTTAGTCTCAGACAGAGCCTTTTGTTTTCATATTATTGGGGCTGCGATATTTAAATGATTTGCCTTTAAAGTATGAACAACAAATATCATACATGCTGCCTTTTTGCTTACAATGCATTAGTGATTGAAACTCTTTTTTTAGACAGACATAGATGGTGAATGGGGTTCCTGCTTCTTGAAGTAAGCTAATACACTTTTCTGTTGTTGAGCCACAAGGCATACAACGACATGGATCAGAAAGAGATGCTTTACCTACTTTGATTGTTCGATATGAAGCAGTAGCTAAGAATTCTTGATTTAACAAAACCGAAGACAACATTTTCTGATAGTGTTGTAATAAATGACAAGTACGTACAACAATTTAATGTCTTCATCAAATAATACGTACATGACTGATCTGTCATGGCCTGTTACCCACATTTCTTAAAATGTCAGAAATTTTGAAACTAAGATTCAATCTTGTCCCCCATTTGTGCAATGGCAAATATGCATGAAATTTGGAGCATACTTTGGCCTGGTTGCTATTATCTTTCCATTGAATGGTATATAGTTTTAAAAAAAAGTATGTATATTTTAGTAAACCCCCCCCCCCCCCAAAATGCTGACGTGGCACTTTGTGGAATAGGTGAAACTTGACTTGGTTTTGAAAGTATATATGTTCCCCATAATAAATGTGCCTTCATGGGATTATGTTCCAATTGAATTAAACTATGTTTCTTTTTTTTATGCAATTTTCTCTATTTTTGCAACAACGGACTGGCAACTAAAGTTAAGTCATTTCATGTCTCTAAATGTCCTTGTGAAAGAGATGCCCTTTTAAATGGAAATGGAGCAAGGAAAGGGGAAATTAAATCTATAGTTTGACGGTGTCTATGATCTTTATCTAATTAGAGGAAATCATCAACTTAAATGAATTTTCGCTTAAGTCTACTACCTTCATTATACATGCGCGCACGGATTCAAACTGAGAGTACAAGTGGATCAATGTTGATGGTGAACTGAAGATGACGATTGTTCGGATGTTGAGGTTTCATCTCTGATTGTGAAATGAGGAAAATATCAGGATTAACATTCGGTGGGACTTGAAAGTCTGATCTGGATGAAGGCATAGGACATTCTTGGGATGCCTCATTTGGTGAATTTTCTCCGATCTGATCATTTTGGTCAACTGATGGTTCAACCATTGGTACCTGAAAAAGATGAACAGTATGGACAAGGTCCAAGTGGTTAGTGAAAAACTGAAGTTTTGACAATGAAAACAAAGTTTTAAAAACTCTAAGTATAGAATTCACATGACAGGGATGTGAGAATTCCTCACTTAGAAATCAAAATGAAATGAAATTTATCCCAGAATTCGTATGAAGCAAAGATACGAATTCCTCACTTACAAGAATATAAACTTGACAACCTCAAAATTCGTATGAACCAATTATACGAGTTTTAGACTTATAAAAATAGACATGAAGACCAAGAATTCGTATGTACTGATTTCACAAAGAATTCGTATAACTTTGAATATTCAAAAATTTCAACTTTGAAAATATTACAAGTGTTAAGAACTTCAAGAACACTATACAAACCCAGAATCTGGAAATCAAGTTTTTTTTTTAATTATAACCCGAAACTTTGTTCATTAAGCTCGATTTATGTATATTAACAACTTTAATAAAACTAATCTGAGATTATGGACCATTAGGAACATCAAAGTCCAAGATTTGTTCAAGAACAATTTAAAGATGAACATGAACATTCGAAGAGTCAATCATCAAATTAAGTCCCAAAAAGCCAGAATCTGGAAATCAAGTTTTTTTTTTAATTATAACCCGAAACTTTGTTCATTAAGCTCGATTTATGTATATTAACAACTTTAATAAAACTAATCTGAGATTATGGACCATTAGGAACATCAAAGTCCAAGATTTGTTCAAGAACAATTTAAAGATGAACATGAACATTCGAAGAGTCAATCATCAAATTAAGTCCCAAAAAGTTGAAATTAGGGTAAAAATTATCACGATTAGGGTTCGATTTATTCAAATTAAAGTATTTTTTAGTCCCAGTCAACACAAAAATAGAATCAATAGTTCAGATTTTCAAAAGTTCAAAGTCATTCGAATATGAAGATGAACAGTCCATTATCGAATCCTAAATCTAATCCAGTTTAGGGTACACCTGCATAGAAACAAAGATACAAAGAACACAATAAACATGATACAAACAAATAAGAACAATATTACACCTTGAATCAAAGAAAACAAGAAGATCAGAGATCGAAGATGAATTCGCAGACGAGGGTTTAGGGTTTCTGTGCTCTCAAGAACTCGTACACAATAAGAACTTACGAAAAGTGAGAGTAACTTAGAAAACATACTTATTTATACCCTGGAATGGATTTGACATGTGGCACGATATTATAGAACCACACACTTTTCGTATAAGAGACGGATGCAAATTGTCTAGAAGAATAGATAATTGTGTGTGAGAATTCGCATGAAACGATATGCGAATTCTCATGTTAAAAACACAATTCGTATGACACTGTGATACGAATTCCTCACTTTTTGCATATAGAGGCATGCGAAAAGTTGGATTTCGTATAACACTATTATGCGAATTCCAACAATTCGTATAACACATACATGCGAAATCTTCAGAATTCTAAACATTCTAAACATGGAAACTTGCGATTTTGAGAAACTTTTCCAAAACTTGCCAAAAATAGAAACTTTCCATAAATGGAAAACTTCCAAAAATGACATTTTTAACTCATTTTAAGTTTCAAAAATTTTTACACACACTTACAACCCTTTTAAAGATTAATCTGTATTAAGCTCCCCCTTGACTTAATATCTGTCTCTTCTGAATCTTGACATGACTTTGCTCTTTCTTGATGTATCTGTGTGTTATCTTGTTGGCTCCCCTTGACATGATATGGATCTTGTAGACAATGTATGGATATGCTCCCCCTTCATATCTGCATAAATAAAAAAATATAACAATTTAGATTTGTTTCTTTCTTTGGAAATGAAAAATCTAACAATTTAGATTTGTTTCTCCCTTAAAAGAATTATTTGAAGTACAATCTCCCTAATCATTAAAATGATTAAAAACAATCTAAGGTAAGAAAAACTCCCTGAAATGATTTGACATTCAAAGATTATGTCAGAAGAATTCTTCGAAGATTGAGTCCTGAACTGATGTGTTCAGAAGTCATCACTTGAACATTGAGGAATGAGTCCCAAGTTGTTGTACTTAGAAGTCAAAGTTCTTTGACATTGAAGTCCGAGTCCTGAGTTGATTTGCTCAGAAGTCATAGTCCTTTCACTCATTCTTGAGTGCGGATTCCTGCAACCCAGGTTTAACTGGTTTTGGTACCCAGATGAATTTGGGTCCAGTATGGTTAGTATGTGAAAACTTCTTTGAGTGGTTTTCACCTCTGTGATATGCAGTATCAGAATAGTTCTTGTGAGAATAATACCTTTTGTTGATGTGTGCTTTATGTCCAAAATCATTAGTGCAACAATAAGAACATCAGAGTTTTATTTTAGCTAACTTGATCAAATGCTTTGTAGACTTGATAAAATCAGGAGTAAAAGATTTATCTTTTGCAACTTTGTACTTGTTTCTCTATGCAGCTTGTGCAGATGATTTCTGGTATTTAACTGATTCTGGAGATCCCTTCACAACCCAGATCATCTTTTCTTTTTTAGAAGCTTTAAAACCAGATTTTGTAAAATAAGTAGCATGATTATCAACAGATTTGACATAAAACGAACTAGAAGGCTTAATCTGATCTTGTTTAACATTCTTTTTATTGAAAACCATCTTTTAAAATAGGCTAGATACTGATTGAAATGAACATACTGATTCAACTGAATCATCATTATAAGAAGATAAGTCAGGTGTCTCAGATGTTATTTTGTCAGAAAAATCAGCATCAGCTTTCTCAAGTTGTTTGATCTTGTCATTCAACTTGGATTTCTCATTGCATAGTTTGTCAAATTTGCTTTGCAAATCAGATCTATTCTTCTGTCCTTTCAGAATATCTTAAGATAAGGTAGCCAACTTGTTTGCGAGTTTAGGAATCTCATTTTCAAAAAAAATTCTTTCAAATTCAAACTCCTTTTCCAAGTTTTGATTTTTCTCAGAAATTTCTTTGAAAAGTAAAGTATTTTTCTTTTCAGCATTTTTCTTTTCCTTATCAAATATATCACTTTCAGAGATAACAATTTTCTCAAATTCATAAACTTGTTTGGAAAGTTTGGCACATCTGATCTTTCTTTTCTAACTCAGCTTTCTTAGAAAGATCAGATAATTTCTGGTTGAAAGATTTTTCAAATTCAGTTTTCTCAATCTTACTTCTCTCATCAACTCTCTTTAACCAATCTTTGCCTTTTGTCCGGTAAGTAGAGACTTGTATTTCAGCTTTTGTCATCTTGACATTCAGTGTCTCTATCTCTGCTTTCAGTTGTGAGTTCTGACGTTTAAGCTTTGCGTTCTCTTTTTCTATCAGAGGTATCTCAGGCATATATCCTACAACACAATCTATGTTGGTTAAAACTGTAAGCCCTTTCTCATCAATGTAAGGCATGATTAGTATTTATCAGAAAAATAATGCTTGAAAAGATTGTTAGTCAGATAATCAGAAAAATCAACTATAAAAATCACAGAAAATCACTCAAAAATTGAACTAAGTAAAGAATTCGTATGGTACTCACATGTAACAATTCGTATGAACACTCACAATTCGCATATAAAGAGATAAGAAAACTTTACTTTTCGCATGTGCTTGTATGTGAGTTCTAAACTTTTCACATAAGGCTATGTGTGAATTCTGCACATTTCGCATGTAGAAGGATACGAGTTCCAGACAACTCGTATGAATAGATGCGAATTCCTCCCTTAGAATATTTTCTATGCTTGAACAATTCGTATCGATACGAATTCCATTCTTAGAAAATTTCTCAGACACATATGCGAATTCCAAGCTTTTCGTATGTGACCTTGTGCGAAATCTGACTTTTCGTACAACACAGTGATGTGAATTCTGTCCTTAGAATAATGAATTCAATGAATTGTGCGAATTCTTCAGCGTGCGAGTTTTTCATGCGAGCTCTTCATGTTTTCTGTGAATTCTTTGGATCTTGAGTATATTTTCGAAAAATACAACTTAAATCCACCCAAATCTTTCAATTAGACTTTGAAACTTGGTAGGCTCGATCACTGTAGCATCGAAAGTAACCCTTTGGCTTTAATTTCACCAAGAATGAACATGATCAAGAAAATTCAATCAAAAACAGTAGGAAACAGTGAACTTGCCAAAAATACAAAAATGATCAAATTGATGCATGTCTAGTGTGTAATTGTGATTACAGTGTGAACAAGAAATGATCTATACTAAAATGCGATTACAGTGCAATGAAATTTACATCAAGAATTCAACAAAATCAAGAATTTGATCAAGGAAACCGTGAACGATGAACAGTGCACTTTCTAATTCAAGAATTCGATCTTTCTGTCTAAAATCTTGTGTAGTTGATTTTCCCAATTGAATCTGATCTGCTCTGATACCAATTGTGATCCTAGATTTCAAGCATTCAATCAATTAAATAATAAATTTAGACAAAGAGTTTAGAGAGAGAATTGAGTCAAAAGTATTGTAGTCATATATCTCTTAAAGAGCAAAAGTACAATACTCTGAATACAATGAGAGATACACTTGAGTTACTTAATTGGTTAGTTAAAACAACACAAGAAACATGCTATATAGACTCCAACAAGCCTTGACCTTTATACAAGCTTACATGAAAAAGTCAACATTTAAACAAGATTATTTGATCTAAACATAGACCTAACAAAAAGAATTTTCAGAAATAAATTTCCAAAAATTTCCTAAGGATGGAATTCTCACACAATCACAAATTGCAGAACTCCAACAATTTGCAGACATCAGAATTCGCACACCAACAACTCGCAAGTGCCTAGATGCGAGTTCTCAGAATTCGCACACTACAATATGCGAAATCTAGACTTAGAAAAAATCGAAGAACTTCCAACTTTTCGCACAACAAGGATATGTGAATCCTACACTTGGAAATTATTTCAACCTTGAGCAATTTGTATCGATATGAATTCTAGACTTAGAAAAATTTCCAATTTTTTATGAGAAATCTGAGCAATTCGCATATACCCTTATGCGAAATCGAGGAATTCGTATGATACTCTGATGCGAAAACCTTACTTTTCGCAAAAAGCTTTATGCGAAATCTGTCCTTCAACCAACTTTTCGTACACCAACGTATGCGAAATCTGTAGAATTCGCACACGAGTCTTATGCGAATTCTTCCCTTAGCTTTTTCACGAAAACAGACTTATTCGAATTCTTCTATGCGAAATCTATAGACGTTGCAAGTTCTTCAGTAGCCCATGCGAGTTCTTCAGAGATTATACGAATTCTGTAAATCTCGATCCAAAATTACTTTAATTCGACCAAAAAATCCATCAATCCTTCGATTCTGAATTCGAAACTTCACCAAATTGATCCAGAACGATAAACGAACCTATTGTAAACACTGAACATCAAAGAAATTTACTTAAGCAAGCAATTCAGATTCAATACGGTGCTTAGACCTCTTAAACTCAAAAACTTACAAAATCTCAAAATTAATCGAGAATTACAGTGCAAGATTGATACAAATCAATACAGGATTTGTCTAATACATCATATGAACACAGTAAACTCAATTATTCTCACAATTACACTGAAAAATTACAAAATTCGATCAAAATTTCAACGAACAGTGGTGCGAAACATTTTCTTGATTTCTATTGAACTTCGGCTCTGATACCAATTGTGTGTCCCACAATCAAGTTCTTAGCAGATCAAGATGACAAACAATTATGATCAAAAAATTTCTATTACAATCACAATTCGTTTACATGAATCTTTCTTGAAAATTTCTCTCTCTCCGAAGAATATCTGCAATCTTACATTCACACGACAGCATCAAGTTACACACGACAATAGTGTTTTCACACACGACGCACACTTATTCTACAATCATACATATGTTTCCTGTTTAGATCGTGTAATACATTGTAATATCGAAGGATACACCCTCAAGAAAGAGATATTTAGAGTCCTCTATATACGAATTTCTTAAATCGAATTGAAACAAGTTGATTGTTCAATTGATCTTGAATTGTATTTGTGATTAACTGTGATTAGAACATGAAATCTTGGGAATAATAATTGGTATCAGAGCAGAGTTCAAATCGAAATCATCAAGAAAATGGACACTCGCACTGTTCTTTGAGTTTATGATCGAGTCTTGATTTTTAGAGTTTAATTGGATTTGTAATTGGTTCAATTGTGTTCTTATAAGTGTTTAGAATAATCTTGTATAGGTTTATTGGAGTATTGCATTGTAATTGTGATCAATTTGTGATATTTTTACGTTTTTAGAGTTCACGAGTTCGAATGCACTGTAATTGAATCAATTTGTATTGTTGAGTGTTCTTTATTGACATTCTTTGTTCATAATCGATTCAAGGTGTAAAAGTGATCGAATTGTCAAAGTTTTGGATCAAACATCAAAAGTTTGATGGGATTTTGACTTGATCATAGTGTTATTTTGTCAAAGATCTGAAGAACTCGCATAATCATCAAGAACTCGCATCTAGAACTCACAGATCAATAGATTTGGCATATTGTTTTTTTCTGAAAATTTCACAAGTGTAGAATTCGCATGAGTGTGATATGCGAAATGTGCTGAACTCGCATATATGTGTGTCATGAGAAATCCTCAAAATTCGTACAAGTCTCTATGCGAAAAGTCAGAATTTGCATAAGTTCTTTATACAAAAAGTTTTGTGAAAAGGCTTCTAAGGAAAGAATTCGCATATGCTTATATGCGAAAAGTAAGGAACTCGCATAAAGAAGGATACAAATTCCTAAGAATTCGCATCTAGCTTCATAGAATTCCTCATATTTCGCATAAGAAGATTAAAACTTTTTCTAAGTCTAGAATTCGTATGTGTTTGTTATGCGAAAAGTTGATTTTCAAAATTTCTCTAAGTCCAGATTTCGCATAGTGTTGTGTGCGAATTCTTAGAACTCGCATATAACTTCGTGCGAATTCTGTTGCGTGCGAATTCTGAAATTTTAAGTGTGCGAATTCATATCTAATTTTGCTTGTGTGCGAATTCTGTATACGAATTGTGTTTGTCATATTGTGCGAATTCCATACTTAGGAAATTTTTGGATATTTTTAATTTCTGAAATTTCTAAGTTTTTCTGTATTTTGATTTCACTTGAACTAACGATCATTTTCAAGTTCTTATTGAAACAGTTTTCTTAACAGGATGACTTCCAAAGACGCGCTCTCTATCGGTACAGACGTGAAACCTCCTGTGCTGTTCAAAGGAGAATATGAGCAATGGAAATATTGGTTTTTGGATTTTGTGGATAGACATGCAAATAGAGAGAACATCTTGATGTCCATCATGGAAGGTCCAATGGTACCTATTACCATGAAAATACCAGATGATGAATCTTCTGACAGCGAAGATGGGAATGTAGACATAGTTCAAAAGAGAAAGACAGTTCCAAAAGATCTTTCCCAGTACACAGATGAGCAAAAGAACAGATACAAAGCCGATAAGCAAGCTAGATCTCTACTCTTATAGAGCATACCAAACGAGATCTACATCAAGATAGATAGCTACAAGGCAACTACCAAGAAGATGTGGGATCAGCTGCAAAAAATGATGATGGGATCCAAAGTTGGGAATCAGATGAAGGTTGCCAACTGCATTAATAGTTATGAGGAGTTTAAGGCAAAGGAGAATGAGAGCCTTAAAGATACATATGAAAGATTTGTTCTGTTGCTGAATGAACTTTCAAAGAACAAGGTTAAGAAGAAGCAGAGAGAGAATAATGTCAAATTCCTCAGCATCCTTCAACCGGAATGGAAAAAGCATACAAGAAGGATGAAACAAATGAAAGATCTCAGTGACATACCTCTTTATGAAGTATATGAAACACTTAGGAAAAATGAGGATGAAGTAGAAGAGAAAAGAGGAGAGAAGAAAAAGACTGAGAAAGTTGTTGATCCCATTGCCTTGGTGGTGGCTAAGAAAGGAAAGGAGAAGAAGGAAAAGAAGAAGAAAGTGGTGATATCTGATTCTGATAATTCTGATGATGCTGATTCTAACAGTGATGATGGATAAAGCTTAAAGCAAGCAATGTTATTGCTGACCCGAGCTTTCAAAAAGAAATTCTACAAAAAGTCGGGTTCAAACACTCAGAGATACTCGTTAGGGTCTAGAAACTTTGATCATAAAGAAAGAGTGGAAGGAAGAATATATGAGGAGAAGAAGTTTGTGGAAAGGAAACCTGAGGAGAAGAAGAAGTTTGTGAATGATTATGGCAGTGAGAAGAGGTCTGATGAGCTGATAAAGTGCTACAACTGCAGTAAAGTGGGTCATTACGCCAAAGACTGTCGGAAGCCTAAAGTCCGAAACTCCGAGTATTACAAAAACAAGATGCTTTTAGCAAAGAAACAAGAGGATGGCAAAGCACTTATGGCGAAAGATGAGTTTTGGCTAGACCACCCAGACGAAGAAGATAAGGAAGAGACCGCTCACATGTGCCTGATGGGAAAAGAAGTAAAGTATGATGAGTCGGACGAAGAGACATCTGATGAGGTACTAAATCTTTCTGAATCTGATTTTATAAACAAAATGAAAGCCATGATGATTGAGCTTCAAGACTTTCAAGCAAAACTGAAAAAGGAGAAAAGCAGGGTTGCTAAGAAGCGTCAAACTATTTTTGATCTCAACAAAGAACTTGTTGGGAACAAAAGTCTGATTGACTCTTTGAACAAATCTGATACTGTTTTTAAACAAGATAAAGATTGTTTTGAAAATAAGATTTCTGAAGTTGTTTCTAAACTCACAAAGTCTGATCTTGAAAAACAAGAGTTTGTGCTAAAAGTTCATAAATTGCAGGCTGAAAATAAGAGTTTGGAGAAAAAAGGTAAATGGTTTGGAAGCCAAATTGTATGCTAGAGGACAAACAAATCAAACCATCTTTCTAAACACACAAATGAGGATATTGATGTTAAAGAAAAGTGGGGTCTCGGTTACGATAACCCACACTATTTGAAGAAAGCAATCAGAAAACAGCCAACTTTGTATAATTTTGATTTTCTACAAGCTACTAACAAACATCCTCACTTGAAACCCAAGTTTGTTACCAAATCTTCTAATGAAGTAGAGGCCAAGGAAGAAGAGAATAGAAAAAATACAACGAAAATGCAACTACCATTCTGCTATCAAAAGCTGAATGATAGTTATATTTCTGAACAACCAAAGTTCCTTTCGAATGATTATTTTGCAAGTTATTCTACAAAAGAGTTGGAGGCAAAACCTATTAAAGCCAAAAATTTTGTTCCTCTACTTGTTTTAGAAAGCAAAATAGTTGATTTTGAAAATATTTTATTTGACGAAAGAATATTGGTTGATATTGAACAAGTTGTATTTTCTACAGTCATGAAGAACACTGTTTTTAAACTGAATTTAAAGAGTGTTCTAAATCTTCCAAGGCACCTCAAACTTCTGAAGATGATTTTGATGATTTATTTGCGTCTGCAAATGATTTTTTAAATTCCGATGATGGTTGTGTAGATGAAAGTATTGGTATGTTTGAGTTTAATGCTAAACTTCCAGATCATTATGCTTTTATAATTAACTCTGAAGTTTTACCTAGTGTGTTTGAAGAAGGTGAATCATCAACTAAGGTTGGTGAATCAGTTTTTGTGAGTACCGATTATTATGAGAAAGGTAAAAAGCCAAATAAAAGGCGCTCACAGAAATGGACCAACATAGGTAAGCAAAAGCAAAGACAAACTCAGAAATCTCATTTTCCTAACAAATCTAAATCTTTTGTTTCAAAGTTGAAAAAGAAAAAGTCTGAAGAGCGAACTGAGTGGCGACCAAAGCAGAAGATTGATGAGAAAGCAGAATCATGTCCTGATATTTTTTGTAATAGATCGACTGATAGTATTTCTGATGTAGTTGGTATTATTTCTTCTGATAAACAAAAACTTGTAACTTCTTATTCAACCCAGGTTTACTAGTTGATAATTAAACACACAACACAATAAAGATCAAGAGATAATAAGATCAGAATAACATACCACAATCCCTTGATTAATCAATGAAGACCTTGTGTGTGTTCTTGATACCTTGATGCGATTACAGAGAATACGTACGGCTACTAATTAGAAAATTATCAGAGTTAAACCTAAAACCTAATTAATAAAAACCTATAAATACTTAGGTCTAATGGGCTTATGGGCTTGGGCCCAATTACTAATTACTATTAACTTATTACAAATTAAACCCTCTAAATTACTTAAGCACAATTGCAATTTGAACCCTTAACTTTAGCTTTTAATCTTGAATACAATTTACGATCCAACAATCTCCCCCTTTGGATTCAAGATTAAAAAAAAATTTGGCAATTGTCTTCGGGTCTTCACTTTTCTTGAAAACTTCAGATATCTTCGGTTATGACTTTTGAAAATTGTATCTGATATAACGTTGGCAGCTTCAAAACTTGTAGCTTTCAGTCTTCATCTTCTTTTTTCTTTCAATGAAGTGTCCTTCTGACGATCATCTTCAGTCAGACTTTTGATAGATCAAATAAGCTCAGACACTTTGAAAACTTTGAAAACTTCAGCAGTCTTGACTTCAAAACTTCTTGTAATCTTCTTGTATTCTCCCTTTTTGATTATTCTCCCCCTTTTTGATGAGTGGTGAGAATCATCATCATCAAAACATATCAAAACAATCTTCCCCTTGTCTTTATAGACTTTAATTACGCACTGTCTTCATGTATAGATCCCTGTATGGAAATAAAAGAAGTCTCTCCAGATGGAAAGAGTGATTATTTCAATCTTTTCAGATTCAAATAAAATAAATGTGGTAACCCTGAATCAACAAATGACTCAGTTAAAGTGTCTGTCAATAACACAAACTTATTGAGTAACACAAAGTTACTATATAAGTAGTTGGTTTTGATGTTGGCTCCCCAGGTCTTCCATTCAATCATCGAATAACACATGGTTATCTATGAACGTTCTGAGAGAAAACGAATTTCTGTGTGCTCGTGCATGTGTATGAAAGAATTAAGCATCGATGATTGCTTTTTAATGTAGGCTCAAAATATGTAAACTTGTTGAGACAACAACAAACTATACAAAGACTTAATGTGCATGAGAAAGGGTCGAAGGTGGGGCAACTTTCCTTCTTTTTCAATATTAGTATCTTCCAAATGAAGAACCAATAGCGCATGTGCTGGATCCCCAGAAAATGTGAAACATTCTCTTTTTGAGAAAAGAATGAGTAGCTGGTGAGGTTGTATGCAAGAGATGGCATGGGCTAGGTGCCTGTTTCAATGATGGTCACCAAAGAAATGTGAACCAATCAGATAATGTGGTTGCCCGTCTCAGAAAGACGTTTGGTTCAGAGTTTAATATTCTTTTACTCTGTTCTCTCACCCTCTTTCTTTTAATCTCACTTCTAACCAATCTCTCTTTTCCATTTTATCTCATCACACCCCAACACTCAATTCTTTTTACCCCTCTCCCCTCAATCACTCAGGGAATACTTCGTGGGTAGGAAACACTGGTTAACGTGAATCCATGGAAGTTCGGTTAAGCTCTCACACTGAATCCCATGTATTTTCCTAAAAGAACTTGTTGTTCAACAGTCTTTTGTACAAGAAAGCACAAAGGAATACAGACATGAAGAATAAAATTTTGGAGAAGTCAAAACAGTTGTGTTTGATGATGCAATTCTCCCCCTCAAACAAAAAGAGGTAGATGGCAATTAAGCTTCCAAAAATCATTTAAAATCTCACTTCACAATTCAGGAAAATCTTTGAAGAATAGGAAGTGGTTTGAACATTTAAGAAACCATTTTTCACAAGTGAAAGTTGTTCATCTTTCAACAAGTGATAGAGTGTAAGGATTAGAAATATATACCTGTAAATCAGAATCCTTAACTCCCCCTGAAACGAATATGTTCAATGAAGTATCCTTGACAAAACTCATATATCCTTCCATTTGATACCTGTAAAAAGTCAGTTAAATCAGAAGAATATATCAGTAGAGATATTAAGCATATAAGCTCCCCCTTAATGTGTGCATAATCCTTAATCATGAAACAGAGTTCTGAATTACTAGGATTAAAGTAAATTCAGAAGTCAAACTCTTTGACATTAAAGTCCGAGTCCTATACTGTATTGTCTAGAAGTCAAACTCCGTTGAAGTACGAGTTCTAAGCTGATTTACTTAGAAGCCTTTGCTTTGTCACTTAAGCAAGAGTCCTGATTTGTAGTAATCAGAAGTCATAGTTCTTTCTCCCCCTCAAACTTTGGGTGCCTGCAACACAGATTTAGCTTTTGGTACCCACTGGTAATTGGGTCCTAATGGGTTAGTTGCAGTTCTAATGGGAGATATAAAGTAAGAACCATACCAGTTATTCACATAATCTTTTCTTACAAAATCATTTGAGCCACAGTAGGAACAGCTAATTTTCTTTCGAGTTAACCTGATCAGTTGATTGATGGTGTAAACCAGATCCGGTTTGCCAAAAGTTTTACCTTTTGAAGCATAGTTCCATTTACCATTTGATTTATGCACAAATGATTTATCGGTCTTCTTCTCCTCAGAAGATCCTTTAACTTTCCAGATCCAATTTTTTTTATCTTTTTCTTCATCATTCCTTTTCCAGAACATTTTCTTCCAAGACTTGTTCTTCTTGAAGTTACCTGAACCATCAACATTTTTGTCATAGAAAAGGTTAGAAGATCGAATCTGATCTTTATGCTCAGATTTATGATCATCAATTACATCAAACAAAGGATTGTTAGAAACATTAGTAAAAATTGAACTTGCTGTTGAATTGAATAAGCATTCGAATGCAGTTAGATCATCTCTCGGTGATTGAGCTATTGAGTCTGGCGTCTTGTGCTCAGTCAGCTTCACTTTGAATACGATCTCTTCAAGTTCCTTTATCTTTAACGACAAACTGTTTCTTTCCTTTGCAATCAGATCAAACTTCTTTTGCAATTCAGATTTCGTCTTCTTTTCCTCCAAAATGTTTGTTGACAGCTCAGATAGCTTTCTTGTCAGCGTAGCTATCTCAGTCTCTAGATCTTTCTTTTCTTTACAAAAGTCTTTGTTGACATCCTTCTGCTCAGCTTTCTTCTTCTCTTTCTCAGCCTTTTATCTCTCAAGAATGATAACCTTCTCAAAGTCTGAAACTTGTTGAGAAAGCTTAACACATATAAGCTCTAACGATTTCTTCTCTTCAAAGGCTTTTCTGGAGAAATCATAGAATTTCTTGGCAAATTCTTTTCTTTCTTTCTCTATCTTCAACATCTCATCTTGGAATTTTGTGTTGTCTTTGTCTTGGGTTGCCTTTTCTTTCAGCATATTAATCCCAACCTCAAGACTGAAGACTTTATCTTTCAGTTTATCTCTTTCCGCAAAGACTCGAGAATTTATCTGCCTCAGTCCATTACTAGTATCACTTGCAACACTTGCTCTCCTTCTAAGCTCCTCAAGCTCTCTTTGCATTAAATCCTTTTTTTGACCATGTAGAGCTTGAGTTAAGACTTTTTACTTTAGCTTGAAGATTTAAGATTTCTTTCTCCTTCGACTCAAAAATGCCTGCAAAATTTATTTTGGAGTTAGAGATGCATTCAGAACAAACAAAGTCTTTCTTTAAACATTTATCATCTTTCAACTCATTAATTTGTTCAAGAAGAGATGAGTTCTGCATCTTCAGATTTTCATTCTCAGCTTCTAATGCTGGAATCTCTGGCATATATGTTAAAGCACAATCTCTCTTGGTTAGCACTGTGTTTCCCTTCTCGTCTATGGAAGGCATGATGATATCTGTACCACTTAAATCAACTAGATGAGATCATTAGAATCAAGAATAGGATACCACTTGTTAAACTCAAAGAAATTAATCACAGAAAAACTGGCGCAAAATGAGGTTTGCGCTACAAGGGGGTGGCGCAAAAATGGGTTTTGCGCGAGTAAAGGATGGCGCAAAAGTGGAATTTGCGCTAGACGTGGGTCGCACGAAAGGAGATATGCGCGAGTAATGGGTGGCGCAAGTGGAGATTCGCGCGAGAGGTGGGTCGCGCAAAAGTGAGTTTTGCGTGAATAGTGGGTGGCGCAAAGAAAAGTTTGCGCGACCAGGCAATGGCGCAAAACTGAGGATTTCGTGAGTCACTGTTGGCGCAAAAGTGTGACTGGGGTCTTGCTTGACCGGTGTTCTATCCGACCGGATCTTTGTCGACCAGTATGTTGCACGACCGGAGAGGTCGACCGGTAAGGTGCTTCGACCGGTAATGTGTCGACCGGACCTGTATTGACCGGTATTGCGATCGATATCCTGTAGCACCCGGTATCTTATTGACCAGGGTGTGGTGTGTGAGGAGACCGGTGTCTTTGACCGGTATGCAGCGACCGGGGTCTACCGGGGTCCTTGACCGGTATGGGTGTATAGTGCGACCGGTATGAACTGATATGGGGTGTCCGGTATGGTGCGAGGTGATACGACCGGGTAGTCCTTTGACCGGTATGTTCTTAATAATTCGACCGGAGTGTTCTTGCAGTTCGACTACCCAGAAAACAAATATCAATCCAGAAACCCACACAAACACTCAATTTCAATGAACAAAACAGACTTTCTTATCCATAAACATGCATCAACCAAACCCAAACATAAATTAATGATCAAAAATCACTTTTTATCAATCAATTTGAGGAACACAGTGTTCGACCGGTTTATTGACTTGTCGAACCCAGATTCTAAAGATCCTCCAAAAGCCAATCGATTTGAGATATTAAGTGCAAGTAACCAATCAGATAGCATTCAATAACATAAAACTCATCTAATCAGATCAACTTTAAGCATAAAAACACATCAATTTAAGAAATCGATATTCACACAGCGTGAGAAGTCGATAAACACAATGAACAGTCGATAAACTTGTTTTTAATCCAAAAACTTGATTCTTTAGGCTCTAATACCACTTGTTCAACCCAGATTTACTATTTGATAATTAAACACACAACACAATAAAGATCAAGAGATAATAAGATCAGAATAACATACCACAATCCCTTGATTAATCAATGAAAACATTGTGTGTGTTCTTGATACCTTGATGCGATTACAGAGAATACGTACGGCTACTAATTAGAAAATTATCAGAGTTAAACCTAAAACCTAATTAATAAAAACCTATAAATACTTAGGCCTAATGGGCTTATGGGCTTAGGCCCAATTACTAATAATATTAACTTATTACAAATTAAACCCTCTAAATTACTTTAGCACAATTGCAATTTGAACCCTTAACTTTAGCTTTTAATCTTGAATACAATTTATGATCCAACACTTCTTACAAGAAATATTCAATAAAGCAATTACTCAAATTATCTCGGTCTACTACTAAATCTTCTAAATATAGACAGAATGATTTTGTTTCTCGCCAATATTCTGATGATTGGTTTGGTTCTTATCATGTTTATCATTCTAAAGCTTCTCATGATTTTCAAAATAAAAGTGGACCCAAATTCAAATGGGTGCCAAAATCTTGCACTAATCTGAAAGGACCCAAATATAAATGGGTACCTAAAGTTGTTGTTCATGCAGACCCGCCATATGTGGTACTTGGATTCTGGTTGCTCCAAGCATATGACTGGGCAGAAAGATTTATTGTGTAATTATACAGAGAAATTTTATGGAAATGTGCGCTTCGGGAATGACCAATTTTCACCAATTCTGGGTTATGGTGACGTTATTCAAGACAACGTAACGATCAAGAAGGTGAGCTACGTTGAAGGCCTAGGAAATAACCTATTCAGCATTGGACAGTTCTGTGACAAAGACCTAGAGGTAAATTTCAAGGCCAAAAGGTGTTTTATACGTACTAAAGATGGTAGAGAACTTTTGGTCGGAACGAGAAAGTCAAACCTTTACAAGATCAACTTGTCAAAAGTCCAGAATGACAATGAGGTGTGTCTACTATCAAAAGCCTCGTTGCAACATAGTTGGTTATGGCATCGAAGGCTTTCTCACCTGAATTTTCATTATATCAACAAACTGGTCATGGGTAAGTTGGTAAAAGGACTTCCAGAGATCAAGTATGTTAAGGAACATCTCTGTGCAGCGTGTGAGAAGGGCAAGATGAAAAGAGTCGCTCATAAGCCAAAGCCTGAGCCTAGTACAAGTTCTCCACTATAATTGTTGCATATGGATCTATGCGGTCCAATGCGAACTCAAAGAATAAACGGCAAGAAATACGTGTTATTGATTGTGGACGATTACTCGAGAAACACTTGGGTCAAATTTATGAGATCAAAAGATTAGACGCCCACATTTCTAAAGACCATTAAAGTGAATCTGTAGAAGATAGTAAGCTTCTTAGAACTGACAACGACACAAAATTTAAGAACAAAATTGTTGACGATTATCTCGAATCGGTTGGGATAACCCTTATTGGTGATCATAGTGCACGACGACATCTCCCTGTCGTCCGCGGTTTTTTCCTCGTTGAGGTTTTTTCGCTTCACCAAATCCCTTGTTTCTTTATTTTACCGTTTATCACACATATTGTTTATCGGCTACTATCTTTAGTTGGATAAAGCTCCACATCGACCTTAAGTTATTCATTAGGTAATTTTTGGCATTAACAGCGTCCGCGAAGCATAGAACTACAATTCACTTTCGACTTCATCTCTTTCGACGACTTCTTTTTTCTCTTGATCATCATCTTCTTCTCTTCTTCATTCTTGGCTTCATCTCCCACGTACACTTGATTATCCTCTTCTCTTTTCACCTTGAGCATGCCTTCACCCATCTTATCCTTAGAATGCACAATCTGCACAACATATACCAAAAGCATAAAAACTATCCCCTAAAGAACTTCCAACCGTGATTAGAAAGAATAAGAGAGAAATTAAAAAAAATCTTGAAAAAACTAAACTAAACACTAAAATATGAAGAAAAATGCAACTAATATATACAAAGTTAGGTAATAAAATGCGCTTAACAAACCACCACAAACTAGACTTTCTTGTCCCCAAGAAAGAAATAGAATTTATTCGGGTGAACAAGAAAAAAAATAAAGAAAAGAAAGAATAATGTTGGGTCTGAAATGGGTTAAGTATGGTTAATACTGCTGAGACTTGGAAATTGATACTGCTGAATATTTTAGTGCTGCTAGTTGAAGATTACTACTGTTGACTACATTAATACTGCTACAAGATTACTACTGCTAGTAGAATTAGTACTGCTTGATTGGTTAATACTGCTAGAAGAGTAGTTAATACTGCTTGGATAGTTAGTACTGCTAGTTGAGAGTTACTACTGCTAATCATGATTAGTACTGCAAGATGGAAGTTAATATTGCAAGCATGGTTAGTACTGCTATGGTTAGAAGATGCTGCTTATGAAGATTAATGCTGCTTAGGATGATAAAGACGGATTGGTTGCTTAAAGCGAAAGACAAGGAGAGTGAAGATAATTATGGAATGGATGCTGAAGATCAATCTTATTTTCATATTTATCTTGTAATCTGTTTTGTATATAGTCTAGAAGTCTTAGAGTATATATAGAGATCAGAATGAATTCGTTTTTGTAAGAAAAGAGAGAATTAACCTCAAGATTCTTAGAAATCCTTTCTTTAGAGAAGTATAGAACGTCTGTTGAGCATGTTCAACAGATTGAGGTTTTGGTTGTAATCATTAAGTTTTTATTCAATGAAACTTGTGATTTGAATTCATATATTGTGTGATAGATATCTTGTTAAGGTGTTATTCCGCGACTTCTTTAACAAAGTTTCTAAGTGTTTAGTTAAATTCTTGTTTTGAATTTCGATCCTGACAAGTGGTATCAGAGCAGAAGGAACTCAGAAATCTACAATCATCATGGACGGATCAAGCGACAGTGTTCTTGTTTCAAAGGTTCCCATGCTCAAACCCAATGAGTTTGAAATGTGGAAAATCATAATCAGGCAATATATACTTCTCACTGACTACTCAATGTGGGACATCATTGAGAATGGTCCCTCCAGTGAAGGACAGATTGGAGCAGATGGCAAAAGACCTCCACCAAAGACTAATGGTGAAAGAAAGATGAGGCAGACTGAGATGAAAGCCTTGAGCACTCTGCTCTTGGCAATTCCTAATGAATATCAACATCAGTTTTGCAACTGTATTGATGCCAAAATTCTGTGGAATGCTTTGGAGAAAAGATTTTCTGGTACCAAAAGCACCAAGAGAAATCAAAAAGCCATTATAAAGCAACAATATGAAAACTTTATGTCTACAAAGAATGAGTCTATGACTCAAACTTTTGATAGATTCAACAAGTTGATTGGAGAATTGGCTACTGTTGGTGTCCAGATAGACCAGGATGATGTCAACATAAAGTTTCTAAGATCTCTTGGTGATGAATGGATAATGTATACAGTATCTTTCAGACAGAATGATAATCTGGAGGACAAGGAATTTGATGATCTCTACAATGATCTAAGAGTGTTTGAAGCAGAAGTTGAATCTAAGAAGAAGCCATCTGGATACTCTCACAATGCTGCTCTCCTATCCTCTACTACTGATTCTGCTGCTAATACAGAATCAGTTAGTGTTGCTTATGGATCAAAACAGGATGGATCTAATGATTCTGTTTTGGAAGCTTTCCTTGCTAGTCATGCTAAATCCTCTCTTATTAATGATGACCTAGAGCAGATCAATGTTGATGATCTTGAAGAGATGGATATCAAGTGGCAAATGGCTATGCTCACCATGAGGATCAAAAGATTCATTAAAAAGACTGGGAGGAACAACTTTGCCATGAGAAGAGAAGATGGTGCTGGATTTGACAAATCCAAGGTGGAATGCTACAAGTGTCACAAGCTGGGGCACTTTGCAAGAGAATGCAGAGGAGGAATGCGTCAACAGCATGCAAACAACCATCAACAAGCACAGTCCACAAGCTTCAACAACAACAGGAACTCATCTCAAGCTCTTGTTTCACAAGAAGGAATGGACTTTGATTGGAGTGATCAAGCAGAAGAAGCAATCCAGAATCAAGCATTGATGGCTGAGGTTTCAGAGTCTTCATGCATAGAAATCCCCACAGAGGTAAAATCTAAACTTTGTACTAAAGCATGTCTTGAAACTGTTAAAAAGTACAGGGATCACAACCAGAGCATGTGTGATGACCTTAAAAGGCTGGAGAAGCATAGAAGAGAGTCAAATTTGATCATTGTGAATTTTGAAGAGCAGATTAAGGCATATCAGGCCAATGAACTTCAACATACCTATGATCTCAACTATTGGAAGTGGGAGAAGAAGGAGTTAGAGATAAAGCTAGAGAAGGCTAGAGAGGAGTGTGAGACAGTTAGAAGTGAATTTGAGAAGGCAAAACTAGACATTGAGAAATTTTCCTATGCTTCTAAAGCAATGGACTCTCTACTCAAGTCTCAAGTTCATGACAAACTGAAGAAAGGTATAGGCTACAACAATACTCCTCCACCTTACAATAACAATTATATTCCTCCCACCTCAGACCTCTTAGAAAGACAAGATAAGGAGGACCTACCTGAAGGAGCCACAGAAGTAGATCCCCTAGACAGTGTAGTGGTTGAGGAAGAGTTTGTAGAAGAGAATACTAAGGATAAGAGTAAGGAAGACCATAAAGAAATTCCTTTAGAAAACCATATTCTTACCAATGAGAAGGGAGGTAAACCATTTGTTATGAGTGAGAAAGTGGAAAGTCCTAAGAAAGGAAATGAAAAGGTATAGGGAGTTCATTATATGCAAACTACAGTTGTAAATCCCTGTACTTGCCAACAGTCCAAGCCCCATCAACATGATAAAATAAGGGGAAATCAAAGAAACAGAAATAACCAGTGGGCTCAAAAACAAGGAATTGATCTAAGCAAAATCAATAGACCAAAGCCTTGTTTTATATGTGGCAAGTTGAATCATTTAGCCAAACACTGTTATTTCAA
Organism: Arctium minus; assembly: GCA_954870635.1. Taxonomy (NCBI): domain Eukaryota; kingdom Viridiplantae; phylum Streptophyta; class Magnoliopsida; order Asterales; family Asteraceae; genus Arctium; species Arctium minus. The sequence continues at coordinate 686,713 of OX941096.1, read as the reverse complement.
TCCTGTTAACCAAAGAATTACTTTTCAAAGACAAATACAAAATTCTGCTGGTTATAGGAAGAAATCAAGACAATTAAGGAACCACATGGCTGATACTGCAAAATCTCACATTCAGAATAAGTTTGCTAAAGCAAAAGAAAACACTCCAAGTAGATCAAGGAGTAACTCAAAGAATAGAAAAGCAAACAACTTTGTCAAAATTTGGGTTCCAAAAGGCACTAAAATTGTTAGTACTGCTACCTCTAATAGTACTGCTAACAAAATTAGTGTTGCTTGGGTTCCAAAAGGCACTAAACTTGTTAGTATTGCTAACCAAGTTAGTGCTACTAACAAGGTTAGTACTGCTACCATTGTTAGTACTGCTAACCAAGTTAGTACTGCTAACATGGATAGTGTTGCTACCAGTGTTAATACTGCCAAGCCTATTATTAAGATAAAGTATTCAAGCCATGAGATTCCTCATTCTGATCATCTCATCAAGACTAAGCTTACTGATTATGAATATGTTGATGAGAAAGGGCAACCCAAGACCACTTCGGCTTGGGTTCCCTCAAAACACTAACTGTTTTATCTTATGTGCAGGGCAACCAACAGCTCAAGAGGAAGAGTATTTGGCATGTAGATAGTGGTTGCTCTAGGCACATGACAGGTAACATGGTCTGCCTTCAAAATTTCAAAAAGATTGATGGAGGACATGTTGCTTTTGGTGATAATCCAGCAGGAGGTAAAATAAGTGGTAAAGGTATGGTTTCAAAAGGTAAGATGACCTTTGAGGATGTCTACTATGTTGAGCAATTGAGATACAACCTGTTAAGTGTATCACAGGTCTGTGACAAGAAACATAGTATATTGTTTAATGATACTGAATGTATTATCCTTGCTCCAGGATTCAAGGTAGTTGATGAAAGTATGATACTACTTAGAATTCCTAGAAAGGATAATGTGTATTGTTTGGACTTAGAAAGTGTTTCATCTGATTCATCTCTAAACTGTCTGTTTTCAAAAGCTTCTCTAGATGAAACATCTCTTTGGCACAGAAGGATGTGTCACATGAATTTTAAAACCATGAACAAACTTGTAAAAAACAACCTTGTAAGAGGTTTGCCTCAAAAAGTGTTTTCATGTGATGATCATTGTGTTGCATGTCTTAAAGGCAAGCAGCACAAAATTCTCATAAGTCCAAAGAAATAAACACAATCTCTTCACCTCTTCAGTTATTGCATATGGACCTTTTTGGTCCTACAAATGTGATAAGTAATGGTAAGAAATCTTATTGCTTGGTCATTGTTGATGACTTCTCTAGATTTACTTGGGTATATTTTCTTAGGACTAAGGATGAGACAAGTGGACTGATCAAATCCTTTGTCCTTAGGATTGAAAACCAAACAAATCTAAGAGTTAAAGTCATCAGATCTGATAATGGAACTGAGTTTAAAAACAGTGACTTAAACAACTTTTGTGAGACTAAAGGTATTGAGAGACAATACAGTGCTCCTAGGACTCCTCAACAAAATGGTGTTGCTGAGAGGAGAAATAGGACACTGATAGAGGCTGCTAGATCTCTGTTGGCAGATTCAAAGCTACCAATTACTTTTTGGGCAGAAGCAGTTAATACTGCTTGTTATGTCCAAAACAGAGTCCTAGTAGTCAAATCCCAAAGCAAGACACCTTATGAGCTTTTCAAAAGGAAGAAACCTTTTATTGGATTTTTCAAACCTTTTGGGTGTCCTTGCACAATTCTCAACACCAAATCTCACTTAGGCAAGTTTGAAAGCAAAGTTGAGGATGGATTTCTTGTTGGATATTCTTCTCAAAGCAAGGCATATAGAGTTTTCAACAGTTCTTCCAGGATTATAGAGGAAAGTGACAATGTCAAATGCAATGAGAACACACCAAATCAGCTTGGTACAGGTCCTGATTGGTTGTTTGACATTGATTCACTAACTAATTCTTTGGGTTTTAGTGATGAGCACAATGCAGGACCAAGTTCAGATATGGCACAAGAAAAGAAACAAGAGTTTGTGCTATTCCCTATACCTACAGTGGATCATGTTGAATTCTAATATCGATAAAGATATTCTTACAAGGCGCACCAATGCGTCTTTCCGGCAATCGGTTAACACAGATTCTGCTATCACTCAACTCCGATCCGAGCCCAAATCTGGAAATAACACTTATTCAAATTTCTTAATACTTCAATAAATACTTCGTCTACAACCACAATATAAAGATTAACCTCAAAACATACATCCATTCTATACATACGGACTATAAAGGACGGGCGTTAACAAAACCCAAACATAGACACTATCTCCAACCTATGGAAGACTTTACCAACAACTTGCTCTAGCTCGAGGCTAAGGCCCGACTCCTAAAAGCACTGCTAGAACTGAGCCCTCAACAGGAATTTGATGCACATGCTGACAAATAAAAAGGATTAGGCTTAACGCCTAGAGAGCTCAAGAGTTTTACATGAGTAAAAGCAATTAAATTGATGAACTTCTCTTTAAATCAGAACCTTTCAAATAATGAACTTTAAAACATGGAAACAACTCCTTTTCAAAGTCATGCACTTTCAAAGATGGATTCTTCATTTCAAATATGTTTTATAAATTGACACAACTTGAATTAACTCGAAGTATGAAACATTAATAACACCATTCATATCGTACGTCCGAAATTATGGACACTGTGTCCAATACTCACGCGACAAAAACGAAAGAAAGAAAAATACCAATACGCAGGAAAACACTTTTCATTCAAGCCTTAATATACGTGAGGAGAACCCAATATTAAAGCCATCATTTACCGTCGACTCCACATAACCAAAATTGGTAAAATTATGACATTAGTGTTTAAAATACCCCGGGTCTACGACGGAGAGACCCGTACACAAAAAGAATAGAAGGACACGCAAGTAGGCCGCCCATACAACTTCCTCGCATGACCTCTAAACGTTTCCATCTTGGGTGGCGAGAACAAATGAATGGGGCCACCCGTGATGTTATTGGATTTCACCACGTATCCTGATCTTAGTTCCCATGCCATACCCGACATCACAACCTCGAATCGTTTATTGCCTCTAGCCATACTCCGTCGAGTTCCACCTCAAGGGCTTACGGACACGGGTGTCTACCCAATCTAGACGAGTTCCAACTCAGTGGCTCGTGCCACCTATTGTCTACTCGCTAGCAAACCCGAGCGGTCACTAAGTGTAACCCAAAACCTCAGGCCTTACTAAACAGACAGACTTACATGTCTATGAAACCATTACAACACTGTCTAAACATTACATGACTCCAATTGGATGACCAAAGCACCCAAAAACATGTAACTCACCAAATAACACGAATAAACTCCATCATACTAAAATCTTTCATTGCGGTTATAAATCCGGACAAATGTCCACACGACTCATTTAGTCAAAACCCGAGCCAAAGGCCCAACACTCCACGTAAATTTCCAACGAAAGTCTCGTAAACCTTAAAACACATTTAACCGACATTTAACGTTTTCCCCAAATAAAGAAAATGTCTTTAAACAATGCTTATGATGACACACACCACAAAGACATGATTTCCCCAAACTCAACATGTATTGGGACCCAAGCTTTTCCAAAGGTTTATGAATACAATTATACTAAGATGCATACGTCATGAAATAGACTTCGTTTGTACATAATCATCAAAGATGCATAAATCATAATATAGATTTTACGTGCGGAAAATACACTACCGTACAACCGATAGGTCTCAATACTGGTTATCAACACAACGCATATAAAACCATTTCCAAAACTCATTTGTTCAACACTTACGTTAATAAAACAATATAGAAACTTGTGCAACAATTACACTACATACGTGGAAATAGGTTCTTGCACCACAACACGTGCAATGAAGGTTTATACAATTCCAAAAGAGAAATTCGAAATTTTTACTCTAAAATCCTTCCTCTTTAACCAAAAGACGTTGCGGCATAAAATTAACAATAAACCCCATACATCAGCTTATTCCCCAAAGTTCGGTACAAATGATGGGAATGCTAATAAAATTTCAAATCGAGTTTAAAGCTTTAAGTCTTAACGATAAATACGTTTCCCAAAATAGTAACTACTACGACATGAATACCGCTAACTCATTTAATGCATTGCAAAAAAGTCTAACAGTAAAATCAATGACGGAAAATGTTTTAGAACAAAAGCTCTGTTTGAGATAACATAATTTATATGATTACTCCCACCAATGTTATAATTCAATCCAAATGCAAAAAGTGCACGACGGTTGACATTTGTTAACAAAACCCAGAAATTAACGCACACAAAGTCGTAAGATGAGACACTATAATCCAACTGATTTTCATAAAAACTCATTAACGCTAAAAATCAAGTGGTGTCCAAATTTCCATTTTTCAACACAAGGTAAGGCGACCATTTTGACAAGATTTTTGATGAGACACGACACCCAAAGAACTCATAACTTGCACGCAATGAAATTAAACTCACGCATCTCAAAATATACGCACGCGACAAAAGAATCCGTAAAACAATACTCCATGAAATTCAACAAAACTCACACAACTAAAATTCCCAAGAACTCCGACTCAAAAGCATGGGAATAACTCTTCCTTTAAAACCATTGACATACGTGGAAGAGATCCAATGTCGAGGTCAAAATTCCACAGCTACTTCCCCATTAACTCGAAAAGCGTAAAACACAAATATTACGACATCCAAAAATAGCATTTAAACACAAGACGTGAAATAAAGAGAGTTTTGATAACAATTTGAAATCAGGTGCAACAAAACCATTTTAAGCATGCTTATGCTCATAGTTTAAAATATGTTGAGTGCTAAATGTTTTGCCAAAACGTTATAAGGTAATTCACTTTATGTTTGGCGATCATGAGAAGCAATATATGCAACCTTATTTTAGAAATAATTTGATGCATGAATTCGGTCGACACTCACATCTTAATACTACGCTTCCCAACATTCCGACGATTAACTCAATGCGTTCATGGCACTTAATATCATCCCAAGGAGACATCACTATAAACAACCAACATTCCTTTGCTTACTCGCTTAGAAACTTTCGCACTACTCTAACGGTCAACATACCAAGGTAGAGCAGGTAAACACAAGCACGAGAAAGGGTAAGGAAGAGTTTAACTGAAACAAGCACGAAAGAAACGTACTGCTACGTCTACCAATTGTCATAACATTAGCAAACCAAGCACACTCACGTAAAATATTCTCATAATAACATTAGCTAAGTGAGATTATGAACATATAACACATAAGGGTTCTCATTACCATCATCACAACGCTTGATGAACATAACTTCCGTTGACTCTAAGACTAACCCATCTTAGAAGTTTTACCCATACTCATGAATCAATTCTTAACATACTCAGTCTAAGTCTAGAAATCTTACATTCATGCCTAGTTCGCTTAAACTAGAGCTCTGATACCAACTTGTAACACTCTAAAATTCAGAGAAAATTAAAACCTGGAAATAAGGCAACATGACAATCGAATTGGTATAAACCTCCTTTAAAGGGGAACAGTCCTAAGACTTTACAAAACCTGAGCGGATATAGAATTCATCAAACAACTAATCTAAACATAACTATTTAGATTACATCAGTTGATGATCCGAAATCACCAAAAGGTAGGACTTAACAATGCCCAACTCCAAATACTAGTCATCTCAACAATGCCTCGAGTCCACACTCGACACTCAAACCCTCGGTGACCCGCCGCTAAAGGAACCTGTTATACACGTCATTTGAGAAAAAGTGTTAGGCTTAAAGCCTGGTGAGAACATACAGTTTATAAATTTCAAAGATATAAACAATTGTATCATAAGAAAATCTTTTCAATAAGGTTTAGTTCTCAATTAAAACCTTTGCCACTACCGGGCCTTTCGATCCAAAACTCCTCATTCAAATAAGGTTTAGTTTTCAAATAAAACCTTTTTCCACAACCAGGCCTTTCTATCCAAAACCCGCCACCCGATGACAAAAGAACCAAAATTACCAAGGATTGTAACGTAACACAAAGTAGGTCACAATCCGAGTTATGAGCTAACACTTGGAATCCATGGCCACGAACAACAACGGTCCGTACTACGATGTGAGTGTGGGCCCTCTCGAGGAAACTCAAAGATACTCGTTCACTAGGACTACACTATGATCCATGGCTAGTAACCGGTCTCACATAACCGTACCAAATGGCCCTTTCGTGGATCATATGCATCCAGCTACAAAAGAAGGGGTATATGACATCCCAACAACAAGTTATAACGTCCAGAACCTCACAATTTAATGCACATGTAGTTCTATATTTTGTTAACTGCCAGAACCTAACAATTTAATGCACATGTAGTTCTATATTTGCAAACAGGGGAAAAACATCCCAAATATATGTCGACTCAATACCTAGGGATCCACTAGTAATAGTCTAGACTTGTCACAATTTCATTTGTGACTAAACAAAGCTAAACACATAGTTTTCATTACATTTATATCCGAAATGCATTTTTCAAGTTTAACTGTTGACAAGAATGAAAATCATGAAAATGAGTTAATATACATTCTTTCAAATAATCCACATAAATGTGCAAGTAAAACCATCCTTTTACTTCAAATAAGACGGAACCCATCACTTTAGTCGGAAATGATCGGGAACCCTAAAATCTCCCAAAACTCAAGTTTTATCCAAAATGTATCAAACTTAAATCCAACCGTGGAAATACATCAGAGTTCACAAATATAACCTTTTATGTGTATAACAGTTTAAAAGGTAGTAGGAACTCACCAGATAGGATTTATACGAAAACCCGAAGAAACCAGATAACGACCACGACGAAGAGAAGACGAATCTTTCAACACCGAACCCTTGCCAGATGCACTTAATACCAACCATAAATGAAACTCTTATGATCACCAAAGAATAAAAGAGAGAGAGAAACTTGAAGAGAAAGAAAGAAAGAAGAAAGAGAGATTGAGATATTTAGGCTGAAAAGGGTATAAGTCGGCCAGCTGATTTTGCGGGTTATGTCGCGACCTCCAACCGCGGCATAACTCGCCCGCTTACTCAAAAACAAACCCATCCAGAGGGTTTCGCGGGTTATGCCGCGACCTCAACCCGTGGCATAACTCGCGTAGCTCACTGTGGTTTGTCCAAAACCACCAAAATCCAAACTCAAACTTCGCACTAAACGCGGTGCTAACGACAAAAGCTTAACACTAGAATACCAAGATTACATAACGAAAATCAGGGTGTTACAACTTGGTAGAGAAATCCAAGGTCCATTGATTTATCATTAAGGTAAGTCTCCCTCTCATCAATACCTGTATTATTAGATAATGTAGTAATATTTCTGGGTTGGGTGATTGTCTAATATGCTGATTGTTGAATTGGGGGTCTTGCTAATTTGTTTATTGTGGAATAGGGTATTAAGTTTCTATAATTAATCATGTGTGTGGTTAATCTCTTGGGGGAGAAATTTTGGTTTTTTAAGGACCGATTAGGAGAGGGTTGGGGGTTTCGTGGAAAATCGCCGCTGTGGGTGTTCGACAAAACCCCGAGTTGGGGGAATCGGTGACCTCGGGCACCAGATGGTTCGGTCGTGTTAGACACCGATCAAGACTAGTGGGAGGCCCCGGTCGAGACCACAGGGGAGGCCCCGGTCGGCATGGGGGGGGACCCTGGTCGCTCAATACCCCAGGCGATCCAAATGGATCCGGTCCCCGGGTCCTGCTGTGGGCCGAAGCCCATTTCATCCCTTGGGTTATTTAAGTGGGCTTTAATTGTTCACAAGCCAACCCATTTTATTTTAAGTTGCAAGGATTCGATGTACTTCCTCTCGAGTGGGATTTGATGGGTTAGGTTTCATTGAGAAATTAGATGGCGTTGGGATTATGGTATGAGATCAACCCTATATTAAAAATAGAAGGTATCAAGAATTTACCGAGCAATGCCTTGTTTTATAGGTTTTGGTTCGGATTCTATAAAATTAGACGCAAAGCTTTGAGCAAAGGACATCCGGTGAGTTTTTCTAAACTAAACCTTTTTGGTAACGAAAGCATGTAAAGTTTAATTTTAAACTTTGATTTATTTACGATGACATGATTATTATGAAATGATTTAAGCGTGTTATAAATCGTTGATGTTTAAATGTATGCATATATTATGTGTGAAGATTGTGACCTAAGTCGGGGAGTGTGGTCTGCCTACTCGTGCCGGGGAGTGTGACCCGTTTATGCCATTGGGGGTGTGTCCCAAAATTAAGGCAGTGCGAGTTAGACACATCGTCTTCGATGATAGTGTGGTCAGTAGCGTGTTTTATCCTTATGTGTGTATAAATCTGTTGATTTTACATTTCTGGAAAGTTACATTTTTGCTTATCTGTTAGAGGGGACTCACTAGACCTACGGTCTAACTCGCTATTTCAAAACTAATAATCTTTTCAGGTAGCCGTGCATTGATAAGGGCGGATAAGGGCAAAGAGAGGATGTAGCGAGATTGGATAGAAGTCTGTCATCCTAGTTTCCATTATTAATTATCTCAGTTGTGTATAGATTGCAGGCGCAAACCTTGAAATTAAATTGTAAGCTTGGGGTCGTGTTGGCATAAAATATTATGTTGAATTAAGTATTGACTGTTGTTCTGGTTGGGTTGTTACACAATGTACCTTCATTTCATGCAATATTTTAAAAATCTCTTAATTTACAAGTATCAAAATACAAGATACATATTACTACTGCATGTTTCTAACACCCACCAATTTGGTATGTGCAGGGTCTTCCTTTTATGCAGATATTTCCATGTATAACTATTAATTAATATATTATATTACTTTAAATTTGTTTTAATTATATTATTAAATATGTAATTGGTTATTTTTTCTAGATGTCATTAAAATATATAAGATAATCATTGAATTCTAACAAAATACTTAATTTTTTTATATAAAAAATATTATATTATTAAGCCTAAATTAAACAAATTTATAAAAAAAAAGAAAATATTATCACTTTTTCAAAACCATCCAAAATCGTACTGTAAATTGACCAAAAAAAATAAAATGAAAGATTAAAATCATGATTGATTAAAATCATGATGTATCTCGCTATATTGTGCGAGTACGCTTCTATTCTTAAATTAAATGCTTAAAAAAGATAAATACTATTTTAGTTATATTGTCGGAGACTTGGGAGTTACTTATAATATTTTTTTTAAAGTTCAAATTTTTATTTTTATTTTTATTTTTATTTTTGGAATTTTTTTGAAGGATGTTACAAAGTCAAATCTTTTTGGGCTATTTATTCATTATGTTTCTAATTGGGCCTTCACTAATGGCCCATTAATATCTGTCACCATCGAACTACTGTCATCACACACATTTTCTCTGCCTCTCATATTTCAGTTATGTCCACAATAATGTTGTGTGCTCCGGCACGCACCCGATTCTTACCATCGTTTTCTCTATCGCAACCGCTCTTCCGCCGCCTGAACTCTCTCGTCCACCGCCGTAACCACTGCAAACCGATCACCATGTCCGCACAAGACCAGGTCGTCGAACACATCGTCCTCTTCAAAGTGAAACCTGATGTTGAATCTAGCAAAGTCGCGGCTATGGTTAATGGACTCAACGGCCTGAGCTCACTGGATCTCACTCTCCACATAACTGCCGGACAACTTCTCCGGTCACGGTCGTCGTCGCTCACCTTCACTCACATGCTTCACAGTCGTTACAGATCGAAGGACGATCTGAGGGACTATGGCGTTCATCCACAGCACGTGAAAGTGGTGACGGAGAATGTAAAACCGATCGTTGATGATCTCATGGCCGTTGATTGGATATCGAACGGTGGTAGTGTCTCGCCGAAGCCAGGGTCGGCGATGAGAGTTTCGTTTTTGAAGTTAAAGGAGAATTTAGGGGAAAATGAGAAAGCTAGGGTTTTGGAAGTGATTGGAGGAATTAAGGATCAGTTTCAAGCGATTGAACAGCTAAGTTTTGGTGAGAATTTCTCTCATGATAGGGCGAAGGGGTACACGATTGCTTCAATTGCTGTATTGCCTGGGTCGGCCGATTTGGAGGCGTTGGATTCAAATGCGGAGCTAGCGAACTTGCAGAAAGAGAAAGTGAAGGATTTGATAGAGAGCGTGGTGGTTGTTGATTATGTGATTCCGCCTCCGCAGGCGGCCAACCTCTGATCGATGTTTGCCCAGGTTCTTTAGCTTTTCTTCAATTACATGTTGCATTATGTTTAATTCTTCGTTGAATAATCTTAGGGTGCGTATGGTTCGTTTTAAGGAATGAAAATGGGAATAGAAATGAATATAGTTAGGAATAGGAATGAATACATCCACTGCATTATTGTATATTGTATTGTATTGCATTACATTATATTGTTGATGTTTGGTGATGAAAAAATCATCGAACAACAATGAATAGATCGAGCCATGTATGCCTTATAAAAAAAGATCGAATCAGATATGAAGAATATTGAAAACATAGAAATCTAACAACAACATTGAAATCAAACTCCGTTCCTAAACCTAACAAGATCTTTATGAAATCAAAAGCTGGAACAAAATTCGTTCCTCTCTAACCCTAATAAAATCCGTTCGAAATCAAAAAGGGCAATTGGTATGTAGTTCAAGCAGATGAAGAAAAAAGAACAGAGATGGAGATGAAGGCTGCAACTCGTCAGTAAAACCTTCACCGAACCCAGTAAAACCTTGAACCCAATAAAACCTTCTCCGAACAAAACCAGTAGAACCTTCACCGAATATATACAGAACAAATACCTTGAATCCAGATCGAGTAAAACCTTCAACATACCAGCAGATACCTTGAACCTAGTAAAACCTTCACCGATCCAGTGATGAAATGCAAATGCTTTTGCAAATCGAACAGATCCATCGATCCCGTGATGAAGATGTAGAAGTCTTTGCAAATCGAACGATTTGATCCCGTGATGAAGATGTAAAAGGTTTTGCAGATCGAACAATTCCCCGATCATGTGATAAAGGTGCAGAAGGTTTTGCAAAGACGGAGGCTTTCTGTAGATCGAAGGTGCAGAGATGAAGGGTTTCTATGTTCCTTTTCTGAAGCAGCGTCTTTTGGTGTCTATTCCCCCCAAATTGGGGTGGAATGAATTTTAACCCAATTAATATAATCATTCTTTAACATTATATAAACCAAACATCATTATTCATTATCATTCTCATTACCTATGTGAACCAAACACCATTAATCATTATCATTCCCATTCCCCACCTTCTAATACCCCCAACCAAACGCCCCCTTAATGTGATGAAATGCTATTGCGTTGGAACATCAATGTATTATTCTCCGACTGCAATTCGCTTGTGAAGATGAGTGATTTTAATCTTAATTATGCGCATTGCATTGCAAAAGATCTTGTTTACCTTTATATTTGAAAGTTTGTGTAGGTGAAGATAAGGCTTCACTTTTCAATTGTATAGAAATAGTTTTAATACAGCTTTCGCTTAAATATTAAAGTTAATTATGATCTATTAAAAAGTGAGGTATCCTGGAGTACTCCAATTCCAAATCAAGTTCTGGTTTAACAATGATGACACCACTTGCTATATTCATTAGGAGAAAAACACAACAAAACAAGAAATGCAAGTTACAATTAAGATAGCTCCACCACAAGGACTCATCCCTTTGTAATCTCCAACATAAGAACAAAAAAACTGAATTAATAGGATTAAATATTAGTTAGGGGATAAGTGTGTTGGTGATTTTAGTGTTATCAAACATGTTGGTGTAGTTTTGATTTACGAGAGATCGATGAGTTTTATTGGTTAAGCTATAATATGAGTAATTAGGTGCGGAGTGCATGCTCGTATAAGCTATAATGCTATATATTTTGGATCTTAGATCACCATAACCCCCTCCAACCCCCCCCCCCCCCCCCCGGTTGAACATTCAGCGGACAGGGTCAAGGGAGGAAGTGCCCTTGCAAGATTCGGGGCAGCGCTTTTGAACCTAAATCATATGCACTAAATCTGGTCCAGAAAGTAAAGATCGGAAAGCCAATGCGTAATTTTGAAATTCTAAGGCATGCTTAAAAAGACAAGGGAGGTTATGAAGTTTTACTTAAGCCGAACCTTAGTTTCTGAAGACAAGTCTTCATAAGGGAACAACTTCTGATGGAAAATTTTCAGTTCAGAAGGTAAGACTTGAGTTCAGAAGGCTACTCAGCTTCTGAACTTAACTTATGCTCCCATTTTTTGATCTTATTCGTTTGTAGTTATTTTGATCAATGTTCTTATCTTCAAATAACTACCAACGGCCTAATTTAACTGGCGAATAACTACCTATATAGGTGGTTTTTTAATCTCATTATAATATACGAAACACATAACTCATATTGGTGTGCTATTGCTCTCGATTTGCCTTAAATATGGAGTGCGTATATGGATTATCCCCGAGTGATTTTCATGTTGCCCCGAAGCTAAAATAGGGACGAAATATCACTTACGGACACTGATTCCGTTCAAGATCCAAATTACGATCCATGTCACTACATCGATATATATTCCCTATTCCCCAGACTCTAGCAAAGTTGGGCATGTACCTGGTTCTAGTTCTTTGCTTTGATTGTAATTCAATTCTAGAAATTATTTGTTCTACACAAATCTGTCGCCAATTCAGCAAAAAATCCCGAAGCCTGGCCCAGGTCCGGTTTGAGCCCGACATGAAAAAGTGTGGCCCTAGTGAGCCTGAAGCTTGGTCCGACCAAACCTCAGAGCCCGATCATGCTGAAATTTTGGGGGCAGGCCTGGAAAAGCCCGGATAAGCTCGATCGACCCATTTTCAATCCCAAAGCCCGGTCTAGTTGGCCCGGGCTTTTTTTGCCACTAAAAATGGGCTTGGGCCTTGAGTGATTATCATTGCCATTTGGACAAATGAGTAAAAATTGCCAAAATGACATTTTTATTAAGACAATGGATTTTATCTCATGTCATTCTCAAAATATATTTGATAAATAATGTGTTAAATGGAGTGAGGAAGGTATTCAATCTCAAAAAATGAGGTTTACATCTTTTTTTTTTGTTGAGTAAACTACTATTTTCGTCCCTGTGGTATGTTGTTTATAACTATTTTCGTTCTTGATCTTTAAAAGTTGTTTTTTTGGTCTTTGTGATTTGCAACCCCTTTCGCTTTTAGTCCTTGAGAATATTAGTTTTAGGGACAAAAATGGAAAAGAATTGCAAACCACAGGGACCAAAAAAGCAACTTTTAAAGTCAAGGACGAATATGGTTATAAACAACAAACCACAAGGACAAAAATCGTAGTTTACTCTTTTTTATACCCAAGAAAAGGTATGGAGGTAAAGTTAGAATGGCATGGACATTCAAATTTCAAAAAAATGACTCTTCTTTGACATAGGGGGGTTGTTTATCAAACGTTTATCCGATAAGTGTTTACTGGGTCACTTACCTCTGTCGGTGAATATAGAAAAGAAACGAGAATCTTACCTGGTAAGAGCGAGAAAACACAGAAGGACAAATAGTCTTACCCGGTAAATGAGAGTGATGACTCTTAACCGGTTAGCGCTTATTAGATAAATTGTTGCATACGATGTTATTTTGATGAACTAGAATCTTACCCATAATGTAAGTGAGATTGTTGACCCTTAACAATAACATATTGGGTATTCGTTTGAGTAAACGGCTCATATAGTCGGAGAAACAACAAATTCCAATATTAGATTTGAGCACAATACGTATTTAAAAAAGAATTGTTGTTCAAAACTAGTTGTTACAAAAGAACCGACAAAATTGAAAATACAGTTTCATTTTGTAATTTGGCAAGGAGAGTTCACGTGGAAATCGACAAAAAATTTCCACTAATCCAATCATTTACCTTATTGTGTGAGCATGATAAGGATCGAGAATCTTACCTAATAATTGAGAATAGTGACTCTTATCTGGTTAACAATTACCGGGTAAGAGACGCTTATCAATAATCTACTATGCCATTTTGACCGCTTATCTTATTCTGTATCTGTAAGGTGAGGTTGATGACTCTTACCCAATTAATGTTGGTAAGCGGCCCCTTGTAGTTGTTCAAATAAAGAGCAAAGCAATTCTCGAGATTTCTTTGCCCGCAAGCTTCTTCATGTCTCGTCTTTTTAGCACACCTAAAAGTAAGATTACAAGCTTCCGACATACACAAGTTTTGAACTACCAAATGAATAATGAAGTCGTTAATATTAATAGATGGTTTGTCAAATCATTAGAACAACATGGATGCAACAAAACCACAAGGGTTGTGGCGTACCGGTTAAAGCTCTGGGGGATGTGGTGGAATATCCAATTTGCCCAGGGTTCGAATCCAGACGTACACAACAATTGTGACTATTGAGATTTAATCAGGGTTGATGTCTTACATGTATAATTTGCCAAGGATTTAGCCTAGGACACCCTTCCAAAAACAACATGGATGCAACAAATGAACCAACAATAAATAATTATTATTTTTAATAACTAAAGTAAATTTTCAAAATAAAAGGCAAATAAACTACCATATTGATAAAAATAAATAAAAATATATTACATAACGTGTCTCGCGTCGCGTCTAAATAAACACTGTAAATTATAAGATAGTAACTTGAATGTCGTACAACTTTTTACAATGGAAGACTTCCAATATATATGAACAATTTGAAACAATATTGTCTATCTGCTTTACGGACCGAATAAAAAACAACCTAGAGTCGTTTACCAATACAAATTGAGCAAACGTTAACCGAGTAAGGCTCTCACTTTTACACCAGGCTATACCTTTTTTTCCGTTACTACTTTCAACTTGTCCAAATCCGAGATAAACGCTATTATTCAACTTTACATTAAGGGAGTTCATGATTTCAAGGTAAACAAATTATCAAAACATTCCACCAAGTAGTGCATATACAATGACCCATCAGACAACTATAGAACCATCCAAATGCAATTGCATACTTTCCCCCTCCTCGATGAGGAACGACAATTAAAGCTTTAAAGACCGGTAATGATTCGTCTGTTACGTACAGATCTTGAAGAGAAAATTTAGCAAGCCATACAACTTAAAAGACTTTGCTTACAAGCTCTGATATCATTATTTTATTTCCCAGGGCTAATAAAATAATCGGTCAGTGCAAAGTATAAAACTGAAACTGAAAATTAAAGCACACTAAAAATTAATTAAAACATTATTTTATTTCCTAGGGGTAATAAAATAGTCGGTCAGTGCAAAGAATAAAACTGAAAATTAAAATTAAAACGTCTGCAAGATTCTGATATAAAGTTGATTCAAGAAATCAAACGAAAGGTACAGAATTTGCCTGACCTTCACACCTATGGTTCAATGGTAGAAAGCATAATACGCAAAGTTTTCGAGCATCAACATGATAACAATAACAGTCTAAATGAATTAATGAAATTTCCAGGATCACCAGGTCGTAAATTGAAACCGATAAATCAAAAGTGCCATTTCGTCACAAAGATTGTTCAATTTCCGATCTTCATATCAATTAGATTTCACAGATTTGTTCAACTTAAATGATCAAATAGTGAAAGAATGTGTATATTATCAGCTTCTACCATTCCTACCTATGCTTTCACAATATGCAATCTTGTAAAAACCAAACTTCAAAAGCTTTAAAAAATGTTTCTCAAGAAGAAGGAAAAAAAAACTATATATCGATACGCAGAAACTGTATGCAAGTCAAAATTTCATCAAATTCTTCGATGTGTCAAAAAAAATATTTAGACCAAAAAGAAGTGAAACCATCAGAATTCCATGTTGTCTAGGACTGAATCGATATCTGGGGTAATAATGGCACGCTTATTGAGTTCTCCGATATTGCAACAATGTTTTTCTTCAGTATTGATGGCGATGACATCCTGGGCAAAGGTACAATCTAGACCTCCATCAACCTGCAATCGATTCAATTGTTTTTATACCGAAGTTCATAAGGAGGATTATATATATATATATAGAGAGAGAGAGAGAGAGAGAGAGAGAATCATGCGAGAAGTTAAACATTTTGCGAGAAGTGTGATATCATATATGATTACACGGCCTGTGGGTGTGCTTAATCATATATGATTAAACGTCTATGTATTGTCAATATAACATGTGTTTAATCATATATGATTAAACACTTCTCGCCTTCTCGCAAAATGTTTAGCTTCTCGTTTAAACCTGCCCCTATATATATATATATATATATATATATATTGTGTTCAAATAGTTTCAAGACTTGATTTGGGTGCCAATAAGGTGAACAGAGGTGCAATACATGATTTGTTGTGGGTTTGGTACGCGACAAAAGTTTGTTAGTCCCACTTTGGTTAGCATGGGACATAACGGGACCTGAGTGGGATGTCCCACCAAAATACGTGGAACAAAAACCAGGACAAGATTAGTAAATTACTAAACTACCCATGTCAAATTAAAACCTTAAAACCTTCAACAATTCTTTCGTTAGGCTACCTCACTCTCATCCGACCAATTCAGTGCCTTCCACGTATCAAATATTTTGTTTGAACATCAAATAGTTTCAAACTTGATTTGGGCTCAGATAAGACAGATAGATTCATCTTCAACATCAGGATGGATCTTTTGTTACAAATCTAAAACAACATTTTTCAGTTATATTGTTTTGTTATTTAGTTTCATGTACCAAGAAGTTTTTCTTCAATATTTCAAGAACTAAATCAATTTTAGAGTTGCATAAGCGGTTCGTTTGGCGTCAAAGTAGCAAGAATGAATACTTACGTTGTATAGATGATCACCCAATTTCAGCTTTACAGCACCGCTCTTATACACCAGCATTTTACCCATAAAGCCTGAAGGAAGTTCTTTCAAACTGCAAGCTTTTGAAGAGGGTCCTGTAGGTTTCACTGGCTTTGAGCTCGAAGTTGTCTCACTATCCTCAATCTTTGCAGATTGCTTTGGTAGAGGCATCGTCGTTGGCAGTTGAATGAAAATCAATTTCTTTTCCAAGTCTTCCTCCTGACTAGGGAATCAGCTTAAAATTTTAGGATGTATTATAAAACTATGCGAGCTACATGTCCTCACATCTAGTCTCCTACTCTAGTGTTCGGTCTCTAAGTACTCCTATCAGGGATAATTCCCTCGGAAATGCTTAAGATCGTGTATTGTAGCTTACATATTTTATGTATGAATCATGAAGTAATTTTTATCTTTTATTGTCTTGGTTTTAGATTTGTGTATATGTATACACAAGTATATAAAAGTGAACTCTTGCTTCCTCAATTTTCAAGAATCCCCTAATCCTGCTATCTGGTTAACAAGAACCCATATTCCCATACCCATAACCTTGAGGCATAAATTTGAGAGAAATCAAGCTCAAAAGCTAAAGTAACCAACCAGTAAGCCAAGTTCTTCAGCTGGCTTTGTAGAGAACTCATTGTAAGCATTGGTTTCTGAATCTTGCTTAAATTCTTGCTCATCGAGAAGCTCTACAAGTAGTACAAGAAATGATAATACATTACAAGTAATAACGGAGCAAGAAAGTGCAATAATGAGGAATTTTAGCCTATGTAGTTGAGTGTATTAAATTGTGTCGAATGCATCCTCTAAGGCTATGTTTGGCAAGATATGCTAATTGTTGCTTGATAAACTAGCAGTTAGCTAATAAGCTAGTTGATAAACTAGTCATGTTTGGTTTTTAAAAAAAAATAACTGATAAGCTAGATAACAATGTAAAATGACCTAAAAGCACATGTTGAAAAATTAATTGAAAAACTTTAAGGGGCATAATTGGAAAAAGGTGGAAACTTATTGAACCAAACATGGCTTTTTCAATAAACTCAAAAAATAAGCCAACTTATGGTTGCCCAACATGGCCTAAAACAACTACATTTAAAACATACCTGGATTTCCTGAGTATGGCATCCTTACAGGTAGAGTAACAGGGTAGTACTTGTAATAATCCTGAAGTATAGACCAGTAAAAAAAGAAAAAAAAAACATGAAGCCTGGAGATGTCAAGGAGAAAACAATTCTCAAACAGGTGGTATTAATGCAAACCAAAAAGTTGAAAGCTTGGCTATATTTCACCTACCCATGGCTCCTTGTATTCCTTCATTGGCATGCCTGGGGTTGCAGCATCACCACCTGGATAAAAACATGTTCGATGAAAATAAAATTAATGTGTGCATCCTTTGGCAGCTAGGTTAACCGTTAGCATGGTAGATAGAAGGATGAATTAATTACCTCCAGACTTGGGAGTGGAACCAAAACTAAACGATGAAACCCGTGTCTTTGAAGCTGTAATTATGGTACATAAGAGGCTATATTAGAACTCTATATGAGGACAGATCGTGAATCATCATTTATACATTAATGCATCATATGTGAAGGTAGAGAGAGTGTTAACCAACAGCCAATCGCTTTATACAATGGCCCTGATATATGGCATAAATGTGCAGTATAGACACTACTAGTACATGACCTCTCAGGATCTCCAATCATGGAAATTTCATTCTACGACAAACTGAATATATATATATATATATATATATATAAACATGGATGAGACTAATATCTTAGGCATAAAAGCAGTGGTACTCGAGGCTGTTCTAAATGCTAAAACTTGATCAAGAATTTGCCCAAGCAGAATGAAAATTGACACCTAAAATGTTTACCCAGTCTAATAATATGTTAATAATGTGTACGAAGAAAAAAAACGGTCACAATGCATAAACTTCCTCTTGTTAAGCATAGCCCAATTCAGGAAATGCACACTTGCATCGGCAATATGAAGATTTTAATAATATGCCAATATGGTATCCTTTTCTTGCATAATCTTTTTAGGGTTCATAACAGTTGTTTTGTATGCACAAATGCATATAATTCTTCACTATGAAAACACCGGAAAGCATGTTTTGGTAAACAAAAAGAGCTAATACACCCCTCCGATTAAGAAAGTTGGGGAATTTCAAGAGCAAACTAGTGTTGGCAGTTTTTTAGAGGGTAGAACATATTGAAGAGTAAGGTTATACCATTGACTACAAATCTACTCAGAGACACAAATGATAACATCAAAATGAACTTTATACAATTGTATGCACATGCCTTGCTTAGAAGCTTAAACCTTCCTAAGAGCTAAGAAACAAAATTGAGGGGGTAATAAAGGTGAGAAAGAAAAAGGAACGTTACGCTTGGGTTCAGATTTGAATTTCGGTTTCTTAGAAGCTTCCTGCAAATGAACAGAAACACATAGCTTAAACAAATAAGATCATGGCTAAACTATCATTTGCAAAAAAGAAAAAACACAGAAAGATGAATGGAAAATTTTGGAAACGCCAATTACATGTCTTGAAAGCAGACATAAGAGCAAAAAAACTTAAATGAACTTCGATTCAAGACCAGACATACATTGAAGCGCTTCAACAATTCTTGTGCCTTCACCTCCTCAGCTTCAGCATCCTCAACCTTCTCACTAAACACAAACAATTGATTACACCATTAGAATGATCTTTTTTTCTTTTTGGAAATGGGTGATCCTAGTCCCATGGCAAGTTACGATTGTAAGCTTCGCCCACAACCGTGAGGTAAATCTCCCAGTGGCCATAAGAACATATGCAGATGGCAGGATTCGAAGTTTCGAACCCAGGTTGATTTTAGCATCCCCTTGTCCTTACCCACCACGCTACCACCCTTGTGGTTTAGAAGGATCTTCTTTATATTATGTTCAAGTAAATTAGCATTTTTCTTACTATATGCAGAAGAGAAAAACTCACTAAAATTGATGTGCAAACTCACTAAATTACCACCCTTGTCCTTAAACCATGTTCCCAATTTTACAACTATAATCATCATTCATCAATGCCATACTACCACACAAAAACCATGATCAAGCTATGCTTTGGTACATAATATAATCAATAAGACATACTTACGTTTCCACTTTTCTAGATGAAACAAAAAGTAGATAACTAACTCCACTAGGTATAAAATCAATACTCACGGTTTAGGTAAAACTAGCTTTTGCTCTCTGCGAGGAGGCGCTTTCGGCATAAACTTAATCTGAAAATCAACCAATTGTCAATCATATAGACATTAGATCAAAGTTTAACATCTAAATTCATATGCATTCAAATAAAAGCAATCACATACTAAGTTAATAAATAGTAGAGACCTTTCTCTGAGGTTTTGGAGCGCCATTGTTAGTCTTCTTATCCATCACTATTCAAAACTTGAATTCAGTCGGTTTCTGTTAATAGAAAAAAAAACAAAATTCATCGCAAAAGTAATCAACATAAACCAATCAAAACTTCATTCTATTTTAATATTCAATCTCTGTATCCTATTAAGAAACGTAAGAATGAGAAAGAGATAAGTTTAAATACTTTCTCCGGTGAACGTGATAGTATCGCCGGCGAACTGGTAAGCTTTTCCGACTACTGCGGCGGTGAACGTGGTGGTGGCGGCTCAAAAGGAGAGTGGAGAGGGGAGGTTTTATAGCGGTAAAGTTCCCAAATTCGTTACGAGATTAAATTACAAAAATCGTCCTTGAATTATATCTTAATGTTTTTTTTTCACCCACTTAAAATTTAGTTTGACACTTTTATTCATAAATACCAAATTCATGAGATATTTAGTCTACTAGGATGTTCTTGTCTCGATTGCGTTTGCGCTCTTTATACGGGGCATCCGCCAATAATTGTACACAAAATCGTGATCTAGTGTTTTCGCCCCCAATAGGTTGTAAACAGTTTTTAATTAGCTGGTCATAGTCCCTTAACTTATTTTTTAATTGAAAGTTATTAACTAATGAGAAATGTTGGTCATAACCAGTTCTTATGGCGCCCCTGTCCAAAAATAAATATAAAACTTAAAAGTTATGTGTGTGTTACTGTGTCAGAGTGTTCTTTTAAAGAAAATGCACATTTGAAAATTGGAAGTATCGTTCAAATTTAGTTCACTGATGATTCTTGTGTAGCGTTCTAATTCATTTGACAAAGATGCACCTTTTGATTTATTTACCGGCACGAAGATTGTGAACAAATTTGAACATTTGAGAATTCTTTTTTAGATTTTATGAGAAATTGTGTACTCAAAAGTTATATTTATACATAGATAGAGGTGGAATATTAAAATATAATCGAATAGACAAAATTAAATTATAATTATGTGATTGTTTCAATGACAACAAATAAAAATGTCTACTAATATCATACTTATAATTTCTTACAACTTCCAGAAAATAACTAGAATTGTACTCGCGCAATGCAGCTAGATATATCACGATTTTAATGTTTCATTTTATTTTCTGTTTTTTGTCGATTTACATTACGATTTTGGATGGTTGTGAGAGAGTGATAATGATTTTTTTATATAAATTTGTTTAATTTAGACTTAATAATATAATGTAATTTATTTTGGTTTAATAATATAATTTTTTATACAATATTCTGTTAGATTTCTTTTAATTATATTTTAGATTTTTTATATTTAAAATTTGATTTTTATTCTATATTTAATTATGCTGAGAGTTATTTTAGGGGAGTTAAAGTGGGAAATGATTTTAGAGGAGTTAAAATGGTTAGAGATAATGATTGAAAATTAATAAGTAACATTAAATGTAGTACATACATATTTAATGGTTGTTTTTTAAGTAATTATCATTAAATAGCGGTACATTAAGGTACATTAAGGTTTAAGACTTGTTTTTAAGAGTTTTTTATGTCTGCTTTATAATGTAGTATAGATTGGTAGAATTCTTTAGTTGGTTCTATAACTCAGTGTCCAAAATAAGTTTCCAACCATAACTAGCGATTATAATTGGTCCTCGTTCAACCAAACCTTTCTTAACCGGGTCCGGACCTATCTTTGGGTTTCGGGTTCAATTTGAACATCTTTATGTGCAAGTCATATAACTTTATAATTGAAAAAAATATATCCTACTTTATGGTTAAACTGTTTGAGAATGAACTATAACATGCATAAGTAAAAAAAAAATTATTTTGTTACATGCATTTTCAATTTTATAAACAATAAATTCCAACATTCACATGAATTTGTGTTTTGAGTAGTCTAGTATGATAAAAAAATATTTCACTAATAGAAACATAGAAAGTTACAATTTATTTCATATATATTTTCCATATATTCTTGTCATGTTCCCTATTTATTGCAGTTATAGTGCATATATTATTTCAAATGGTAATAAAGAAAAAAGATTCAGGCAAAATGGAATGCTATAAATGTCGCGCATGATCCTTGTGAAACATTGCACATTGTGCAATTGTAAAAAATCTGTAAGAATATGGTCAGAAAACCGTGTCCCTATTCATTCACATTCACCGGTATATATAATGATAATATTTACACTTTGGTACCACCAACTTTACAAATTAATATCTTAGTCTAATATACCCCCTCAGTCTAAGGAGAAGTACGACGGATGCTTAGACTGGATCTGAAGTCGTGAAAGAGTACTCGTGGTAGACCTTTGGTGAAGATATCTGCTAGCTGGTAGCGTGACGGGACATGTAAAACCCGAATCTGGCCGCGTTGAACCTTCTCTCAGACGAAGTGGATGTCGATCTCAATGTGCTTGGTCCGTTAATGTTGGATTGGATTCTCCGACATATAGATGGCGCTAACGTTGTCACAGTAGACCAAGAATGTGCGTGTGGGATGATGGCCAAGCTCGAGAAGGAGGTTTCTGAGCCAACAAATTTCGGCAACGACGTTAGACACACCTCGATACTCAGCTTCGGCGCTCGAACGGGAGACTGTTGACTGACGCTTAGAGGACCATGACAGTAAGTTGTCTCCTAGAAATACACAGTAGCCAGAGGTGGAACGGCGGGTGTCTGGACAACCCGCCCAATCAGCGACGGTGTAAGCCAGAAGAGTGGATATTGAGGTACGACTCATGTATAATCCCATGTCAATGGTGCCTTTGACATATCTAAGAATGCGTTTCAGGGCATTCATGTGTGACGTCCTCGGAGCGTGCATGTGCATGCAAACTTGTTGGACGATGTAGGAGATATCAGGACGTGTGAATGTGAGATACTGTAGGGCACCTACGAGCATGCGGTAGGTGGTGGGATCATCGATCAATTCCCCAGAGTTGTGGCTGAGCTTCCCGTCGGTGTCAACTGGAGTGTGGACAGGATTGCATTCAGTCATGTTTGCCCGAGTAAGAATGTCAGCAGCATATTTCTGTTGAGATAGGAATAGGCCAGTGGGGTCACGCTTGACCGAGATACCCAAGAAGTAGCTGAGATGGCCCAAGTCCTTCATAGCGAACTCATTGGACAAATGAGTTAGGATGTGGAGTTTGAGAGCCGATGATGATGTAGTGAGAACGATATCGTCGACGTAGAGAAGAAGATAGGCCGTGTCTCGGCCGTGTCTGTAGATAAATAGGGAGTGATCGCAGGCACTATGTCGAAAGCCAAGCTTAATGACATAGTCAGTGAAGCGTTGATACCATGCACGAGGTGCCTGTTTGAGGCCGTAGAGAGACTTCTTTAACCTGCAAACATGGTTAGGATAAGACGGATGCCGAAATCCCATGGGTTGATGCATGTACACTGTTTCCGCTAAGTGTCCATGGAGGAACGCGTTTTTAACATCCAGTTGGTTGATTTCCCACTGGTGGGATAACGCAATGCTGAGGACCGTGCGAATGGTTGCCGGTTTGACCACCGGGCTAAACGTTTTGTCGCAGTCAACGCCAACCTGCTGTGACCTGCCATCACAAACTAAGCGCGCTTTGTAGTGCTCAAGAGATCCGTCAGATTTGGTCTTATGTTTGAAAATCCACATGCATCGGATGATATTCATCGCCGGTTGGGGAAGTACCAATTCCCATGTATTATTGTCGATAAGGGCATTAAACTCATTAGTCATGGCTTGGTTCCAAACGGGAGTTTTGAGTGCCTCGGTAGGGGAGAGGGGCAAAGGCTCAAATGGGGGAGAGGTATGGAGATTGAAAGGTTGTTTTGGTTTTGAAATTCCGGTCATGCTACGTGTGTGCATGGTGCGGGGTGGGTGGTAGTGGTGGGTCTTGGATAGGTGAGGTTGTGGCGGGTGGGGGAGGCGGTTGGTGTGTGTCGGTGGGGTGTGGGTTTTCGCGTGGTTTGGGTCGACGTGAGTAGGTTTGGAAGGTGGGAGTCAGTTGAGAAACCAAACTTGTAACACTATATACAATATCTCGATAACTTGTCAAATCCCAAACAAGCGTACGTTATGCGGCAATGGCTCTGATACCGAAAAACCTTGACTTTGCTTTCAATGGATTAGGTCAAGATTCGAGTGTCCATGTCATGTGTATCCCGTCTAGTTTCCAACATGTTTTCCCCTTTCCAAATGGAGGGTACCACATGTCACAAACAATTAAAATATATATATATATATATATATGCCTCGGGATCATTTGATGATATATGCCAAGGGAGATTTTGTAACACCCGTAATTTCGGGTAAACTTCCACCATCTTGGTGTTCGTTAGAGCGTTTAATGAACCGTACGTTATGTATTATTATTTGGTTTTGTTGCATGGGTCTTATCGTAAGTTATTCGTCGAAGAATCGGATCATTTCAGGTCGGGATCGCGCCAAAATGAGCAGGTGTCAAAGTCGCAGGTCGAAGGGGGCTCGCTGGTCAACAAACAACAGAGGGCTGGTGCTGAGCGACAATGCCCAGGGTATTATCTTTAATTTTTTTATTGACTTTATAATAATTATTAACTAGAAGTGTACCCGCACAATGCAGCTAGACACATCACGATTTTAATGTTTTATTTTATTTTCTGTTTTTTGTCGATTTACATTACGATTTTGGATGGTTGTGAGAGAGTGATAATGATTTTTTATATAAATTTGTTTAATTTATACGTAATAATATAATGTAATTTATTTTGTTTTAATAATATAATTTTTTTATAAAATATTATGTTAGATTCTTTTAATTATATTTTAGATTTTTTATATTTAAAATTTGATTTTTATTCTATATTTAATTATGTTGAGAGTCATTTTAGGAGAGTTAAAGTGGGAAATGATTTTAGGGGAGTTAAAATGGTTAGAGATAATGATCGAAAATTAATAAATATCATTGAATGTAATACATATAGCTTTAATGATTGTTTTTTAAGTAATTAACATTAAATAGTGGTACATTAAGCTTTAAAACTTGTTTTTAAGAATTTTTATGTCTGCTTTATAATATAGACTAGTGTTGGGCCCGTGCATTGCACGGGAGGATAAATTTTTTGTTGGAATATTGAACCGAGTTAAAATGAAACGTAATTTCTCTGTTAACAGTTAATGAAATACAATGTGAAAAACGAATGTATTTTCATAAGTGATTAACTTGCATGTATTCTTAATCGTTTTTTGTTATGAGTTTGTGCAATAATATTGGTAATAGTTTTGTATTATATTATTTAAAACTTAAACGACATGTATCACAACATATTTATCTGACTATTGACTTAAAGACCTCATAATATTAATCGATAAAAATAAATATATGTATATATATCTTATTCCCCTACTTCGAAAAATATGATTGTGGGTTTTGAAAAATATAAACAAATCCTCACTAAATAAAATAAAATATAAAAAAATAGTTTTTCAAAGAAACAAAAATATAGTGGAATACCTTTTATTCAGTTGCAGGTTCCGCCATTGACACCCGACTGTTCGTCTTCTTCTTGTACTCGGATGATACATAGAGAAGCTATATATATTTATAGTGAATGTAGAGAATATTTTAAAATCTTTTATTTTCATTTTCGATTTTACATTTAAATGTAAATATATTAAAAATATGGAAGAATATTTTTATATCTACATCGTTTCTATTTTATTTTCTTTACACTTGGTTAATTTGGAAAGTATTGCGGAATATTTTTATTTTAAAGAATACGATAATTTATTAGTGTATCTCGTTATTTTTTATTTTTAATTCATATCAACCTTCTTTTTTCTTCTTTTAATGCTCGTGAAAAAAATACGTGTAGATTTTATATTATAAAAAAATACGTGTAGATTTTATATTATGCTAATATAAAATACGTGTAGATTTTATAAAATAAAATAGATTTTATATTAGCAAAAAAAATACGGAAAAAAAAGAGTTTATATTACATCTAGTAAAAAGATTTTATAAAATAAAATATGGAAAAAGATTTTATAAAATAAAATATGGAAAAATCATTATGAGATGTAATATAAAAAAAATACGGAAGAAAAAAGATTTTATATTACATCTCATTAATATAGATTTAAATGTTAAATCTACATTTAAAATTGATTATGCTAATATAAAATCTATTTTATAAAATCCTCCACCAAAAAAACAAATAGTTATATTAATAAATGAGTATCCATTCCACAAATAGATGATTATGTGAGATACTGTGCTTGGAAAGGTTGTACCAAAGCATTAAGAATTTGTAAATTAAGTAATTGACTTTAATTAGTTGTAACTTGTGCTTAAAATGTTGTAATTAAGAGTTTTTTATACCGTTTTTATAATATAGTATAGATATAGATATAGATATTATATATATTTAACTTATATAAATATGAGACCAACAAAAAGAGGTTCCTATAAAAACTATCGTTGTCGACTTTTATGTTAATTTTTAATTTAATGAGGCGAACAAGTTAATGGTAGCAGCGTTTTTGAATAGCTTATAAGCTAGTTTGCCAAAAATAGCCTTAGGGGGTGTTTGGGATTGCTTATTTGAAGGGCTTATCAGCTTATTGCGATTTGACACCGCAGATAAGCCCTTTTGAGTGTTTGGATGGGAAGAAAAAAAAAGAGCTTATAGTGGTGTCAAACCGCTGAAAAGCCATTTTTGATAAGGGGGTGTTTGGGATTGCTTATTTAAAGTGTTTTTTAGCTTATTGCGGTTTGACACCGCAGATAAGCACTTTCTAGTGTTTGGATGGAAAGAAAATGAAAGTGCTTATAGCGGTGTCAAACAACAGATAAACACTTTTTCATAAGTCACTTTATTTTAACTTATTAGCTTATTTCAAAAGTGCTTATCACTTTTTAGGTTACTTTATATGTATAAGCAATCCCAAACACCTTTAAACAACAACTTATTAGCTTATTACGTTTTGATACCACAATAAGCTAATTCAAACACCTTTTTAAAAACTCCGGTTTGACACCGTATAAGTTGATAAACACTTATCAATATAAGCATAAGTTGTTTTAAATAAGCAATCTCAAACACCCCTAAGTCATTTTGTTGCAACTTATGACTTATTTACTTATTTACTTATAACAGGTTAAAGCCAAATGACCATTTTACCCCTTTTATTTTAACCTAATTCATCTGCTCGTTATCACATCGTTGAACAGACCTGCGCCTCTCTTCTCCATCGCTCTCTTCACCATTGCTCTTCTCCCATCGCTCTTCTTCTCCAACAGATCGCCATCGCAGACACCTTCTCCAACAGATCGCCATCAGGTATGATTTTTCTCCTCGATTTCTCTTCGTTCGTGTTCAGCTTCACCTTCGTTCGTGTCCAGCTTCCCTGTTCCTTTTTTTCTCTTCGTTTTTCTTCCTATCGATTTCTTCGATTGGTGGCCTGTTTAGCTTATGGCTTGTTTAATTTGTTCACTGATTGTTCGATTTTTCACTGATTGATCGATTTTTATGTTTGATTTGTTCACGATTGTTATGTTTTGTTCACTGATTTTTCTGCTCATTTTTGTGGACTGATTTTTCTGTTTTTTCTGCTCAGTTTCCCTATTATGTTTCCCTGTTATGTTTTTTCTTCATTTTGCTTGTATATATATATACACACACACTAGCTCAGAACAAAGATTGAAGTCCATGTTTGGTTTCTGAAAGTTAAACCCAATATATTACAATAATTAAATTGATAACAATTATTTATTCTGTTTGTAGCACCAAGAAGCACTAATCTTGTTACTTTGGTTAGCATTTTTTCCTTTAAGAAACACTATTCAATCAAAATTTGGAGTTGAAAACTACATATGACTGTCAACAGTCAAATGTGAATTGAATTCTCTTTTGGGTATGCATGTATTTTTGGGGGTGGGGTAGTGCATGACAGCAACTGAATTACCTCAACCTACCAACACAAAGAAAAGGAGGCCTTGCACTAACCAAACCCCCTATCTGTCCTGCTATAAGGTCTATGCTCAAAGCAAGCTTAATTATGATTGAATTATGATATATGTAAGTGGTTTCTTTCATTTATGATAGAGCACATATTTGTATTACTATGATGCTTATAAACTTTATTGCTTAATGGATTAAACATACATAAGAATCTTTCTAATCATAAAAGAGACTAATGGATTTCAAAAATATGTAGATGTATGCATCTTTGTATGCCGTCATACTTCTTATCTTGTTTTTTCTGTGTATTTGGTTTGTTTTATGTTTTGCACTTTACTGTTTTAATTATGACTTTGGGTAATAAAACAAAGGAAAGTGTTGGTCAATCTAGTGTGAATCAATGTTACTAGATTTGCTGCCACCCTGACAAATCATGCATTGATTTTTTTCTTACCTGTTATAGTTACTTTTGTGAACTGATCTATCAAAATAAACAAATCCAATGAAATCTTAGGAAGTCTAGTAGAATACATACGTATAGTCCTCGTTGAAGTGAAAAATAGAAAATCTGGAGAATGTACCTCGAGACATCCTTATGATGAACTGTTAATATCTTATTAATTGAATGCCTACCGATGTTTTTGTGCAAATAGATTTATGCAGATCGACTTGACCAGTTATCGTTTATAACTTTATGCATGACTTGTTACACAACTAGTGCTTTTTGGACCATGTTCTAGACTTCTAGTTACCTAGTTAGGTTATTCTACATGCTTACTTGAGCGTTGAGATATATTCTCTATGCTTATTGGGTGATCAATCTTTATTGAACATTACCCACATTTTAAGAACTAGTAGATGAGCTTGAAGAGTGTTCTTTGTTAGGTTTAGATAAGACTAAATTATCACAAACTACAAGCTTTTGTTGGTGGTCCTTGTTTGACTTATGCCATGACTTTGTTCGTCCTATGTTCTTAGAATTCATGGATTACAAATTTCACTTCACCTATTTTTATATAGGGTATGTGTTTATCTGGCCTCAACCTGGTCATAGTTGGGTCTTTCATAAGAGTGATATGCTTTTGCTGCATTTTGGTGATTTTACAGAAGACATTTGTTATCTCAAAATAAGTAATATAAGTATGCAACTGTACACAAATCCAAGCTATCGTTTTTGACAACTACTCCCTCCGTCCCAATTTCCAAAAATAAGTGTCCGTATTTCTATTTTAGTTTGTCTCAAAATAAATGCCCGTTTTTAGAAGTAAGAACCAAGTAATGTATCCATAGTGATTTGATTATAGAGCTTAGAGTATCAAGTGCAAGAAACATTGATTTCAAAGCAAGCTTAATTATGATTGAATTAATGGACACAACAGTACCATCGGGCATTTAGTCCATGTTCATCTAAATGCAACCTCCATTAGTGAACTAATAGATAACAACATATACTACTAATACTCTTTCATGTTGATTAATTTAACAACTCAAATGATATATATATATATATATTAGGAGTCTTGATCTTCATTTTGCTTGATCACTGTTTTCCCTACTTCACTCGTACACATACAATTTTATATACTTAGCTTTTCCAGTGATAACTTTGGTAATGGATGCCAACGATGATAATTTTGTTGCTAGTGATGCATCTAAAAAGAGTAAGCCAAAAATTATTTGAACGGTAGTTTCGACGAAGCGTTTGACATGGCACAACAAGAATCGTACAATCCTCGTACGGGAGGTACGGATGGTGATGATGAAGGATCTGGTAGCAACAATGAAATACATGAAAATACAAGTTCATCTCGTAAGCTTGATGATCTATATATGAGTGCAGTAAGAGATATGATTGCCGGAGAACTAATGAATCGCTCAAGATGAAGATCTATTATGAATGACAATCGATTTGTGTTACTGATATTTTGGTTATAAAAATATTACATTATGAATGGTGATCTAGTATTTTTTTTTCTTTTCGTTCTAAAGATCTAGTATTTTCTTTGTTCTAATATTTTTTTTGTTCTAAAGATCTAATATTTTTTTTGTTCTAAAGATCTATTATATTTTTTGGTTCTAAAGATCTATTATTTTTATTATAAATTATTAATGTTATTTGTATAAATTTTTGTTATTTAGATTTTTTTAAATAAATTACTAATGTTATTAAATAAATTTTTGTCAAAAATATTATTATAAATAATGAAAAGTAAATTGTTATATGTTAAAAGTACAAAAAAATCAATAAAATTGAAGCATGTCCTTTTTGGTCATTTTTACATATATAAGTTAAAATTGCCAAACACTTCTAAGCTGATAAGCACTTTTTAAGTGTTTGGCAATTTTAACTTATATATGTAAAAATGACCAAAAAGGACATGCTTCAATTTTATTGATTTTTTTGTACTTTTAACATATTACAATTTACTTTTCATTATTTATAATAATATTTTTGACAAAAATTTATTTAATAACATTAGTAATTTATTTAAAAAAATCTAAATAACAAAAATTTATACAAATAACATTAATAATTTATAATAAAAATAATAGATCTTTAGAACAAAAAAAATATTAGATCTTTAGAACAAAAAAAATATTAGAACAAAGAAAATACTTTTGAGATCAGGAACGTGATCTAATTGAACTCCAATCCCCTCATGTTGATCAGGTTTAAGGGGATGTTGGACTACTAAACCAAGACCTTGAGAACATGTCTTTTATTCTTTTGGACCATTGGCCTATCAAGGATTGCAACTTGCTCCATTTGATTCTCAGACCTCCCAAATTGTGGAAGCATTGCGGCTAGTATGTCTTCTTATGCAGTTTCTTTTTCAATAACAACAAACACACGATGAACCATGGAATTAGATGGGAGATTCAAATTTATATGCCACATGCCTAATTAGTTGTAAAACTTGACGTGCAATGTTGTCTCCTAAAATTTGAACCCAACCTTGATTCAATGTATAATCTTGCAACATCCTAGACTAAACATGTGTCCCGAATGGAATAAGTAACTATAGTTACTCAAACGATCAACCACCACCATGATAGTGTTGTTTGTTCCAAGAGAGAAATCCTTTCACCACGTTCATTGACACATCTATGTGAATGTGTGTGGGGATGCTTAAAGGTCATAGCATCTCTTGAGTTGTAGCACTCTCATTTTGCGTTGACAAGTCTCACATTCAACAATCTAAGACATGATATCCTTCTTTGTGGTAGGTCAATAGAATAATGTTTCCACATTGTAAATTGTATTTGGAGCTCCCTAATGTTGTGCAATACCTTATTTATGTAGCTCATGGAAAACCTTCTACATTAGATCTTCTAAAAAACTGACATATATGCTTTTGTTGTGAGTATTCACCAGTTTATACATGTGTCATGTGGTCCTTGGTTCACTACCACCACTCTCAGTGATATGGAAGCTAAAGTACATCACCAACCTAACTTTCTTGTGTTTCGACATTTAATTGGGAGCACAACAAAGAAGGCATGTAATTCCATCATGCATTCAAGACAACCCACCAACAAAAATTCTCTTTAAGCTTTTTATATTGGACTTGAAGGTCTAATTCCAAAAGTTACGAGAGCCATTTATGTTATAAAGCTATGGTCTTGTGTTGGCTTAAGAAATGTTGAGTGATTGGTCGGTTTTTATTAGAAAGTAGCATGTTACTGATATTATCTCCATTCATTCACTTGATAAACCACAACACACATCTAATTTTTGTACGTAGACAACTTTGTTTTTGACTCTTGAAGCCTTCTAAAATGAGCCACATGTTTCTTTATTGCCTTATCTCTTGCTTACAAGCATTCGTCTCTATCACAGGTTCTTTTTTGAAATTGAGCAGACATGGTATTTTTGCCTTTTGAGTTGTGTAAAGGTTACCTTTGCTTACTACTTCCACTCGAGCTTCTCCCTTTTTAACCCCTCCAATGAGGGGTTTACTAACTTTGCAATGATATCCGGTCTATCCAAAGAATCCTCTAAGGCCTGGGCCAAGAAAGCTTGTGTCAACCTTGCTGGGACCCAGCAGCTACTTTTGCCGAAATCATGTGACTTGGATAATTGAGTTGTCTTCGGTCAAAGAAACCCTTTTTTTGTACTATTTGCTTAGAGTTGGTGTAGAGCAATTTAATGACAATGTAAAATCCTCCGAGTGTTCTCATGCTACTGTGAATCTATATATCATCTGAAAAAAGCCAACATGAACTCTGTGAGATACGTTGCAAACATAGAATTCACTCAAGTTTTCAACCATGAACTTTGTAAGATGTGTTTCAGACACTTATTCATCATAGCTTAAGATATAGTATTATAGTTCTACTTTAGAGGTGCTTTAGTGGTTTGGTTTGGGGTATAAGGAGTAGAAGTAAACCCTTATCTCTAGAGTAGCTGATTTGATGGTGCTAAATGGCTTTGGGCTACAAAATTCATATGAGATGGAGTTAATTCTTTACCTCCTTTGAAGGTTGTGAAGTTATCTTAAGCTTCCTCTTAATCATAATTATTGGGCTCCTTTTGTCTGTCCACTTTGACTGATGTCGATGATATCGTAGGTCTCATCTACAATAACGCAAGTGAATTGTCACTCAGTGCATCAACACAAGCTTCTAGTCTTCTACTACAAGAAATCATTCATTCATCCACTGCTGAGGATACTATTGATAATAAATTTTTTCACAAGTTCAAAGTTCTCTGTATAAGCAGTCACTGTTGAAAGTGGAAGGCTCTCCTAAACCATTTTCCTTTACCCTCTAGGCTTTCGAAAGCTTATCCATTATCATTTTGAACCTCTTTAGCATCCCTGGCTATTATCTGTGACTTGATGCAAAGCATGTGATGTGAACTGTGCTGGCATCAGAGAGTAGATCTTCACTGGCTCGGTGTTTCGTCTCAACTTTCCTATGACTTTGTCTAACACCTTAAGGCCAATTTTATAACTTTGCTTCACCCTTTGAGGCTATCAAATGTTGCTAGTCAGTAGTTCTCAAATTGCAACTGATTGATTCAACAAGTAGCGAGGAATCAGTAATAAATTTTAGATAATTCAAAGATGAATAAGAGAACTGAGCAAGATGAGAGTGATGTCATGCCATATTCCATTTATTTTTCCATAGTGCCTCCACAACAAACCAGATCAAACGGACCCAATATATCCCATTCGGAAGCCTCTGGTGGTGGGATGTACACACACCTGTCCCTTACCCCAAAGCGTAGATCATCTAGCTTTCTTGAAGACCTCTAGTCTGCACAACATAACAACCAAATTATTTTGATTCTCTTTTTTAGCTAGGACAAATGACCAACCTACCCTCTCTCTTCCAACCAACTTTAAAAGAGAATAAAACAATGAATTAAATAGTATTCACTAAAAGGGGAAATGGTGAAGTAATTTTCCACTACTACTATTATTTTTTTTATCTTTGCTAGCTGGTGTTATTTCCTAGATATGAACAGAAATTGGTTGCGCCTGTGGCTTCCATGAGAAATTGTTGGGCCTATATAAAGTTTAAAAACAGATAATACCTATAAACTTTAAAACGTGTAGCAACTAAGTCTATGCAAATGACCTTAGCTAATTTTTGATTTTATAAAATTCCCATTATGTTCTTGATGGATGCACATGTTTTGCATGTGAATTCAGCCTTTCAGGGGGTGTTTGGTTTATAAGTTTAGGAATGGAGGAATGGAATCATTCTTAATTGGGTACGGTTTTGTAATCAGAATCTTGGAATGAAACGGAATGGAATCATTCTTAATTGGGTACGGTTTTGTAATCAAAATCTTGGAATGAAACCTAAATACTCAAACTTGGTTGGGTAAGAAGTCCGAGATATGGATAAAGGCTGCCAGGATAAGTCACAGATATGGATAAACACTCCTGGGATAAACTCCTAGTTTCAAGGAAGTGATTATTCCTTATATTCAGTCTAGCTTATCTCTATTTAAAATAATGTAAATCTGGTGATAATTATTACAACCAGATCCTATTACAACCAGATCCCTCTTGCTCCTGTATATATATCCTTGTATCTTCTTCTTTTTTTTTACCTTAAGGAATACATAAACAAACCTGTGATTCCTATATTCTTCTCTTCTATTTTTCTACATGGTATCAGAGCGATCGATCTGATTCTGTTTTATCATGGAGAACTCTCCAATCAACTTTGGTTTATTTCCATCAGCCCTCGTCAGTGAGTCCACTAGTTCGACTCAAAGCCAAACTCAAAATAAGTCATCGAATTCTCTTCCGATATCTACCGCTGATCAGAGTCTTATTCCGATAACTGGTCATAAGTTAAATGGCCATAACTTTAACCTTTGGTCTCATTCTGTCCAGGTTTTCATCGGGGGCAGAGGCAAAGAGGATTACCTCTCCAGTGACATAACGCAGCCTGACGAAAGTAGTCCTAACTACAAGCTATGGAAAACTGAGAATAATCTGGTGATGTCTTGGTTACTTAGTTCCATGACACCAGAGATCAGCGAGCATTTTATCTACATCAGCGAGCATTTTATCTACTACAAGACAGCGGCAGAGATATGGGAAGCAGCTAGGGATACATTCTCCAACAGGGACAATACCTCCGTCTTCTTTGAAATCAAGGGCCTACTTCATGATCTTCGACAAGGAGACTCTACGGTCACAGGCTATTATACGGCCTTAACTCGCTATTGGCAGCAACTTGATGTTCTTGACGGGAACACATGGAGTTGTAACAATGACACAAAACTATACAGGAGGATTCTCGAAACCGACAGGATCTACAAGTTTTTGCTTGGACTGAACCGAGAACTAGATGAGGTTCGAGGAAGGATCCTTAGTGCTAAGCCGTTGCCTAGTATCCGGGAAGCATTCTCAGAGGTACGTCGAGAAGAAAGCAGGAGGAAGATAATGCTCGGAGAAACCATTAGCTCTGCCGGAGAAGGTGCTGCCTTAGTAACCCGAAACTCTTCCAAGTCTGAAAGCAGATTTCAAACAGATTTCAAACGGGATCTGGAAGCTCCTTGAAAAAACCTGGACGACTGTGGTGTGATCATTGCAAACGGCTTGGTCATACTAAAGAGATATGCTGGAAAATCCACGGAAAATCAGCAGATTGGAAGCCAAATTTCCAGGAGAACAACAGCCGCAGTAACGTTGCAATGTCTCAGAATCATGAACCATTTAGCAAGGAACAAGTAGCAGCTCTTCAGAAAATTCTCCAGAACACTCTACAGGAACCAACAAAAGACCGCAACTGTGGCACAGAAGAATGCATTCGCCACTAGCATGATGCAAAGTAAACCATGGATTGTAGATTCGGGGGCGACGAACCATATGACTGGTGACCTAAACGTGTTCTCCAACCTTCAACCACATGGAAACGGTACAACAGTAAGAGTGGCGGATGGATCTAACTCTCAAGTCACTGGTATTGGTACAGTCGTTATATCCAAGGATGTCGTCTTGAACTCTGTGTTATATGTTCCCAAACTTGAATATAATCTCCTATCGATCAGTAAACTCACTAAAGATCTAAAATGTAGTACTAAATTTCTTCCGGATGTATGTGAATTTCAGGTTTTGAGCTCGGGGAAGAAGATTGGCAGTGCTGAGGCTCAAGCAGGTCTATATCTTCTTAAAACCAATGCATCCTCAAGTCTTTCCAAGCAAGCGTTGTTCACATTTTCTAGTTTAGACAAGAATGTTATGTTGTGGCACCGTAGACTAGGCCACCCCAACTTCTTGTATCTACAAAAACTATTTCCAGAATTTATAAATAAAAATCTCCGTTCACTCAAATGTGAAACATGTCAACTCTCGAAACACGCTCGCCACTCCTATAATTTGATTCCATATAAAGCCTCACATCCGTTTTACCTAATCCACAGTGATGTTTGGGGACCATCTCGAATTAAGAATCTATCGGGTACACGGTGGTTTGTCACCTTCATCGATGACCACACCCGTGTAACATGGTTGTTCTTAATGAAAGAAAAATTTGAGGTCGGACCTATTTTCAAGAGGTTTCACACCATGATCCAAAATCAATTTTCAGCCAAAGTTCAGATTTTGAAAACCGACAATGCAAAAGAATATTTCCACTCTGAACTTGGAACATATCTCAACCAACAAGGGATAGTGCATATTAGCTCTTGTGTTGATACTCCTCAACAGAACGGAGTAGCCGAAAGGAAAAATCAACATCTACTAGAAGTAACTCGTTCTCTCCTTTTGGCCAACTCCGTTCCTAATCGCTATTGGGGGGATGCTATTATGACAGCCGCATACTTGATTAATCGAATGCCCTCCCGTATTCTAAACTTCCAAACCCCACATCAAAATCTATTGTTGACATATCCCCACCTTAAGCTTTTCTCTCAAATTCCCCTTAAAGTGTTTGGTTGCACATCCTTTGTCCATAATCACCAACCAAACCGCAACAAGCTTGACCCACGATCCTTTAAATGCATTTTTCTTGGTTACTCGCCTAACCAACAAGGGTATAAGTGCTTCTCCCCATCTACAAACAAGGTATACAATACCATGGATGTCACGTTCTTTGAAGATCAACCTTTCTATACCCAAACCGATCTTCCGGGGGAGAGTTTGGAAGAATATCGGTTCCTGGTATATCAAGAGTCCTCATCAAGCCAAAATCAGAATCAGCCCACATCTGTCCAAA
The DNA here is from genome assembly GCA_954870635.1 of Arctium minus. Lineage (NCBI taxonomy): Eukaryota > Viridiplantae > Streptophyta > Magnoliopsida > Asterales > Asteraceae > Arctium > Arctium minus. Next base: position 649,887 of record OX941096.1, on the reverse strand, counting down.
GTCAGCCCCAAAGTCAGCCCACATCTGTCCAAAATCAGCCCACATCAGCCAAAGATCAATTACCCACTTCAGCACCCATTGAAACAGAAAACAATGTTGCCCGTGATGAATACATTGTTTATACAAGAAGATCACAAAGACTTGTTGCTCATGAACCACCGATGCATTGCCACGCAACTTCTCCGAGTTCACAACCAGAGAAAAATCATACAAAATCATACAGGTACTACATTGTCTTCCTCATCTACTTCGGATATTTCTGACATGTCAACTGATTTGGAAATTCCTATAGCTCTCAGAAAAGGGAAACGCAGTTGTACAATGCACCCAATAGGTAACTTTGTTTCATATGAGAGGCTCTCACCGAAGTATAGAGTGTTCACTACTACTTTGGACAAGATCCAAATCCCCAGAAACATTCAGGAAGCAATTATGAAGGAGGAATGGAATGAAGCTGTGAAGGAGGAGGTCAAAGCTCTTAAAACCAACAACACGTGGGAATATACGAGGCTGCCTGAAGGCAAGAAAACAAGAAAACAGTTGGATGTAAATGGGTATTCTCAGTCAAATATAATGCTGATGGAAGTGTGAGTAGATACAAGGCAAGGTTAGTAGCGAAAGGATTTACTCAGTCATACGGAATTGATTATTCCGAGACCTTTGCACCAGTTGCCAAACTCAACTCAATTCGAGTGTTACTCTCAGTTGCTGCAAACTTGGATTGGCCTTTACATCAATTGGATATCAAAAACACATTCTTGAATGGGGAACTCAAAGAGGAGGTGTACATGGATGTGCCACCAGGATTGGAATCAGGTGATAATCAAGGCAAGGTGTGCAAGCTATTGAAATCTCTATACGGTCTAAAACAATCACCCCGTGCATGGTTTGATAGACTCACTCGAGTAGTTAAAAGTCATGGTTTTGTTCAAGGGCAAGCAGATCACACAATGTTTTCCAAACACTCTTCTGATGGTCGAATCGTGATAATGATTGTTTATGTGGACGACATTATTCTAACCAGTAACTATATCGAGGAAATCACCAACTTGAAGAAAGTTCTTGGAAAAGAATTCGAGATCAAAGACCTTGGACAATTGAAGTATTTTCTTGGGATGGAGGTTGCTAGATCAAGTCAAGGGATTGCAGTTTCTCAAAGAAAGTATACTCTTGATCTTTTATCCGAAACCGGACTCCTGGGATGTAAGCCAACTAGTATTCCCATGGAACCAGCAAGTAGGGCATCTCATGTAGAAGAAGATGCACAATTGGTTGATAAAGGGAGATATCAAAGGCTGGTTGGGAAACTAATTTACCTAACCCATACTAGACCAGATATCAGTTTCGCGGTCGGTGTGGTTAGTAGATTCATGAACGCCCCAACTACAAGACACATGGATGCTGTATTCAAAATCCTACATTATTTAAAGAAAAATCCAGGGTATGGACTCTTCTTCAAGAAAACCAACAAGAGAGATATCCAAGTCTACACCGATGCAGACTGGGGAGGCTCACGAACTGATGGACGGTCTACATTGTCACTTGGAGAAGCAAGAAACAACCTGTGGTGTCCAGAAGTAGTGCAGAAGCTGAATTTAGAGCTATGTCTCATGGGATTTGTGAAGGAATCTGGTTAAAAAGACTACTTGAAGAGCTGAAACTTCCTGGCAGTGAACAAATAAAGCTCTTGTGCGATAACAAAGCTGCAATTGACATTGCCAAGAACCCAGTCCATCATGACCGAACCAAACACGTGGAGTTAGATCGCCACTTTATCAAAGAAAAGCTAGAAACGGGCATGCTGAAATTATCCTTCATTTCAACTGATTTCCAGGTGGCAGATATTCTCACAAAAGCATTACCAAGAAACAAGTTCGAGAAGTTGATAACCAAGCTGAATATGATTGACCTTCATACCCAGCTTGCTGGGGAGTGAAGAAGTCAGAGATATGGATAAAGGCTGCCAGGATAAGTCACAAATATGGATAAACACTCCTGGGATAAACTCCTAGTTTCAAGGAAGTGATTATTCCTTATATTATCTCTATTTAAAATAATGTAAATCTGGTGATAATTATAACAACCAGATCCCTCTTGCTCCTGTATATATATCCTTGTATCTTCTTCTTTTTTTTACCTTAAGGAATACATAAACAAACCTGTGATTCCTATATTCTTCTCTTCTATTTTTCTACAGGTTTCATTAACTCATTCTTGATCATTCGCAACATCAACTTTATCGCTTTTTTATTGTGAAAAATTTCTTGCCAATTCGCTGTCTCTCCTTCTCGTCATCTCCCTGCTGACTTGCCACCTTCTCAATCATCTTTTCTTTTTGTGCTTCTTGTTATGAGAGTCATACAAGATGGATGGCTGGAGTACTATGATGGTAAGGAGGGGGATTCCATAGGGAAGCAAGCAAAGAGATAGTCCACGTATGGCACTTATTTGCTTGCTTCCCTACGGAATCCCCCTCCTTACCATCATAAACTCCGACATCCATCATCTTCAAGTCTCTTCTCTACCAGCTCTATGGCTCATAAAATTAAGTGGCTTCCCTATGGAATCCCCCTTCTTATCCAATTCTCTTCTTAGGTTCATAGGCCATATTACTTGTTGGTTCATAGGCCCTTTTTTGGTTGGGTTCATAGGCCAATTCACCAAATTTAAAGTGTATAAGCCTATCTGCAACTTAGCCAAAGTTCATAAGCCCAAATAATGCTAGTCTTTTATATTTCTATGCAATTACGTTGTCATCCCATGTGTTTTATGGTGAATTGGGGAAATTTTAGTTTGGAACTGTTGTGTTCAAAATGTTGTCTTGTATTCAGTTCATTTATTTCGTTTTCATAATCTAGGCACGAGAAGTACTCTAGATGGAAGTCAAGCTATGGAATGACAAGCGTGAGAGGGAGATGTATGACAATTTTGCTGAGCTTTATGCGATCATCAAGGCTACTGAAAAGCTCGAAAAGGCTTATGTTAGAGACATCATTCCATCGTCCGATTATGAGGCCGAGTGTCAGAAACTTATTGCTCACTTTAAAACATTATCGTCAACACTTAAAGATACTGTGCCCAGTATCGAAAGGTTTCACGACACTTACAAGATGGACTGCCCTGCTGCCATGAACCGCCTTATAACCTCTGGCGTGCCTGCTACAGTGGAGCACAGAGCAGCTGCTGCCGCCTCTGGGGTAACCTCTGCTGCAACCGTGGCTGAATGTGTGCAGAATTTCATCACGGCAATGGATTCATTGAAGCTGAATATGGTTGCGGTTGATCAGGTTTTCCCTTTACTCTCTGATTTATCTGGTTCGTTGAACAAGCTGTCGATTTTACCACCAGACTTTGAAGGGAAGACGAAAATGAGGGAGTGGATTGGAAGGCTGGCCAAGATGGGGGCGGCGGATGAGCTGACTGAGCAGCAGTCTAGGCAGCTACATTTTGATCTGGAGTCATCCTACAATTCTTTCATGGCTGCATTGCCAACTGCTGGCTCATGAGGTTGTAAGTCTAAATCCTTTAGTTTTTCGAATTTGATGTTTGTAATATTTTTAGGAATATGAATCACAATAGAATTGGTTCCATCTGATTGTGTTAAATATATACTGTTTGATTTAGGTGCTTTTTGTTTTGTAAGAGTTGTTGATAATTATTTTATCTGTATACATAACCATATGATATATATCTTTTAGATGTTCTCTCTTATCTTCAAGTTATTAAACATTGTTTCATGTTTTTAAGGTACTTTGTGGGGTTTCTTTAGAAGAAAGATTCATAATTCTAGATTTATTTTTTTTATTATGAAGTGTTGATAAATAGATCAAATTGGTAGCAGTTACTAGAAATGGCAGCAGCAGCTGTTGCCAAGCAAAGCCACTTAATCTTATGAAGTTTGGTGGTACATTTAATATGGTGGTGCCAATCTTTGGACTGGTGTGCAGGTCCTATTTGCATTAATTACAACATGGAGAAGAATTTGGGACCACCAAATTACCAATTGGCTTGACTAGCTAGAAAAAGGGTAATCCGGTTTAACTGTATTGCAATTTGCAAACCGGATTACCTTCTCTCTTACAACGTAGCATACTACACTAAGCATGATTGAGTCATTATAATGGCGGTGGTGATGTTTTTTAAACTAATGGATACCATGTTTAGTGGCCACACTGAGGTTAATCATTTTGTACTAAATCATTCAAGATCTGTATAAAAAAATTGTTGAAGGGTTAATCTGAGTAAAGGGTAAGAAACCCATACAATAGAGAATATATATGAAGATACTTTTGTCAGAAAGACAGATAGCAGTGTAAGCATCAAAATGTTGTATCACGTGCATCCAAATTAGTACACTTGGGAACATTCCAAATTCTATTTCTGCCCCCTCAACTATTCAGGAAATCTAAAAAAAAACCCTTAGAAATCTAATCCCAGCCTTTTGCATATTACACCAAATAACAATCTTAATAGTGTCAGTGAATCAGAAGGTTTGAAACACAAAAACACTAGGACCATTCCATTCTTCAGGTGGGTGAAGTGCAAAAAGGATTGAAACGGTGTCGTGTTGACATGTTTTTGAAGGATGAGATCCATTTGGAAGTAAAGTTAAAGCTAAAAGCAGTGGGGTGGGGTGGGGTGGGGTGGGGTGGGGGTGTGATTTCATGGCTCTAGTCAGTTTTTTAGTGAGTGGTCTGACAAAAGATAGGTCCCACACTCACTTACTATGTGTTCAGTAGGTTGCAGAGAAGAGGTTGGTTTGAATAAAAAGGTAGGGGAAGTGTTTAAAGCTGATGATAAATGAAGATTCTCTCAAAACAACAGATGTTAGAAGGGTTGCCCGCGTGTGGCTTCTTTAAAGTTTCTGTCAAATAACTCCCCACCAAACATTCAAATCTCTTGGTGGAATGTGGGGTTTGTTAAATCCTCATAAAAAAGAAAAAAAGAAAACATAAACTTCTCAATCTAAGGATAGATAGATAGATGCATTATTCCAAGAGTCAAAAACACCATAATGTTTTGTATTTTATGGTTATTGTGTGGATATCAGGAACCCTATTAGATTACTCTCTAAAAATTGGTTTAATAGAGAGAAAGAAGGTTTCAACGTATATTGAGGAGAATATATTCAATATGTTGTTTTAGTAGTCTTTGGAGTACCACTTTGGGTGCTAATTAAGGTGGTAATTACTTAAGTATTCACATAATCGTAGTGCAATAATGGAAGGAAATTGTCTGAAATAGTCATTCTGAACCCCGATCCCCCATCCCAATTCATTTTCTACCCATTTTTCTACTCAATTGATTGGAACAACCAAGATTCGCATGTAGTGGTTTAGCAACTTGTGTAATCTACTTTTTGTGAACATTAGTGCTACATGCAAAATGCTAACATGGCCAAGTAGCATTTTGACAAGTAGCATTTAACAAGTTGGGTAAGTAGCACTTTAACAATTTTAGCAAGTTGCTTAAGTGACATTTCCACGTCAGCATTTTGCAAGTAGCACTTTAGCAACTTGTGAAAGTGTTAACTTTATGAATTATTGAGTTCATAAAAAGTAGATTTTGAAGATCGTTGAAGTGTTACTTGTGAAAAATATTAATTTATTTCGGTCAAATTGAGTAGAGAAGCAACTTTAAAAGGCGGTTGTTCCGAAATGAATATTTTGGACAATTTGTTTAACCTTAGAAACATAATGAAGGATTATTATGTGAATCTTAAAAAGAAAGAATGATTACTAAACAAGAGGGAAAGAGTAAACTTCGGTAATCATGCGGGATAAGGTCTTAGGTGATTATCTGCGATTAGATTGGGTTCGTTTGATGGTTTGCTCGTCGGTGTGACATCATGGTTTATGTTGTTGATATACCATCTTAGTGGGTTCCACGATCATAGGAAGTTCTTGCGGTCCGTTTGTTGGAAATATAAGATTTGAAATTTTAGCACTCGGTTAAGTGTCAACCTTAGTGCGGCTATCCATCTAGAATGGGATTGTGGACGGGATGTCCATGATTTCGAGGTCACCGTTTAGCCCTAGGTGTCGGCTTGTTTTTCTCGGAGTCAGTGGAGCTGAGAATGTTTAGATGTATCCCGGTTGAATTATGGAAAATATTGACCTTTTCAGTGATGGAACTTGAAAGGAGTTTGGGTGTTGAGGATTAAGTATCGATGTGTTGAAACATTTCCGTGGTGGTAAAGCTTGTGTTAAAGGATTGTTGTGAGGATTAGTGTTGGAACGGAGTTGAGCGTTGACCGAATCTGGGCTAAGCAGTACCTGAAGGACGCATTGATGCGCCTTGAGAAAATATCTTTATCGATATTAGGAATGGATCAGTTGAAATCTGAGGATTTTGGAATTTAGTTACGATCTTTGATGTTGGGTTCGGAACCGCATAGATCCGAAGGAAATTAATCGGTGGGAAGTTGAGGTCACTAACTACCTAGAGGTAGTAATTGTCACCCAAGGTTGGGAGACGACCGTAACCTTGTGGGTAGAGGTTACTTGGGAGAGTACAGTGTTCGCTCAGTTATTAGGGTATCGTGCCCAAGAGGGGCAACTGACGTGAGTATCGGTATAAGGGTCATGTTAGTAGATTTGGCAAATGGGTTAAGGGCAATCTATTCCGTGGGCAAGCGTTCCATTGAGAAAAGTAGATTTCGAGGACGAAATCATTCTAAGGTTGAGAGGATTGTAACACCCCGGATTTCGAAAAACATCATTTCAAGTTAATACAGAAATCAGTAGCCTTAAATGGGAAAAAATAAGATATATGATTTTGGACTTGAATCCTAGATTTTATAGTCTTGATGGATAAATGATTCAATTACGAGCCCAACGGTTCTTTCCGGAGCAAAAACGGAGCTATAACGAAGAAGTTACGGCCAAAACAGTGAACGAGAAGGAAACCGGACGTACAGTGCACGGGGCGACTTACGGCGCGAGTTAGGTCGCTTGGTAACTCGCCCGGAGCCCTTTTCAAGCCTAAAACCCATCCGGGCGACTTGTGGGGCGAGTTAGGTCGCCCGGTAACCCGCACGGTGACCTGTTCGAGCTTAAAACCCGATTTTCAGCCCTAAAACTTCATTTTACCATAACTTTCTCCTCACAACTCCGATTTTGATGATTCAAGTTGCCACAGTTTCGTTTTTGAGAGCTCTTCAAGGATTTAGCAAGAGATTGGAAGTCTATTGGAGTACTCATGAGTATTTGGGGGTGGTAATCTCCTCATCCCTCCATCTTCATCTTCCTCACCAAGTTCTTGGGGATTTTTTATCTAACCTTTTCACCATTTGAAGATTTGAAAGCTTATGGTTCGTTTGGGTGATCTACAAGTGTTTTGGTTGGTGGATTCAAATTATTGGTTGAGGTAATCTTCTTCTCCTTCATTTATGGAAATTAGGGTTTTGACCTAAGCTGGGATCTTTATGTAAAATGTTTGGGGAATGTTTCTATTTGGTTGAATATGGTTGTTTACGGTTGGAAATGTATGGATATAGGTTTTTGGAAGTTTCCGGCTTGAGGATTCAAGCGGTCTTCAAAGGAGCTCATGTCGGGTAAAATCTAGATTTAGCCTAAATCTAGCAAGGTGAGTTCAAGATGATTTATGAAAACGGTGTACATGCCAAAATGTTTATTTTAAAGTGTTTGTGTTTTACATCAAATTGTTAACTGCTGATAAGTTTTGGTTATTTGGTTATATCTAACTCTATAAGCTTATAAACCATCAACATTTGGGATTTTGGGCATTTTGTTAAATAAATCATATATTTTGGATATCTTAATGATTTATTTCATGGAGTATATTTTGAGTATAAATACATTTTATTAGGTGTCATGGGATGATTTGAAAGGATAAAATAGTATGAACCCACTTGGAAAATATTTTGTCCCAATCTAAATTATTGTTGGAGTAATTTCTCTGTTTTGAAGCTTGGGTTGCATTTTGTGGTCGTTTACGTTTGATTTCATTTTATGGTTTTCAACGTTGGTTCTTTGGATTTGTTGAGTTTATGGCTCGGTTTGGATTTTGTTGGGTTTTGAGGACACTTGTCCGCTTTTAATAGCTCAATGTAGAGCATTTGGTTATGATTTGCATTTACTGCATCTTAGTTGAGAATTACATGTTTTGAATGCATTAGTTCATTCGTTTGAGTCATGTGATGGTTTAGTTAGTGCAATGGATCCATAGGCACGGTATTCCAATGTCTAGTCCGGACATTTGGTTACCCTTGGCACGGGATAGGCATCGGACTCCATGATAAGTAGGGTGTGGGCCTATACGGTCGGGCAACGTCTCATGGACAGTAAGGTGTAATCCCAAATGTGCGTGAGTTCCCCTATTTTGGAACTCTCAAGAATAGACCTGGAGTGGTTGACTTGATGTTTTCGGGCAATAGACTTGGAGTAGTTGAGCTCGGTGGGTGTTTTTTTGTGTAACCCACATGTTTTGATTTATTACATAATTATGTGACCTACGTTTGTGTTCCGTCACGTACAATGTAATCGGGTATTTTCCCCGTCACCAATAGGTGTGGTTTTTGTTATGGAGTTTTATAATCCAAGTTTTCGGATACGTCTGAGTATGGGTATTTAGCTATGTTTTAAGCTTTTGTTTATCGAAACTTCTTCAAGTTATTGGGATGTTTTTGGAAGTTGGGGTTATCTACGTTTTCAGTGTTTGGTCATTAAAATGTCAGTTATGTTTTACATGCGCTTTGGGTTTTGGCTTTATTTAAAGAGGCGTTTGTTTTATGATTTTAATCACGAAAAGGGTGAATGACGAAAGGAGATTGTTTTAAGATTTAATGTATTCCGTTTCCGGTTGCTTTCAAATCAAATGTATTGAATTTTGGAAATCATGATTTTAAATAACATTCCTAAAGTTATTGCTTTATATATCTCTAATGAAAACTCTTGAGCTCACTAGGCGTTAAGCCTAACCTTTTTATTTGTCGGCATGTGCATCAGGTTCCGGATGGGGAGAGAGGTTCTAGCGTTTTGGTGAAGTGTTGAGTGCTAAGAGTTTGTGCAAGGGTGAGTAGCTTGATGAAGTCTTCCGCGTTGGTCGTTGATAAGAGCAACTGTTTCTTTTGGGTTTTAGTAACACCCGTCCTTATCATAGGCTGTATGTATAAAATGAAATGTGTGTATTGAGGTTAAATCTTAAATAGTGATTGTGGACAAAACAATTATCGATGTATTTAGAAAATTTTAAATTAGTTGCTCTGTCCATTTTCGAGGGTGTTACATTTATGGATTGTTTTCTGTTTTTTAAGGGTCGATTATTATGCCCCACCCATGTTTTGGGTGTTTTGGGATTTGAAGTATTATTCACGCTTTCACAACTTGGGTGTCGAATTATAATCCCGTCTTAGGTGAGTTATGAGTTGCATCGTTTTATAAAGAATGTGTGTTTGGGAGCATTGTCTTTAAAAATGCATATTATGGGAAAATGTGTCGTTTCCATTTCTAAAGTAAACCATTTCGAAAGATCTTGATTTGAACTGAATTTCTTTCTTTTAAAGATATATTCATTTATGTTAAAACTCTTGAGCTCACTAGGTGTTAAGCCTAACCTTTTTATTTGTCGGCATGTGCATCAGGTTCCTGTCGGGGGGTTCGGTTCTAGCAGTGCTATGAAGAGTTGAGTCTTAGCTTTATACAAGAGTAAGTAGTTGGTGAAGTCTTCCGCATGTTGGAGATAGTAATTGTTATTGGGTTTAATAGCACCCATCCTTATCATAGATTGTATGTATAGAATTAATATGTGTATTGAGGTTAATTATTAAATTGTGATTATAGGTGAATCAATTATTGATGTATTTAGAAATTTAGAAATTAATTGTTATTTCCAGATTTAAGGGTGTTACACATAGAATGGTTTATTATGGTACAATTTTACTCTCTCCAATCCAAATTAGGTGTCCACATTTCTATTTTAGTTTGTTTCAAAATAAATGCTCACTTTTAAAGTTATTTCTCTAAGGAAAAAGTTCAAAAAAACCCAATAAACCATCTTATTTTGAATGATTAAGTTCTTGAACTATTTTTTTGAATGAAAAAACAATTAAACTTTCTCATTTTGAATGATTAAGTCCCTCAACTATTTTTTTCAAATGAAAAAAACATTAAACTTTCTAATTTTGAATGATTAAGTTCTTAACCATTTTTTTTGAATAAATAAACCATCGAACTTCTAAAAATTGGTTACCTTTTTTTAAAGGTATCTGGAACTGACTATAAAGGTTTAAAGTAAAAACAAATTTAAATCAGTTTTACCGTTCTCATTTCTCAAACTATACGCCATTAAAACGCATCACAGACAATTGTATCGATCTGCCTCGCCACTCCCCGTTGCCCGAACGTTGTCCGTTATCCATATTGCCTAACACGTTGTTGCCTCCGCCATCGATCTCCCTCTTTTGGATCTATTTTTATGTATCAAAAAAGGAAGAATCAAAAGATAACTTATTATAGGTATTTTTTTGAGTTATAATGATGTAAGTAACCAATTTTTAGAAGTTCGATGATTTAATTTATTGAATTTTTTTTTTGTTAAGGGCTTAATCATCCAAAACGAGAAAATTTAATGGCTTTTTCATTCAAAATAAGAAAGTTTAATGATTTTTTTCATTCAAAAAAATAGTTCAAAGACTTAATCATTCAAAATGAAAAAGTTTAATGTTTTTTTTTATTTAAAAAATTAGTTTAGGGACTTAATCATTCAAAATTGAATAGTTTGTTGGGTTTTTATGAACTTTTCCTTTTGTCTAATTTCTCATTCTATCTGTAATTATGAGATGAACAAATTTTCTCTCTCTATTATTGAGGGTAAAGTTGTAATTTAGTTAATTAAAGGGATATTGGCTCAAATAGCCTAATCACATTTGTAATTTCACATCATAGTCATTTTTCCCTGGTTTTTGCAAAAATAGCCCGAGGTCTGCAATCCATAGGTCCTCAATCCGCAAAACCTCCACAAAAAGACAAAAAAAACACGGATTGTGGCAGGTTCGCAACGGGTCCATGTGTTACCTAGGTACGCAATTGCGGATGTGGACTTAGGTCTGCAATTGCGGAGGTGTACCTGAGGCTATCTTTGCAAAAATCAAGGAAAAATGGCCAGGAACTGCAATTATAAATATGATTAAGCTGTCTGAACCAATTTCCCTTAATTAAAATTGTAATAGTTATACATTACTAAAACAATATCCACTTATTATTTGGGGTCTTTTGTTAAACGAAGGTACATTTGCTAGATAATGGGTTGCTTAAAAATGAAAATTGGCAAATGAAGATGACTAAAATATATTTTTACAAATTTCCGGAATTTGGTATTCATCTTAGCATAATTTTTATTTTTTACACGAGATTTTTTTTTACTATTTTTCGTTATTTTAAAGAAGTCTTTTTGCTCCCACTTCATGTATTTTCCTTACTTCCTATAAGAAATTGAGCTATTAGCCAAGTCCTATATAATAACTGTTATAATAATTGTTATGATGAAGTTAAACAATCTAACAAGTTTTATCTATGAAATTAGGCAACCTAATAAGATACAAAAAGCAGATCGGTCTATTATTCTTTTTGCATGACATTTTTTAAAAAAAAACTAGTAGAACACTTTTCAATAGTAACCAAATAACCAATAAATATGTTAATATAACTATTCAGTATTTGTATCTTATAGGTTGTCCAGTTCGTCGATAGAGTTTGCTAGGTCGCAGAACTTCATCCCAACAACTTATTATAACGCTCTTATATACGACACTATCTTTTTTTGTCATACAAACTTAGAGCATCTTCAACAGATCTGCAAAATTAAGAATCAAAAATCAGGATTTCGTAAGAAAATTTATTTTCATCTCTTACAACTCCTCTATTTTGGAGATTACAATATTAATTATATCATTAAAATATTCAATACAATTAAGAAAATATTATCTCTTTCTTAAACATTTAATTTCAAGATTTCTCATTGATAGGAAGAATAAAAAACAATTTCTCTTCCCTAAATAATCATTTCTTGAGATTCTCCAAATTTGAAGAATTTCACTATATCTCTCATACTTTATTCATTTTAGAAAATGTTACCAATAATCTTTTAGAGTAAAAATCCCAAAAATTGTTATTTTGAATAATCTATTAGAGATCTTCTTAAAAATTGTATTAGTCATCTTAAAAGATCAATTTTGTGATGATGATCTATATATGAAACTTATGAACTATGCACCTTTGTATCAGGATCATCATAAATCACATATTTTATGATGACATGTGTTTTATTTTATGTTTTAACAAGTATAATAACTGTTTTGAAGATTCAATACATATTTAACCAATCCTCAAATGAAATAACTCCATACCACTAACTTTTTGTCAATTGAAATGATATATGATATGAAAGGAGTAAATTATTGTTGCCCATTTTCTTTTTTTTTTTTAAATTAAATAAATAAAATCTTTATCTTTATATATTTAAAAGGAAAACCAATGATAATGACATGGCACAATGAGATTCAAGTATTGATCAAATGGTGAATTATGGTGAATTCTTGATTGTCCCACATTGGTAAGAAGATGATAGTTTGGAAGAAGATAATGACTATATAAAAGAGTGATGGATGCTTTTGAAATCTATAACCATGGATGGAATAAAAACCAACCAAATAGTTAAAATCTTTATATTTATCTTTATATATTTAAAAGGAAAACCAAGGATAATGACATGGCGCAATGAGATTCAAGTATTGATCAAATGGTGAATTGTGGTGAATTCTTGATTGTCCCGCATTGGTAGGAAGATGATAGTTTGAAAGAAGATGATGGCTATAAAAAAGAGTCATGGATGCCTTTGAAATCTATAACCATGGATGGAATCAAAACCAACCAAATGCTTAAAAATATATAAAGAAACCAAGGATGATCACTTGACAACATCCTTGGTTTGAGTATTTTCTAATATTTATATCTTTATATATATTAAAATTAAAAGAGAAACTAATAAGGATGACTTGGCAACATAAGGTTTGAGTATTCCTCAAATCTTTATCTTTATTATCTATATCTTTATTATATATATCTTTATATATATTAAAACAACAACCAAGGTGAATGATGTGGCATCATGTGGTTTGAGTATTGGGGTATTGGTGAATTGTGGTTGATTTGAGATATCCCACATTGGTGAGAGATTGAAATATTGGAATAGAGTGTCATGTATAAATCTTTATATATATTAAAACAACAACCAAGGTGAATGATGTGGCATCATGTGGTTTGAGTATTGGGGTATTGGTGAATTGTGGTTGATTTGAGATATCCCATATTGGTGAGAGATTGAAATATTGGAATAGAGTGTCATGTATAAATCTTTATATATATTAAAACAACAACCAAGGTGAATGATGTGGCATCATGTGGTTTGAGTATTGGGTTATTGGTGAATTGTGGTTGATTTGAGATATCCCACATTGGTGAGAGATTGAAATATTGTAATAGAGTGTCATGTATAAAAGAGAAGGATATGATGCTATTGTGTCAACTCATGAGTTTGAGTTATAAAGTTATCTTATTAGGATGACACTATTTTTATAAAACAAATTTCATTATATAAAATCAACTAATCATCAATTTCTTTATGTTTATATATATATATATATATTAAAGCAAAAACCAAGGTGAATGATGTGGTATATGATGCTATTGTGTCAACTCATGAGTTTGAGTTATAAAGTTATCTTATTAGGATGACACTATTTTTATAAAACAAATTTCATTATATAAAATCAACTAATCATCAATTTCTTTATGTTTATATATATATATTAAAGCAAAAACCAAGGTGAATGATGTGGTATCATGTGAATATTATAATAACAATCTTTATCTTTATATATATTAAAACAACAACCAAGGTGAATGATGTGACATCATGTGGTTTGATTATTGGGGTATTGGTGAATTGTGGTTGATTTGAGATATCCCACATTGGTGAGAGATTGAAATATTGCAATAGAGTGGCATGTATAAAACAGAAGGATATGATGCTATTGTGTCAACTCATGAGTTTGAGTTATAAAGTTATCTTATTAGGATGACACTATTTTTATAAAACAAATTTTATTATATAAAATCAATTAATCATCAATTTCTTTATGTTTATATATATAAAGCAAAAACCAAGGTGAATGATGTGGTATCATGTGAATATTATAATAACAATCTTTATATATATTAAAACAACAACGAAGGTGAATGATGTGACATCATGTGGTTTGAGTATTGGGGTATTGATGAATTGTGGTTGATTTGAAATATCCCTCATTGGTGAGAGATTGAAATATTGCAATAGATATGATGTTATTGTGTCAACTCATGAGTTTGGGTCATAAAGTTATCTTATTTGGATGACGCTATTTTTATAAAACAAATCTTATTATATAAAATCAATTAATCATCAATATCTTTATGTTTATTTATATCTTTATATATATAAAAACAAAAACCAAGAGAAATGACATGACACAGTGTGGATTGAGAAATCTAAAATATTGGATTGTGGTTAACTTTGGTTATCCCACATTGATAGAATAATGAAATGTTAGAACATGAAGTTGATTATAAAAAGAGAAGAATGCCAACATTTTTTATATGACCTATGATTTGTTTTAATCTATTTTGGATTAAAGAGTTTATTTTTAGTTACAAATTTGTTGATGTTAAATATATATTATATATTGTATTACAACTATCTTTATTTTTATACATCTTTACATATATAAAAGCAAAAACCAAGAGAAATGACATGGCACAATGTGGATTGAGAATTTTAAAATATTGGATTATGGTTAACTTTGGTCATCCCACATTGATAGAATAAAGCAAAAACCAAGAGAAATGACATGGCATAATGTGGATTGAGAATTTTAAAATATTGGATTGTGGTTAACTTTGGTCACCCCACATCGATAGAATAATGAAATGTTGGAACATGAAGTTGATTATAAAAAGAGAAGAATTCCAACTTTTTTGACATGACCTATGATTTGTTTTAATCCATTTTGGATTAAAGAGTTTATTTTTAGTTACAAATTTGTTGATGTTGAATATATATTATATATTGTATTACAACTATCTTTATCTTTAAATATATAAAAGCAAAAACCAAGATAAATGACATGGTACAATGTGGATTGAGAATTCTAAAATATTGGATTGTGGTTAACTTTGGCTATCCTACATTGATAGAAAGATGAAATGTTGGAACATGAAGATGATTATAAAAGGAAAAGTATGCCAACTTTTTTTTACATGATTTATGATTTGTTTTAATCCATTTTGGATTAAAGAGTTGATTTTTAGTTACAAATTTATTGGTGTTGATATATATTGTACTACAACTAATAAGATACACTTATTTCATTTAATTTGTTTATTTTTTATATCTTTTTGTCTTTGTATACATAAAATGAAAAACAAGACAAAATGACATATCATGATGTGGATTAAGAAATCTAATATATATATATATATAAAAGTAAAATTATCCAAGAGAAATGACACGCCTCAGATAAGAATCATCAATATATATATATATATATATATATATATATATATATATTTATATAAAAGAAAGAACCATAGAGAATGATATGACATTGTGAGATTTGAGTACTGTAGGTACCTATAAGAAACGAGGACATTTGGATTTGATATGAGATACGAGTATTCTCAAATACTTCTATATTCTGGTGGTGTTTTACACATCTCACATTGATGAGTGAATATAAGATTGGAGAATGAAGATATACCTGTAGAAACACAAAGATTTAGATTTTGATAAATTAAAGGATTACTTGGCTAAATATTCTTTTTGGCCGACCCCTATTTTTGTTAAAAATACCCATTTATATAAGCAAATAAATCGATAGACAAATGTATACAAATCATCATATTTCATCAATTTATACAATATTATCAATGTTGAACCTTGATGTCTTTTTATTTTCTCACAAGTCACAAGAAGATTTAAGTATTCTCAAATCTTGAATTGTGATGTTATTTGGTTATCCCACATTGATAGAAAGAAAATAAATTTGGAAGAATGGATGAGTATGTAAAAGTTGAATGAGATGTCTTATTTGATTGTCCCACATCGACATAAAGACAATAGATTTGGAAAAAGATGTTAGTATATAAAAGCTGGATGAAATGTCTTATTTATTTATCCCACATCGGTAAAAAAAAGATAGATTTGAAAGAAGAGGTTAGTATATAAAAGGTGCATGAGCTGTCTTATTTGGCTAATCCACATCAACGTAAAGATAATAAATTTGGAAGATGAGGTAAACAAAAGAAAAGGCGGATAAGATGACTTACAAGTTTAAAAGTTTGTGGCAACCTATGTGGTTGTCTCATTTTAGTCGACCTCTTTCGCTAAAAATCAAATTTTATAAAATATTAATCTTTATGTGACTTTATTTATATAAAAAAGAACAACCATAAATAATGAGATGACATTGTGAGATTTCAGTATTCTAAAATATTGCATTGTGTTGTAGTTCAATTATCCCACCTTGATGCAAGGTGCAAGATTGGAGAATGAAGATGACTGTAAGAAACAATGGTTGATTTTGATAATCAAAATTTTAGTTGGATAAATATGTTTTACCTCACGATTGAAATCCCATAATAAATTAGCAAGAAAGTAGGATTTGGAAGAGAGGGTTGATATTGGCTGCCAACTCTCATTTTCCAAAAAAAATTATATATATATATATATATATATATATATATATATATATATAATTAACCACTCATTGAAACACATCAATTATTTTATATTGTATTCAATTAACTGTTAACTGACGAATTATGTTTTATATATCTTATCTCGATACATATATTTCCTGAAATAATTATCGCCACAACTGATGATGTGGCCTAACCAAGTTCGAGTATTATTAAACGTTAAATTATGGTTTGGTTAAATTATCCCACATTACTATGAAGATGATAAAATTTAAAAATAGATGGTTATATATGAGTATAAGTTGGCTTGAAAAATTTAAAAATAAGTTTGACTAAATATATTGGCCAACAATAATTTTTCAAAAAATCTATACATCTACTTTAGGCCTTAAGTTTAAAACTTAATGTCAACATGTTTGTTAGAGTGTTTTTATTATATGTCACCTTATATATAAACTCAAGAGCATCAAACGAACTTTTGGAACGAATCAAGTTGTATATCATATTAGCGCATTATAAGTTTGAGTCATTAAAATAATAAGCAACATTTTTTAAGTTCAAACTTCAAAATTATCAAACTCAAAATTTGAAAGTATTAAGTTTTTCCTATTTCATGATTTGTTTTGGGTTTTTTGTATTTCACATTGATTGAGAAAACAAAATATTGACAATGAGTTGTGGATATATAAATGGAGGTTGAGATGCCTTTGTGGCAACTTATAGGGTTGACTCATCCTACCCTATCCTCTAAGCTTACGTTGTTGGTTTATTTTGGCCGACCCTCAAAGCTCATAGGTTGGCTCATTTTGGCCAACCCAAAAGTTTAAAATTTATATATATATATATATATATATATATATATATATATATATATGTCTAAAAGGGCTTTATTATATAAAATTCAACTGAAAAAATTGATCATAAAAAGTCAGTGATTAATTTATATCAAAATCTTTCAATATACATTAAAGAAACAACGATAAGTGTCGGATGATATTTCAGAAGAGGATAAAATGGAAGGAGGTGGATATCAGAATGAACGAATTTTATATTTTTATATATACATATATACAAAATGAACAACCAAGGGTATTAATTTGAGACGGTATTGTGAGAATTGAGTGTTATCAAATGATGGATTGTGGTTGAGTTTAAGTTGTCATACATTGATGAAAAGTTAAAAATTGGAATAAACAAGGGTGTATAAGAAATGAGGATAAGATATCTTTGAAAGGAGGTGGGTATAAGAATGAACACGTATAAATGTATAAAACATTTTTTTGAAGATTTCATTGCTATAATATTTAATTTACATGATAAAGCAATTCATTATATCAAAATCTCTCAATCTTTATCTTTATCTTTATATATATAAAAGGAACAACCAAACGTATTTGAGGTGGCATTGTGAGAATTGAATATTCCCAAATATTGTATTGTGGTATTGATTTAGTTATCCCACATTGATTAAGAAATATTAGATTTGAGAATTAAGATGGTTATAAGAAAGGGGGAGCGATTACTTTGATGATAAAAATGTTTACTTGGTTAAAAATATCTTTTAACTAACCCCTCAATAGATTTTTTTTACCAAAAGACTACATAAATCTTTGTTATATTTTTATCTTTCTTTTTTATATGTACAAAAGAAATAACCAAGGGTATTTGAGTTGGTATTGTAATATTCGTGTATTCCCAAATCTTGCATTTTGATGTTGTTTTAGTCACATGGATGAGAGAACACTAGATTGGAGATTTTTAGATGACTATAAGAAATGAGGAATGAATGTTTTATATAAATATGAAATTTGGTGAGTTTTGTAATCCTATATAGGTGAGAAGATGAATTTTTTTATGAAACATGTCATTTTATATTCACAAGAGGAGAAGATGTAAAATTGTTGCAACTCATAAGGTTAGCTAATTTTAGTCGAACCTATCGTAACAACAATATTGATATGGTTGTTTGACATGTGGTTTAAGTTCTAAAAAGCATAACACAAAAAATTGTAACGGATACATCTTAAACTTTTCATAACAACAAACGATTATCAATATATGAAAATGTACCACTTATGGAAATACATTATTTATTTTAATTTGGATCTTATAAATTATTAACCGACATGTATTTCTTTAAAATATTTCTTCGCTACCGTGCAACTCACGGGAATAATATTTTAATACACTCAATTTCATTATCTGCAATATTCCATATGAACATACATAATCAATTAAAATGAAAACAAAATTTAAATTTCTTCGTAAACTAAAATTTGATCACCGCGCAACGCGCGGTGCCGAACACTAGTATATTTAAAAGGAAAACCAAGGATGATGACATGGTGCAATGAGATTCAAGTATTGATCAAATGGTGAATTGTGGTGAATTTTTGATTGTCCCACATTGGTAGGAAGATGATAGTTTAGAAGAAGATGATGGTTGTATAAAAGAGTGATGGATGCCTTTGAAATATATAATCATGGATGAAATCAAAACAACCAAATGTTTAAAATCTTTAACTTTATCTTTATATATTTAAAAGGAAAACCAAGGATAATGACATGGCGCAATGAGATTCAAGTATTGATCAAATGGTGAATTGTGGTGAATTCTTGATTGTCCCACATTGGTAGTAAGATGATAGTTTGGAAGAAGATGATGACTATATTAAAGAGTGATGGATGCCTTTGAAATCTATAATCATAGATGGAATCAAAACCAACCAAATGCTTAAAATTATATAAGAAACCAAGGATGATCACTTGATAACATCCTTGGTTTGAGTATTTTCTAATCTTTATATCTAAATATATGTTTTAAAAGAGAAAACCAATAAGGATGACCTGGCAACATGAGGTTTGAGTATTCCTCAAATCTTTACCTTTATATATTTAAAAGGAAAACAAGGATGATGACATAACGCAATAAGATTCAAGTATTGATCAAATGGTGAATTGTGGTGAATTCTTGATTGTCCCACATTGGTAGGAAGATGATAGTTTGGAAGAAGATGATGGCTATATAAAAGAGTGATGGATGCCTTTGAAATCTATAATCATGGATGGAATCAAAACCAACCAAATGGTTAAAATCTTTATCTTTATATATTTAAAAGGAAAACCAAGGATAATGACATGGCACAATGAGATTCAAGTATTGATCAAATGGTGAATTGTGGTGAATTCTTGATTGTCCCACATTGGTAGGAAGATGATTGTTTGGAAGAAGATGATGGTTATATAAAAGAGTGATGGATGCCTTTGAAATCTATAACCATGGATGGAATCTAAACCAACCAAATGGTTAAAATTATATAAGAAACCAAGGATGATCACTTAACAACATCTTTGGTTTGAGTATTTTCTAATCTTTATATCTTTATATATATATTAAAAGAGAAACCAATAAGGATGACTTGGCAATATGAGGTTTGAGTATTCCTCAAATTTTTATCTTTATATATTTAAAAGGAAAACCAAGGATAATAACATGGCACAATGAGATTCAAGTATTGATCAAATGATGAATTGTGGTGAATTCTTATATAAAAGAGTGATGGACACTCATATATGTATGACTATATATATATATATATATATATATATATATATAGGTGGTTTCATTTGTAAACCTCTCTTATGTTGCAAACTTTGCAACCCTTTTAAATGCCATTGATATCATCAATCAAAGGTTGAGATTAATTTGAGTTATTTATGTTAATAAATAAATTAATGTTAATAAATAAATTAATTTAATATAATAAATTAATAAAAATAGGACGAAAGGGCATAATAGTACATTCCAATTCCAAATTCAGATAAAGAAATCGGATGATTCCTTTTTTATAAAAGAAAACCAAATTATTTTTTTATAAATTCCTTTTAAATATATTATAAAATTATCAATATATTATTAAAAAAATAGTTTAACATGATAAAACCTTAGTTCATCGTTGACATAATGAAACAATAGGGAGACTATAGTGAAACTTTATTGAAACTATTGTGAAACATAGTGAAACCTTATTAAAACCATATTGAAACATAATGAAACACTTTCACCTCCAATAAAAACTCTAAAACGTATTTCATCATCTAGATGAAACCTTATTGCAACCATAGTGAATCGTAATGAAACCGTATTAAAACCATGATAAAATATAATGAAACTATAATTAGAAAAGAAAATCAAAAATAATGAAATCGGTGTTTACTTAAAAAAATTCAAAAAGAAGAACCCTCGGAAATACAAACCAACGAAATCTATACTTAAAAAAAATTTAGTTAACAACGCATTAATATCGGATACTTTTAAAAAAAATAAATATATACCATAATTAACCGATTCACATTTAAAGCTATTCAAAAATAACCGCCCAATAAAACTACCAAATATATACGGATTAAATAGGAAAATACCTACTTGCCCTTATAATTTAAATAAATTAAAAATCAAAAGAAATTTTCTCATTGGTTGAAAATGGTGTGCAAAGTTTGCATCACAAGAATGGTTTTCAAAAGATCGCTCCTATATATATATATTTATATGTTTTTATATGTATTTACATATCTTAAATGATTCATAATGATAATTGTTGATCCATTGTCACAACTCGCATGACCAAATCGTTGCATCGTAAGATCTTTTAAAATGGTAGGTTTTGGAAATAGAACCAAAACATGTTTTTGTTAAATTAAGGATTGGTATAATAGGTTGAAATGAGTTTCTGAATAAATAGATTTATTTTCTAAGCCAAAACTGTAAAATGCACATATGTATCTAATATGATTCGTTTTTTTAACTTTAAAATGAGCATTTAAAAATCCTTAAAAGTTGCTTTCAAAGTGGTTGAAGACTCGTACACTAAAGACACAATAAGATTTCAAAAAAGGATTGAAGATGAGTTGTCTTTATGGCAACTCATAGGGTTGGTTTATTTTAGCAAAAAATAGTAAACAAAAAATAACTATCAATGTATGACCAACTTTTTAAACCAACTAAGCTATCAATGTAATAAATAAAAAATAACTAATGAGCATGAGGTGATAACTTTTTAGAATTATAATTCTTTTTTTTCCTTCTCATTTTATGGTTTGCATCAAACACCGAATAGATAAATAATCAAAGAATATACAAAAAGTAAGATCCCATTTTCCCCTTATTTATAGTTAGGATTCCACATCGGATGAGTGAATCAAAAAACAAGAGTGAGATGAGTTATAAGGAAAAGGCTAACAATAAAACAAACATATTTGTATGCATCTTTTGCTTTAGATCAATTGTACTATCTGTTTCTTTTTAGTCTCTTGTTTCTTAACAAAATGAAATTACACAAAATGGTGCAACACCATATATATATTAAAGTAACAATCACAAGAAGACGTTGAGGGTCAGTGATAGTGCGTGGAATACACCTATAGACGTGTGCTAATTAAACCTCAAAGCAAGTATACAATGAGATATAATATCGTCTTTCAAGTAATAAAACGGTAAAGTACCGGATATCGTCCCACAGAGATTGTCGTAAAAGTATAATAAAAGTGTTAGAAAAGAAATGATTTCAGATGGCGACTTTGAAGACTTTGATTTGGTTTGGTTGGTTAACAGTTGATAACGATACAGAATAATAAAGGTAGCAAGGGTGTAAGACTTTTAGGTGAGACTCAAACACAAATTCCAGCAGACTATGCTGCAGGTATGCTGCAGCATGAGTTCAACATAAACAGATCCACCATCTATTTTGAGGGTATTCCTCTCGGACTTCAATACTCCCGCTACCGTTTAGATCCAACTGAACATATCTCTATGCAGTTTTAACACTTGATAGCAAGGGGTAGAGTCCTCAAAATATACGGATTTACAAATCTCTTTGTATAAAACTACTCTCTCGAGTTAATTCCCATATCATTCAAGTTGGAGTGTTCGAAGGGGTTCATCTCTGAATCCTCTACACTTTAACACTTTAAACAAGCGACCAACTCGTCAAGAATAAATCAAGATGAAAAATAGAGGTGATAAATCTCTTTATCAGTCACTTTCTCAAGTCGGCTTCTCATATCATCCAAGTTGACGTGCATTTTATGGCTTATCTCTAGGCCATAGCACTTTCACACTTTCAAAGTGATCAACTTGTCAAGAAGTGTCATTGGCTTTATAAAACTTGAATGAAATGATGGAACATTGTTATTGCGAAACAATGTCCACCTTCTTTTGGTTTGAAATCTCACCCTTTTATCTTACACCCAAGCTAATGGATTTAGCTACTCATACTAAAATATAAATACATAAAGCAATAAATTACATAAATTAAAGACATGAATGTAAATGACGGAAATATAAATTACTACAAATATAAATGACTTAAATGTAAATTGCAAGGAAAGTAAACAACTAAATTAAGAACACTAGAAGTAATAAAGCATAAGTAAAAAAAAAAAAAAAGACAAGGGATGGTAACTTCAAAGGTTTACTTGGAATTTCAAAAGTACATCAAAATCAAAGGTTATTGGTGCCAACCTTTGATTTTCACTTTCAAAGAGATGTACTTAGATGTTAAAAATTAGGATCCTCAACTAAATCCCCAACCTCCCTTTATATACAAAAAGGGAGTGGCAAAAGAGTAATAAAACCTACAAAGTACTTAAGGTATAATTATTACAAAAAAGGGGTTCAATGTCCAAGGGTTGCAAGCTATCAAAAAGATGATGTCATTCTTAAAAAAAAACTGCAGGTGGAGGCTTCTAAAGCTGTCAAAAGTCCTGCCAAAAATCGCCCATCATCCAGCTTCCCATCGTTCTTCCAAAAAAATACTGACAGCTGCAGATGCTGCAGAAATGCTGCAGCACTGGGTCTGTTTTACTCAAAAACTGCCAAAACACATAAAATTAGCCATTCGAAGAAATAAAACAGATTATCCACTAGCTCTAGCTCCAAGAAACAGATAAATGCTAAAACAAGTAATAAAATGACTCAAATGTAGGGATATGGAAGAAAAAGAACTATAAAAAGCTACTAAAAAGGTCTAGATGGCACTACAAATGAGTGCACATCACACCCCCAAATTAGAATTGTTGCTTGTCCCCAAGCAACCAAGACACAAAGTAAAATGACTCAATATGAGAAATTAGCACATGAAAGCAATAAGTGCATACATCATAAGATAGAACCAAGCATACAATGTATAGCCATTCATAAATCCCGAGTAGATTGATATTCAAAAGTATGGACCATAGGCTAGCACACTATTCTCTTTGTTATGGCCTCCACATTTCTTATCTAAGATCACAAGGACTTTAAGTATGGATCTCTCTTTGGCTTTTGCTTTCCTCACTCCTTTTTGCCTTTTATTTTCACTCTTTGCATCATAAAAAAAATTTGGCACTTTTTGCGCTCTTTTCTTGATGCATTTCAAGCACTTAGCCCCTATGGGACTTTTTTGTGCTTAAGTCCAAACATGGTATTTGGAAGAGCTATGCTCTTTTTCAATTGATTGCGTGTGCCATGGTGGACTTCCCCACCCCCAAATTAGTGAGGTGCAATATCCTCATTGTACAATTTATGGAGAATGTATGGTAAGTGGGTGCAAGTGGTTGGAATGAAGAAAAATGGCCTTGATCATATCTAAGTGAAATGGGGTCCAAATTGTGTGCCCCAGCAATGGTGTGCTAGTTCTAGTTGAGAACTTCAAACAAGATCTTTACTACAGAAATTACTTAGGCTATATATGCATGCTTGAGTATATCAACAATGTTCATAATGCTAGAAAACTAAACCTAAAAATGCAAAAACAATCCCAGACTCAAAAAAAAAAAAAAAATTGTAAAATACAAAGAAAATTGGAGCTAAAGGGGAAGTGAATGAACCTGTCCTACTCTCCAAGAGTAGGCTGTGTGTTTGGTGGTGGCAATGCTGCAGCTGTTAGCTGTTCCTTGCGTGCTTTCAACTCCGTTTCGACTTCTTCCTTCTCCTTTGCTAGCTTTGCCATCTTTTTCTTGGCAGTCTTTACTTTCTTCTTCATCTTTCTCAACTTCACGGCATACTTTTCCTCAAGTGACTGCTTCATCAACTCCATCTCTCCTCTACTCGATTCTCCTTCAGAATTTGCCTTTCCAGCCAAGTCAGTCCTCAAGCTGTCAATTTTTCCCATGAACTCTTCTCTCTGAACCCGTAGCTGCTCCAGCAGTTCGCTGTTTTGGGCCATTAGATTTTGCAGCATTGTGGGAGCATAGGCATGAGCTCCACCCTGTCGTCTTTCCCTAAGTCTGGAAACTGCCTTCAAATCTATCTTCCATTTCCCCCCGGCTTCTTTCATGATCTCATCTGACGTGTACTGAGGAATTCCCTTTCTTACCATCATTTGAGTGAGCAGGCCAGGGAAGAACATCCCTCCCCTTTTTGCTCTGGCACTGGACTGGATGCTCTTTAGCACCACTTCACCAAAGTTGATTGAAAATCCCTGCAAAAGACAATGTAGAAGCAACATTCTGTCTACAGAGACATAGGTCTGATGGGTAGTGGGTGAGATAGAATGCCTTAGAAAATTTACCCAGACATTGGCATTAGGTTTGAGCTGATTGGCCCTGAAACGTCTCTGCATATAGTTTCGGTGGTTGCTCCATTGTGTGCCCGGCAGTCCTAACTCATCAGAGACTTCTAGCAAATACTCAGGAGTGACAGAGGCTAGCATTAGTTCATAATCAGTGTTGTGAGGTGGTGTAAGACCAAGAAACTGGTTGATGGCTTTGGCAGTTAAGAAAAACCGCTTGCCTCGGATGTGGATCAGTTGGGCATTGGAGGCCGCTACCTCAGAATAGAACTCTCGTAGGAGAGTTAGGTTGTAGGAGGAAGGGACCTCACAGAGTTTGTCAATACGATGGGCTTCTATTACCGTTTTGATGAACGGGTATTCATTTTGACTTTGGCTAGGAAAACCTTTGTCTATCACCCCTATTTTGTCCTTCATCTTACTGAACCACTCCACTGCTTGCTGTCCACTCAACCCCCCAAACTGTTCTCTTTTTGGTCGGTGCACAAAATCAGGCTTAGCTAATTTTCGGGTCCTTTTGGGTTTCTTTGATTTTCTGCCATGCTGCAGGAATGCTGCAGCATGCAATCTTGTGCCCCTAAATGATGGTTTTCTTTTCTTCCTAGCCACACTCTCCCCACTGATTCTCTTCCTCTTTTTTTCATTGCTCTTTGACCCACTAGTTTTCCCAACCCCCATGGACTCTTCCCCACAAGATTGCTCAAAAGCAACATTTAGGTCAGGGATTGCATCCCTGACATGCTCACTGGAGTCCATTTTTTTGGCTTGATCTACTTCCCATTCCTCGTTTGGGTTCAGAGTGTCGAAGAATCCCATAGCACTGAGGATGGAAGTAGTGTCATCAAACTCCATCGGTGAGGGGTGATTTTCGGAGTTTGAGACAAAGGGAACTAGGGTCCAATCAAGGATGTGCTCCGGTGTGAGGTATAGGGGTATTCCCCCAACATTGGTCATAATATCCACCTCTTCATCACTGACAGAGGTGAGTTGACCTTCCAAAAAATCATAGTCGGAAAAGTTGTATACCTGAGGGGTAACCGGAGAGTCGACCGGAGTGAGAACTTCATCTTCCTGAGCATTGTGGATTAGAGTGGACTCGATCGTAGGGTGAGAGGGAGATGCGACAGGGGTTTCTGCGGTGGTTGTTAGGGTTGAGGTGGGAATGATGATGTGAAGAAAAGGGCGAACGGGTAGAGGGTTCGCGACAGGGGTTTCGGTGGTGGTGGTGTTTACCGTGGCGAGTGGTGGTTTAGAGGGTTCAGGGATGAGGGAGGTTTCACAATCATCGGCCGACGGTTCAGGAGTTGGTTCGGGTGGAGGAGGGTTTCGACTGAGGCGTCTCCGGCGAGATGGTGGAACGTCATCGGGGTCTCTTACTACGGGTACTTTCATTCTGGCCATTGTTTGCAGAGCGCGATTGAGAGAGAGAGAGGAAATCGCCGGTGGGTGTGATGAAGAAGGAGGGGTAAGGGTTCAAAGAGGGTTTTGTTGAAAAGAAATGATAAGTGATGATGTTGATGGTTATCAAAAAGTGGTTGAAAGGGATGGGTTGGGGAACTGAAAGGTCAGTTCCTTTCTTACCAGGGATGTTGATTGGATGTCCAAGGGTTTGTAGAAAAGAAATCATGGGGAAGGAAAAAAAAATGTACAAGTGATGATGTTTTTCAAAAAGGAGACAAGACAACTACTTTTCTTTGAGAAGTTTCCATAATGATCTCATTTGTACCTTCCTTGGACTGCTTTTGAATTTATCCCCTCTTTTCCCGCTCAAACCTTAAAGACTGAGATTTTCCAAAAATTATGAATCTGATGCTGCAGGATTGCTGCAGGATTGCTGCAGCATGCTCTGCAGACCCCCAAATTAAGATTTAAGCTACAAAATGAAACAAACAATCGTGAGATTAATCTAGAAAGCATTTAAAATATAGAAAACTTATTTACAAACAAGATGAGAGATGACTTTCAACAAATTGTGACCAAATCCACAGAGCATGGCTCTGGGATGGTCACAGGCTCATGGTACAGTTTCACTCTCTGGCCATTCACTTTAAACACAGTGTTGTCTTCAGGATTAACTAAGTCAACTGCTCCATAAGGATAGACATGGTGGATGAGGAAAGGTCCTGACCATCTGGACTTTAGCTTTCCTGGAAACAGTTTTAACCTAGAATTAAACAAAAGGACTTTTTGGCCCGTTTTTAACTCTCTGTGTTGTATTTTCTTGTCATGCCATTTCTTGGTCTTTTCTTTATACAACTTGGCGTTCTCATAGGACAAGTTCCTATGTTCTTCTAGTTCACAAAGTTGGAGTTTTCTTTTGATGCCAGCAGCATCTGGGCACATGTTTAAAGCTTTGATTGCCCAGTATGCCTTGTGTTCTAATTCCAGAGGAAGGTGACAAGCTTTGCCAAAGACTAGCTTATATGGGGACATACCAATTGGTGTTTTGAAAGCTGTTCTGTATGCCCATAAAGCGTCATCTAACTTAAAAGCCCAGTCTTTTCTATTTGGCTTGACCACTTTTTCCAAAATTCCCTTAATCTCTCTGTTTGAAAGTTCTGCTAGCCCATTGGTTTGTGGGTGGTATGCAGTGGCAATCCTGTGATTAATGTTGTATTTTTCAAGAACTTCACGTAACAGATTGTTTACAAAATGAGTTCCCTCATCACTGATCAGTGCCCTGGGGGTACCAAACCTTGTAAAAATCTGTTTTTGAAGAAATTTAACCACTGTCTTTGCATCATTTGAAGTACATGCCACTGCCTCCACCCACTTTGAGACATAGTCTACAGCAACTAAAATGTATTGACATTTGTTTGATGGGGGGAATGGTCCCATGAAGTCGATTCCCCAAACATCAAACAACTCAACTTCAAGGATCCCATTTAATGGCATTTCATTCCTTTGAGAAATGGAACCACTTCTTTGGCATTCATTGCATCTTTGTGCAAATGTGTGGGAATCCTTAAAGAGAGTTGGCCAATAGAATCCAGATTGTAATGCCTTAGCCGCTGTCCTTTGCCCTCCAAAATGTCCTCCATAAGGTGCTTGATGACAATGCTGCAGGATTGCTGCAACATCTGTATTTGGGACACACCTTCTTAAAATCTGATCTGTACCTAATTTGAACAAGAAAGGGTCATCCCACAAATACATTTTGGTGTCATGGAGAAATTTTTTAAACATCTGGCTAGTGCAACCAGCGGGTTTTATTCCGCAAGCCAAGTAGTTTGCAATGTCCGCAAACCATGGGGAATCCTGATGCTGCAGCATGAGAATCTTTTCATCCGGGAAGGTCTCAATGATGTCTCCTATATCCTCACTAGGTCTCTCCAGTCTGGACAAATGGTCTGCAACTTGGTTATCTACCCCCTTTCTATCCACAATCTCTAAGTCAAACTCTTGCAACAACAGAACCCATCTTATTAACCTAGGCTTAGCATCTTTTTTTGAAATCAAATATTTGATGGCGGCATGATCGGTATGTACAATGACTTTTGCTCCCATCAAATATGACCTAAACTTTTCAAAGGCAAAGACTACCGCTAAAAGTTCTTTTTCTGTTGTTGTGTAGTTGATTTGTGCTTCATTCAAAGTCTTACTTGCGTAATAAATTGAATGAAACACTTTTTCTTTTCTTTGACCTAACACCGCACCAACCGCCCAATCACTTGCATCACACATGATTTCAAAAGGTTTTTCCCAATCAGGAGCAACAACCACTGGAGCAGTCACCCAAGCTTTCTTCAAAATTTGGAATGCATTTCTACACTCCTTAGTGAATTCAAATTTATGGTCATGCTGTAATAATATACACAAAGGTTTTGATATTTTTGAAAAGTCTTTGATAAACCTTCTATAAAATCCAGCATGCCCAAGAAAGCTTCTGATTCCTTTAACAGTGGTTGGTTCGGGTAGTTTTTCAATTGCTTCAAGCTTAGCTTTGTCTACCTCCACTCCTCTTTTTGAAATTAAATGCCCAAGAACAATTCCCTCTTTTACCATGAAATGACATTTTTCCCAGTTGAGGACCAAATCAGTTTCCTCACATCTCTCAAGACCCTTTTTTAGATTATCCAAGCAATTATCAAAAGATGAACCATAAATTGAAAAATCATCCATAAAGATTTCAATGGATTTTTCGAGCATGTCTGAAAATATGGACATCATGCATCTTTGAAAAGTTGCTGGAGCATTACAGAGTCCAAAAGGCATTCTTTTGAAAGCAAAGGTGCCATAGGGGCAGGTGAATGTGGTCTTTTCCTGATCCTCGGGTGATATGGCAATCTGGTTGTATCCTGAGTAACCATCTAGAAAACAATAGTACTCCTTACCGGCTAACCTATCCAACATTTGATCTATGAAAGGTAATGGAAAATGGTCTTTTTGTGTGGCCTGGTTTAGCTTACGGTAGTCCATGCAGATTCTCCATCCGGAGACAACTCTAGTGGGGATGAGTTCATTTTTTTCATTTGTGATGACAGTCATTCCCCCCTTCTTTGGGACACATTGGACCGGACTAACCCAAGAACTACTGGCTATTGGAAAAATAATTCCAGCGTCTAACCATTTTAAAATCTCCTTTTTCACTACCTCTTTCATGACCGGATTTAGCCTTCTTTGTGGTTCAATGGAAGTGAAATCTTTGTCCTCTAGGATGATTTTGTGTTGACAAATTGATGGACTTATTCCCCTAAGGTCAGCCATGGTCCATCCTAGGGCTTTGGTGTGTAATCTTAGCATATCTACCAACTTCTTTTCTTGATGTGATTCTAGGGTAGATGAGATGATGACAGGCAATTTGCCTTCTTCTCCTAGAAAGGCATATTTCAAGTGAGATGGGAGTTGCTTTAACTCCAGGTCGGGTGGTGAGACTATGGATGGAGTGAATGGTTTCTGATCACTACTGTCAAGCTGCTCAAATGCTGCAGCACTGGCCAAAATCGTTTCTTCCGAACTTGAGTTTTCAAAATCATTTCCTAAGGTTATCTCCTCATCATCTTCTTCTTCAAACTTATAGGTCCTTCTTTCCTCATGGCCTATTGAGTCAATCATATTTAAAGTTGCACAATCCTCAAAATCATCAGGGTATTTTAAGGAATTGAAAACATTAAATGTGACTTTTTGATCCTGAAGTCTCATGGTCAGTTCTCCTTTTTGGACATCTATCAAAGTCCTTCCGGTGGCCAAAAAGGGTCTTCCTAAAAGAATAGGAATATCTTTATCAGCCTCAAAATCCAAGATAATAAAATCTGCCGGAAATATGAACTTGTCAACCTGAACTAGAACATCCTCAATTTTTCCCTTAGGGTAGGCAATGGTTTTGTCAGCTAACTGGAGTGTTACTGTGGTAGGTCTGGCCTCTCCTATCCCTAAGTTGTTGAATACAGATAAGGGCATGAGGTTGATACTAGCTCCTAGATCACACAAAGCCTTCCCTACTTTCTTCCCACCTATTGAACATGGAATGGTGAAACTTCCTGGGTCTTTCAACTTAGGAGGTATTCCATTGGTCAAGAGTGCACTACATCCTTCAGTCAAAGCAACTGTCTCATATTCATTCAACTTTTTCTTCTTGCTTAGGATGTCTTTAAGGAATTTGGCATAACTAGGCATTTGCTCGATTGCTTCAACGAGAGGTATGTTGATGTGCAATTCTTTGAACACATCCAAGAATTTTTTAAATTGCAGTTCTTCTTTTTGATTCCTTAACCTTTGAGGGTAAGGAACATAAGGAGAAACTGGTTTTATGAAAGCTTTACTTGAATGCGTGGAGCAAGACGTGCCTTTTGTGCCTTTGGTCTCACTCTCCTTAGGTAAGGTTGGGATCTCATTTACTAAAGGCTGAACAGGACTGGCTACTCCGGGCTCTAGATTCTTTGTGGGCTCAGGTTGTGGTTCAAGAATAGTAGCTAAAACAGTGGTCTCGGGTTCTGACTGTTTGGTGTTTTCAAATTCTGCTTGAGTCATTGGTCCAAACTTGGTTTGTACTGTTTCCTTCAATTCTCTACCACTCCTAAGGGTCACAGCTTTTACATGTTCTTTACCCGAAGCCTTCGGGATTTCTGTGTCACTTGGTAACATGCCATTAGCCCTATTGTTCTGATTAAGTGCTATTTGACTCACTTGGGTTTCCAAATTCCTGATGGCTGCACTCTGTTGATTAAAAAGAGCTTGATTTTGGCTCAAAAGTTGCTGTTGAGCTTGTGATTGAGCCACAAGGCTTTTTATCATAGCTTCCAAAGAAGATGATGGCTCAGCCTGTGGAGGAGGTTTTTGAAAATGCTGTTGGTTGTTTTGAAAATTCCTGTTCTGATGATGCGGTGAACTTTGGTTATGCTGATGTTGAGAACCTTGATTTTGGTGATGTGAACCTTGGTTTTGATGATGCGAACTACTAGCATGATGTTGTGTTTGAAAATTTGAAGTTTCTTGTGGCTTAGGAGCTGACTGATTTAGACATGGACTGTTCCAGGAAAAATTTGGATGCTGCTTCCAACTCGCATTGTAGGTGTTGCCGTAGGGAGCATTCCTGTTCTGAACATAGTTTACTGATTCAGAGTTTTGAGGACACTGTTCATAGGAATGTTCCCCACCACAACAAACACATTGAACAGAAAGGACTGACTGGGTAGATGTAGCAGCAACTTGTTGCGTTCCTTGATTTGAAGATAAGTTTTTGAGCATTGAAGCCATGGAAGCAAGTTGTGCTGTTAATGCAGTATATGCATCCACATCATGAATCCCAGCAGTTTTCTTTTGCTGTTGAGCACGTGGATCAGCCCAATGTCCATTGTTTGTGGAAATTTTTTCAAGAATTTCATACCCGTCATTGTAGGTATTAGCTGTAAAGGCCCCTCCTGATGTCGCGTCGAGCATTTGTTTTGCCATGGGGTTTAACCCATTGTAAAACGTCTCAAGTTGAATACAGTAAGGAATGCCATGGTGAGGGCATTTTCTTAACAACTCTTTAAACCTTTCCCAAGCATCGGGAATTGCCTCATCGTCCATTTGTTTAAACATGCAAATTTCGTTTCTGGACTTAGCATTACGGGTAGGTGGAAAATATTTTCGCAAAAACTTTTCAGCCATGTTGCTCCATGATGGCACAGAGCCAGGTGCCAAAGAATTAAACCAAGACTTTGCCCGATCCCTTAGAGAAAAAGGAAACAAAGTAAGTCTCAAGGCATCGTTAGACACCCCAGGGATCAGGAATGCATCAGTGATCTCCATAAAAGATTTTAAATGAGAATGTGGATCCTCCGATGGCATTCCGGCAAATTGTCCGTTTGTTTGCAACATTTGAAACATGATGGGTTTTAGCTCAAAATGGAGGGCTTGTATATGGGGTCTAATTATCCCTGAATTTAATTGCTCAAAATCGGGGATAGCGTAGTCCATAATTTTTCCCTCTTTGGAGTTCGCAAGATTAATTATGTTTGGAACTTCATTTCTTATTTCATTGGTGCCTTGAGATTCAACATCATCATCAACATGGTTATGATTATTTCCTTGATTTGGTGGATTTTGTCGAAATTGTGGCTCCGGTGGGTTTCCAAAAATTGGGGGTGCATCATGGAATATCGGTGCTCCCCGTGGATTTTCCAAAAGTGGTGGTGGTCTCGGTCCTCTATTTTCAAATCCGGGCGGTGGTGGTTCCATAATTGGAGGTTCAATGATTAATGCGATTCTTTGCGTTCTTCTCCTATTACGAAACGTTTGTTCAATTTCCGGGTCAAGAGTGAACAATTCCCCCCGTGGTATTCTTGGCATATACTTCCAAATGAGATTCCAAAAGGTGTAAGAAAAATCAAATCTTTTAAAATACTTTTATAAACTTTTAACGTGCCAATCCCCGGCAGCGGCGCCAAAAACTTGATAGTGCGTGGAATACACCTATAGACGTGTGCTAATTAAACCTCAAAGCAAGTATACAATGAGATATAATATCGTCTTTCAAGTAATAAAACGGTAAAGTACCGGATATCGTCCCACAGAGATTGTCGTAAAAGTATAATAAAAGTGTTAGAAAAGAAATGATTTCAGATGGCGACTTTGAAGACTTTGATTTGGTTTGGTTGGTTAACAGTTGATAACGATACAGAATAATAAAGGTAGCAAGGGTGTAAGACTTTTAGGTGAGACTCAAACACAAATTCCAGCAGACTATGCTGCAGGTATGCTGCAGCATGAGTTCAGCATAAACAGATCCACCATCTATTTTGAGGGTATTCCTCTCGGACTTCAATACTCCCGCTACCGTTTAGATCCAACTGAACATATCTCTATGCAGTTTTAACACTTGATAGCAAGGGGTAGAGTCCTCAAAATATACGGATTTACAAATCTCTTTGTATAAAACTACTCTCTCGAGTTAATTCCCATATCATTCAAGTTGGAGTGTTCGAAGGGGTTCATCTCTGAATCCTCTACACTTTAACACTTTAAACAAGCGACCAACTCGTCAAGAATAAATCAAGATGAAAAATAGAGGTGATAAATCTCTTTATCAGTCACTTTCTCAAGTCGGCTTCTCATATCATCCAAGTTGACGTGCATTTTATGGCTTATCTCTAGGCCATAGCACTTTCACACTTTCAAAGTGATCAACTTGTCAAGAAGTGTCATTGGCTTTATAAAACTTGAATGAAATGATGGAACATTGTTATTGCGAAACAATGTCCACCTTCTTTTGGTTTGAAATCTCACCCTTTTATCTTACACCCAAGCTAATGGATTTAGCTACTCATACTAAAATATAAATACATAAAGCAATAAATTACATAAATTAAAGACATGAATGTAAATGACGGAAATATAAATTACTACAAATATAAATGACTTAAATGTAAATTGCAAGGAAAGTAAACAACTAAATTAAGAACACTAGAAGTAATAAAGCATAAGTAAAAAAAAAAAAAAGACAAGGGATGGTAACTTCAAAGGTTTACTTGGAATTTCAAAAGTACATCAAAATCAAAGGTTATTGGTGCCAACCTTTGATTTTCACTTTCAAAGAGATGTACTTAGATGTTAAAAATTAGGATCCTCAACTAAATCCCCAACCTCCCTTTATATACAAAAAGGGAGTGGCAAAAGAGTAATAAAACCTACAAAGTACTTAAGGTATAATTATTACAAAAAAGGGGTTCAATGTCCAAGGGTTGCAAGCTATCAAAAAGATGATGTCATTCTTAAAAAAAAACTGCAGGTGGAGGCTTCTAAAGCTGTCAAAAGTCCTGCCAAAAATCGCCCATCATCCAGCTTCCCATCGTTCTTCCAAAAAAATACTGACAGCTGCAGATGCTGCAGAAATGCTGCAGCACTGGGTCTGTTTTACTCAAAAACTGCCAAAACACATAAAATTAGCCATTCGAAGAAATAAAACAGATTATCCACTAGCTCTAGCTCCAAGAAACAGATAAATGCTAAAACAAGTAATAAAATGACTCAAATGTAGGGATATGGAAGAAAAAGAACTATAAAAAGCTACTAAAAAGGTCTAGATGGCACTACAAATGAGTGCACATCAGTCAGTCGACTAAATATACCTTTTAGCTGCTTCTCCTTTTGCAACAATTCTTTCTTTATAAAAAATAACTTAATACAAAAATCTATATATCTATATTAAATATCATTATCTCTATATTATAAACAACCAAAAAGCATGGTGTGCCAACTTCTAAGCATTAGAAATATTTTTTATTCTTCTCATTTTATGGTTTGGATCTCACAATGAATTACAAAATAAAAGAGGCAAATAAAGATAGATACAAAAAGGGTCCAACAATGAAACTTACACATATTTATCGCTCTTTTACCAAGATCAAGTGTATTATCTATTTTTACAAGTTTGTTTCCTAACAAAAAAATAATAATAATAATAACGCCACCGTGCAACGCGCGGTGCACAAGACTAGTATATATAGTAATGAGATCGGGAAAGAATCTTGAAAAAAGAAAGAATCGAAGAACTCATTTAAATCGTTAAATTGAGATGATCAAACGGATAGTGAAATTATAAATTGGAGTGAAACAAATTACAAAAAAAAAAAAAAGACCCGATTATTTTATTATCTATAATTTGACATTTATTCTAATATATATATTCTTTCATCCGGTTTTTTCGTGGTCCTCCGGTTCTTTTTTTTAAGGATTTTTTTGGATCGTATCCATATATATGTGTGTGTGTGTGTGTTTGTATGCGTGTGTTTACACACACTATATACTTGGTTACATGTGAAAAAAAAACTATCAGATTTAAAAACTAATAGCTTGTATTGAACGATATCGTTAATCTTCTATCCAATTCCGTTCAATTAAACTTGGTATTATTTATTTTTGTTGTGGGTCAAGTCCACCGTCGAAATCAAGAAATTTATTTAATGCAAATATTTAAAAGAGCGAATTACACTGTTGGTTCTTGTGGTTTACTAAAAATTTGGGTACAACCGTATGGTCATTCAAACACATTATCTACACCAAAGGTTCCTAAAGTTTCAATTGCACATCACTCGTCGTCCTACAAGTTAAAATCGTTGACTTAAGATCTGTTAGTCACCCATGTGACCGTCTGTAATAACTGCCATCATTATAATAAATGAAAGTATGGGTGAGTGGTTGCTAAAAGCTTAAGTGTGAGGGCTAGTTTGTAAATTGATGAAAAGGGGTTTAACCCTGAAGCCCCATCTCCTAATTCATTGATTTTTTTTTTCCTGAAGGGTATCCTAGGCGGCACGACTTAGACTAATCCCTAGCAATTTATTGACTTTTAAAGCGACGGCCTATCCGAATTCATTGTTGGAGGCGACTGAGAAGATCAAGGAGATTTGGGAGAGAAGACATGTTAGGAGAAATTGAAGAAGAAAAGGTGTTCAAAGGGGATTCTAGTAACCATTTCATCAAGGTAATCATCAACCAACCTCCTAATCTCGTTTTAATGGTTTGTTGTTAGGGGATTCTAGATTGGGTTATGAAAGTAAAACCCTTATTTGGATTCTTCCCAGATTGTTGTTGAGTAGAGGATTAAGTTCTTAAGATTTTGTTTGTTTAGCATATGTTTGGATTGTTCTGTGTGAAGGCTCCCTTCCTTTGAAGGGTTATCTTGTGTATTTATACAAAACCCCTAGCTTGAGATCGATCACTAGTATCTCTGGTGGTTTTCTTCTTGGCTCGACCGAAACCCTAAAGTCGGGGTCCCGGGAGCGTACAACCCGAGGAGACCAGGTAAGCACCCGGGAAATGGGAGCCCCGAGAGACGGGGTCCGGGTGGGAGAAACCCGGGGGAGACCGGGATTGCAACAGGGAGGCAGCAAGAGGGGAGACCCGGGCGCGGACCTGAGAGGCGGGGAGTCCATGTGGAGAAGTCCCGGGAGGTGGTAGGTTAAACCCGGGGTGGGGACCTGGCAGTCCGGCGGGGGAGTGAGGCCTGGAAGTCGGGCAGTAGGGTAGGCGACCCGGGAGTCGGGCGGGGAGGACCCAGGAGTCGGGTGGGAACCCGGATGGACCCGAGAGTCGGGAACCCATCTCCAGTTTTTGATTTGTTTAATGAAAGCGGAGTTTTGGGAAGGATTTTAGGTGGTTGGGGTAGATGTCAGAGTGCTATATTCTGGAGTTTTAGGTATCTTATCACCCTAACTTCCGTGTTCATAGGTTTTCGGTCTAAGGACTCAAGAGTGGGTTCGAAAAGCTATGCAGAAGTGACAGGTGAGTTTTTTCTAACCAAAATCCCTATTGATGTTGATGCTACATTTTATGCTTGTGAGATTTATTCAACGCAAGATATGGTTTATCGTTTATGGTGTGTTGAATGTATGGCATGTAGGGCTGTAAACGAACCGAACGTTCAGTGAACCGGTCGGCGGGAAGTTCGTTTATTTAATAAATGAACGAGCATGAACACATTTTTTTGTTCGTTTAGTTAAATGAACGAACATGAACAATCGTCGCGTTCGTTCATTTACGTTCATGAACGTTCGTTAATGTTCATTCATTTACGTTCATTTATGTTTGTTTATATGTATATATAATATGACATTAATATGTAAAATCATTAATTAAATTAATTTTTTAGAATTCCTTTTTATACCTTAAGTTTACCCAGTTTTTCATTTTATTATGTTATTTTTTTACGAACGAAATGATGGGTAATGGTGGTTGTTTTTTATTCATTTATGTTCATTTGTGTTTGTTCGTTTAGCTCTTAATGAACGAACATAAACAAACAGGAACAAGCATATTTTCTTAACGAAAGAACATGAATACAAAAAAAATTGTTCGTTTACCGTTCGCTCTTTTGTTCGGTTAAGTTAAACGAACGAACACGAACAAGCCTCCGTTCGTGTTCGTTCGGTTTGTTTACGCCCTGTATGCATGCATTGTTGCTAGCGAGTTATGGCGTAAGTCGGGAGGTGTGTCCCGCCTGTGATCGTACCAGGGGGTGTCCTGTATATGCCATTGGGGGTGTGTCCCAATATGAGGCTGTAACACCCGCATTTTTGCGTAGGTTCAGATTCTCAACTTGCTCGTATGTCGACCTTTATCCGTATCGTCTTACTCCTGTGTGTTGCATCTCCTCCTTTTGTCGTCACGTGGGTCGCGGGTTCGAAATCTCGGATTTTCGGGCCAAGGAACCAGTGGCGTGATGACAAGATAGTGATATTATGACAAGATAGTGACAATATCACTATCACCAGGGCACTCTCGCGGGGGTGAGACCACCTACGGTATAGATGGTGTGATTCTGCCAACGATTGTGACCAATGTCACTCTTGCCTGGCACTCTCGCGGGAGACGGACCGAAGGTCGTTTGGAGCGGGCGATTATGCCACGGCGATTGTGACAATGTCACTCTCGCCGGGCAATATCGCGATCGGGGTTTTGAGCTTAAAACAGACCCCATCCTACCCTTAGCTCATTTATTCCACTCTCTCCTTGTGTTGGGCGATTTTCTAAGACCCTAGGTGAGTTCCATTCTCTTTCTTCATTCATTTCTCATTAATGGAAGCTTAAGATCCTTTATTACTCATTCTAGGTTATCAAGTGGTTGGTGTGAAGACCTCAAGCTCTCAAGTGCTAGATCTCTCTAACTAAATTTTTTTAGGGTTTTGGTGTTTAACCCATTGTAAGTTTATACTTCCTTTTATCAAACTTTATACACATCAAAAATGCATTTTTAACTTCTAAATATCTCCTTGTTTACATTTTCATTGTTGATGAGATTTTGACCTAATTTGGTGTTTTGGAGATTTTTAGAGTTTCTTACCATTCTGTAAAATAAAGATATAAACCATGTCTTGGATCTACAAATATGATTATTGTCACATTTTGATGAGTAAATGTTCAACTTATGGCTTTTAGCCAAATTTATGTTTAAACATATTATGGGTATTTTGGTTGAAAGGGTTATTTTGTAAGAGGAAAATAAATGGTTAAATCTTGAGGAAATCCATATGTCATTAAAATGGTTTTTACACTTGAAAGGTTACTTGGTAAGGAAACATATTTGGAAATGGAAAGATAGCCATATGATTCATGTTTGGGCTTTGTATTTCTTATCGGCAAATAACCATGAAAATATGATTTGAAGGACAAATGGTGTTATGAACTATATGTTTGATTATAGTTGGTCACAAATGAAATTGTGACAAGTCTAGACTACTACTAGTGGATCCATAGGTATAGAGTAGTTGAGACATTGATCCATAGGGTGGCAACTTGGTACGGTTATGTGGGACCAGATACTAGCCATGGGTCGTAAATATAAATCCTAGCGAATGAGCATGACTAGGGATCATTGGGTGTCCTTCCCCACATATTAGTACGAGCCAGCGTATTCGTGGCCTTGATCCTAGTATGGTGAGCTCAAAACCTGGAAAGTGGATTACTTTGTGTTTCGACACAATCCTTGGAATTCGGTTTCTTCCCGTCATCGCAAGATGAAGTCTGGGCCGGAAGGTCACTATGTGCTTATCAAACCATTTACAAAAACGGTTGACGGAAACAGTTTATTTATGTTGCATTTAATTCTTCTTGCTATCTTTCATATAAACTATATGTTCTCACTAGGCTTTAAGGCTAACACTTTTTCTCAAATGATGTGTATAACAGGTTCCCTTAGCGGTGGGTCGTCAAGGGGTTGAGAAAAGAACGTGGTCTCTTGAGGGCATTTTTGGATGTTAAATATTTTGGAAGCTTTAGCATTTAAAACAATTAATTCATTTTGGTATTGGGTTGACAACCTATGTAATCTAGCTAGTTGTGATTTAGATTAGTTTGTTGTCGTTTCCCCATCATCTTTACAGGTTTTGTAAGTGCTTACGCTTTTACCCTTTTTGGGTGGTTTGCCCCATTTATAAACGTTATATTGCCGAATTTTCAATTTTCAAAATTACCCGAATTTTTAGGGTGTTACAAGTTGGTATCATAGCTCTAGTTTAAGTGAACTAGGCATGAATGTAAGATGTCTAGACTTAGACTGAGTATGTAGGCAATGATTTGTGAGTTGGGTAAAACTTCTAAGATGGGTTAGTCTTAGAGTCGACGAAAGTTATGTTCATCAAGCGTTGTGATGATGGTAACAAGA